>MU375902.1:0-486859 GCA_022495235.1 Xylaria curta | reverse complement strand
CCCCCCACCCCCCCCCCGCCCCCCCCCCGCCCCCCCCCCGCCCCCCCCCCGGCCCCCCCCCCCCCCCCCCGATAGACTATGACACGGGGTCCTAAGGCAATTAAAGCAATGGAAGCGCGTAAAAGTTGTTTCGTAATGACATATCTAATGTTGCTTTCTGCAACATCTATCTGGGTATATGGGTTGCGTAATACTTCATATATACAGGCGCAAGATCAGTAATAAAACGTGACAAAGGCTTAACTCATGATTGGAATAACCCCTAACAAACTCCAATCGCCAGTATTAATCATCTACCTGGGTTCTTCCGGTAAGGCTAGTTCCACCTCACTTTCTCCGCCCGTCGAAGGCCTCACTGACGCTCTACTCCTTGACCCTCTTAGCTTCATAAGAGCCACTGAAGGACTTCGCTCATTTACAGAGTAGTAGGCGTTCGCTTTCGAATTCGTAGTGCCGCTCGCAAGGGAGTCTGCTCCGCTGCGATTCTTCGACCCTCTTAGTCGATCGATGGAGCTACCGGCTTGCTTGACTAAGTGGTAGGTTGGTTTAGGGACCGTGGGTGCTGCAAAGACGATAATCGCAGCCGTCATCTCAATAAAACTAAAGGTACCGGCGAGTGAGAAGTTAAAGGTAACGTCGTCCGATTCGGCGTACGTAAACGACAGAACAGTTCGCGTGATAGCTGACCCAACAGATCTACATTCCAACTAGTTAGGAAGAGTTTACGGTGAAGTTGCCGTGAAAACATAACTTACATTATACCGACAAGGAAGACAAGGGATACACCTAATCTCCTTTGTGGAGACATTTGTAGCTTCCAGATAATCGCCTGTGGAAGTAGAAGGATAAACAGGTCGATAACCGCATTCAGAGTTCCTGTGACGATGGGAAGGTTCCTAGTATCGGCACAGTGACCCATGATGGTTCTGTCCCACCAGTATTCTCGGGGAACGCACGACACCGAATCTGTCAAAATGGATCCGATATAGAGTAGGACGTTGATAGTTCCTAGAATGTAACACGTCCAGTTGAAAGCCGTACGCGGACCAGCCGATGCAAAAATGCGAATCCATTCGAGTAATATCATCGGTTTTATAGCCAATATGACAGCCTCATATAAGATGGTCCCGTAGAAGCCATTCTATTCACGTCGTTAACGACACAGGTCAATCAAAACGACTATCGGATTCCAAAAGGATTACTTACACGATAGAACGGCGCCATGCCACCGACACGGAAATTCCATAGATGAACGAAGTGACCGGTAGTGTTACACATCTCGAGCCAGAAACCACAATGTCCAAGATATACCCCCTGGTAGCTGTTAGCAGCCCGAATGACAGTTTAAACCAGAACAAAACAGTCGCATATGATAACGTACAAACGTGGGAAGCAGGAGGTCTGTAAACTTGTCAGTAATTGCTTGATACGAGAAGATAGCGCATGAGCAATGGATAACTCACAGTCCTCCAAGCGCGGGTCCTTCAAGAACCAAAACTTCGCATAGAGTCTGATACTGACGAAGATCGTAGTAATGAAGATGAGGACGGTATATATGGCGATGACAGCGTCATTATGGTTCGGCGGATTGTCGAGATTCTGTGTGTACCCCGGAGGAGGGTCCAACGCGGGTGCGTTGAGATCAATCCCAGACATGATGCAACAAAACGATGGCAACAACCGTTGTTGAGTTGAAGCTGATGAGGATTACGCTTCTGTCGCAATGGAGAAGGTCAACGGCTTTCAATGGGGGATGACGATAACCCAGGCGTTGGTCGCCTCTTCGCCGCGAGACCCTGATTAGCTGATTAGGCTAACGGAAATACCAAATCTCTACCAGTATCCAATCCTTCGGCCGCGGGGTCTGAGACATCAAGGCGCTGCCCAGTGTTGCAGACCGAAATAACGTTGGCAGGAATTATGTTGTTCTCCGTATCATCTTGGCAACTTGTGGAGTAAGTAATATGATACGCATATCAGTGGGACAACAACCAATCGTTCGTTCACGAGTCTAGACCCAAGACGGATGACATACACGATAGCTGCTTCTTTCAGCAACGAGTGATGATCCTTAGAGGCAGTTTAGAGGTCTACATACGGTAAGCCGCACGTTTGCCCCGAGTTGACCATGTGCTAGTGTATCAACCCCAGCAGTAACCCCAGCTAATACACCACACTATGCTGCATACGGTTGCATTACAGTATTGGTACAGTAGCTCGCGGGCGTGGCTTGATGTGCGTAGTATTCCCCTGCGGATTACAATTATTCTTATGCATGTCAGCACGGTAGTAACGTAGTTGAATACTACGCAGTGTTGTCCTAATACCACCCTTAGAAACATGCCTGTAAGTTGCGCTACAACGTGAGCACACCAAATGAGAAGCGAGCTGCATGCACTCATCCGGAATGCTGCTCTGCAATGGTAATAACAATCGGGTGTTCGTGATATGTTCGCTAGATCAGCATATGCATGCTGAACTAATGTTGCTTAGAAGTAGGTAATGATACCTATTTCAGTTGCAGAGAGGTCCATAAGCACTAGTTACTTAAGGCATACATTAGAATAATACCTAAAGGTCGTAACTAATTCATAACCGCTACAGCCTACTGCAACAGTAAGTAAGTATAACAACATAACTGCAAAAGGAGACTGACAACGATAGATAGGATTTATTGTGCGTGGGCTGAAGAGCTCACGAACTTTGAAAGTTATGTGTTGTCATTTAGCATCCTTTTATGTCATCAGGAAGGATGTCGGGTTGTCCGTTGTCCGGTTTGTTTCGACTACAGTAGTCCAATGAGATGTTAGATCTACGTCTTAATGCATGCACTACGACAGTAGTTGCCTAACAAACCCTCACAACGATTCATTAGGTACAGGACACACAGTCTCATAGTAACATACCCCGCATTCTCGTCAAATGAGTCTGTTCATAAGACGAATAAGCTCACTGACACTTTATCATCACTACATCTCACGTTTAGCAGAAGTCAATCACTCGCCCATTGACAAGACTCATCAGTCAACAGTGTCGTCTCGGTGTGCTTTTGCCTCGAAGACCAAGCCACCACTCACTTTACCCGCGTCAACATCAGTCAGTATGGCTGCGACGTACGAACTAATCTATTATGGAGGGGTTCCGGGGCGTGGAGAGCATGTCCGACTCGCCCTCGAGGAGGCTGGCGCCTCTTACACAGACACAGCAACTCTTCCCTTTGAAAAATCTCGGGAGGCTGTTGGAACCGTGCTCGAAGGAATACAAGGAAATCCGCCTTACTTCGCCCCTCCTACTTTCAGGCACGGCGACCTGATTATCTCGCAAACGAGCAACATCCTCATGTACCTCGGCTCTAAGCTTGGGCTCGCTGGTTCAGATGAGAATGATAAGTACAGAGTGAACGCCCTCGCCCTTACCGCGCTAGACGGTTTGAGCAACGAGGTCCATGACTGTCATCACCCGATTGTCGTCGAGTTGTACTGGGAAGATCAGAAGGAGGAAAGCCACAGGCGCAGTAAGGAATGGGTCAAGCACCGCCTACCTAAGCACCTCGGGTACTGGGAGAAGGTGCTGAAGAGCACCGAGGGGCCCTGGCTGTTGGGGGATAAATTTACCTATGCCGACTTGGTTGTATTCCAGGTAAGTTCGTTTTTGGTTTCATGTCATATCCATATCAACTCTCTCTCATGGATCCAAATTCTGTATATGGCCCTGTATGCGCTTAGCTGAGTAGTTACTAATCGCCCTATGACTTGGATTAGTGTCTTGATGGCACTCTATTCGCGTTCCCTAAAGCTATGAAGCAGGCCAAAGAGTCTGGTAAATATAACCGGGTCTTCCAGCTGTGGGAGGCGGTAAAGGCGCGGCCGAATATCGCCGCGTACCTCTCTAGCGATAGGAGACAGAAGTACGATTGGGGCATTTACCGGTATTACCCGGAAAACGATGTAGTCGCCGAATAGTTAGCATTTGCTTATGTTGGACGCCGAACTAGATGCAGGGTTCAGGGCATTGGGATATTCGAAACGGTTGAAGGGAAAACGCTAGCAGCAAAGATACGGTTAAAAATTATTATAGTGATAAGTAAAAGAACCCAGATAAGACCGTTCTTTATGTTCTTAGCTTCTTTCTTCTCTCTATCTTTCGGCCGGCACTCTTGCAATCCCATTCCGCGAACCCGTAGTCTGCTCTGACCTTGTTTTTGCTCCACTCCATGATAGTCATGCCATTTACAAGGGGCGGCCTGGCCAGATCGTTCCAAGGAAGCAGAAAAACAGTTCGCTCTGGCTTCCCAACTGTAGCTGTATAGCCTTCTCGTCGGGGCCGAAGCTGACGCTTGCATTAGCACAATTTAGCAACACGCGCAATTGCCGCCCATTTTCAGCGACCTGTATTTTGGTTCGGGTCGGTGGGGGGTTTCGGATGGTGGCTACACATACGATCGTTGCGAAACTAACCCGTTTCGATGGCATTCGTCTCTTCATTAGGTGGAATTACCGAATACCTTGCAATTGTATCGTCTAATTGCCGACCTTCCGTACTAAGTAGCAATGTAGGATCAGGACACCGCAAAGCCCGCGCAGTAGTGCAAGGCACAAGTCTTTTTATGCACTCTTGGCATCTAGGGGCCAAATGCACGTGGGTTCTTAGCCACTCCCGCTGAACCCTGTTCATCTCATGTTGCGTCCGACGCGACGTACTTAGTCAGGTAGTGTAGCTTAGGACTTTCCCGACGGTATGGAGCAGCGTAACACCACCAAACGGAAAATCATTCCAATTCGAGGCTTACAGTACACGTGTGCCCTACCATACCATGACGCATATGCTGACTGGCTGACTTTGACAAGGCGGGCCGAAGCCATCCGTCGAACCATGGATCTGTGGCTTTCGCTTCTTTATTTCTGTATGCGCGTCTGCGGCGTGGTGTCATTTTTGGTAAAGAAACCAGCAGTGATTGTTGCACAAAGATACGCGAGTTTCGATGATGTAGATAAGATTAATATTTCAACGGTCAACCAGAACTTCGGGTTAAACGATCGTGTATCACGTAAGCCAAGTATGACTGATACTACCTAGTACTCAATAACCGCGAGATAACTACCCTAAGAGAGGCTTCGGCCGATGCCCAGCCCAAAACAGCCCAAAATTAAGGTTGAAGGATTCAGATCCCTCCTTCACCGTTGAAAATAACTGCCAACTAAGCCAGAACTCATCGCCCTGTGGCTTAACATCCAGTTTTAGCTTATGAACAACCGGTGTAGCCAGCAAGAATAAAACAGGTATTTGGGTAACAGGACTCAAGGAGATTGCCGTCGTTATGGGATAACACTAGACTAGCTGACTAGGTAGTATAGTTGTCTGCTTATGAATATTAGTCGTTGTCCCGAGTATCGTGCCCTCTCTTGACCTTGATCCTCACGATTATAGTCATTTTACTTCAGAATGGCCACTGAATATGAGCCAGGAACCAATACGATGAGTTCTCGGCTTCGTTGGCACTCGAGCTCACTGCTCAATCGTATCTTCCATTTCCAAAATGGGGCCCGAGATGCTAAACCCGTTTCAAGAGAATGGCAGCCTACGGGGTCGCCGCTTGAGAGAAAAGCATTCTCTCATGTGTCAGTGTCTGACAAAAGCACGTCGCCGTCACTATCGGCAGACTCTACCGCAATCTCCCGCTCTATGGGCACTTTGGAGTGGTTTTTCAAGCGCCTAGGAGACAAGGCAACTGCAGCAAACCGTGAGCATGCTGCTTTCTTCACAGTGCTGCAGGTTCGCTTCCCCTCCCAAGTAACGAATGCAGAGGACTATATTGCGAAAGCCTGGGAGGTAGTCGGACGACGTTTCCCTGCTATACGTGCCGATATCTTTCCACCTGATCAGGCCGACCCTCACAACAAGGCAAGATTTGCAGTTCGACCCTTTGACATACATAGCTTCCGGAGTACCTTCTCAACACATCCAGGCTGTCCTAACGTGGACGTGCTGTTCGCGGACTCCTCCCCCATACGTAGCACCGCAACATGCTACTGGCTTCCAAGCCCGGGGCAAATTGTACTTCGGACAGCCCACTGGCGTGCCGATGGCTTCGGCCAAATCTTGTTAACCGATGTCTTCATGTCCACACTAGCAAGTATAGTTCAAAAAGGACTCGACGCACCAGTGGACGATTCTTTGACCCGACAGCCCATGGATGCCCCCATCACGCCAGGTCTTGAGGATCTAATTCGCAAATATGTGAAAGACCCGCCCGCAGATCCCGCAGATGCCGATATCCTCATGGATACCCTGGTCAACGGTAGACAGAGCATTGCCATACCTACTAGACCAGGTTCCGAGGGAGCCGTGGCAACGAAGTGCTCGCGCGCGGGTATACGGATGAACGCAGAGAGTACGGCCGAGCTCACCCGCGCATGCCGCGAGCAGGGCGTCTCAGTCACCAGTGCTCTGAACGCGGCCATTATCCGTGCCACGGCGCAATACCCACAAGCTCCGGATGCGGACGCATACGTGATCTTCGCACCCGTCGACCTCCGAGGACCGCTGATAGCGGCTGGAGCGCAAGAATGCACACAGCCCACTGGCACGTATGTCTCAGGCCTGCCGCTGCGCATCGAGGGTGTAGTGAAGCACCTAGAGAACGGCGAGAGCGTGCCAGGAAAGAGCTTCGATACGCTCGCCGAGGAGCTGAGCGCCTTCTATTCGCAGGACCTACTAAACTACAGGCGGCCGGGCGATACCAGCGGTAAGACCGTAAGTCTCTTGCAACTGGCCGACCCGTACCTAGAGAAGATGACGGATTTCTTCGCCACGTTCCCAGCCCCAGGGTGTCCGTACCCAAAGACACCCGTGATCAGCAGTCTGGGGAAAATGGATGGGCTCGTCAAGCGGGAATACCCTAGCGGTGAAGATGAGGATGTATCGTCCTCGTCTTCGAAGCTACAAGTCACTGACTTCTGGGTTGGTATCGAGAACGCAACGCCGATGATCACGTTCCATCCCTGGAGTTGGGCCGACGAGCTCACACTATCAGCGGCATGGAACGAGAGCTTCTATAGCAAGGAGATTGTCGTTGATGCCCTCGACAAGATCATGAAAGAGCTCGGCGAGGGTCTGAAGATGGACAAGGTGTCCTACCGGGTAGTGACAAGTAAGCTACCCCCCTCGTATAACCTAAATTCCTCATGTATATAACCTATATTGGAATCACGGGGATTGCTATTCCATAAAGAAGTGTAGGCGATTCGCTAACCTGCGTATAGGTTGTCACGATACTTCAGAACAAGTATAGACGTGATGTTAAGAAAAAGTGCATATCTTCGGTCTTGAATCAAAGGGCTTCAGACGCTTTCATAGGAGTGTATGCATCTTGCCCACACGACACGCAAGGCATCAACGAGTTGACCGTGGAGCGCAAAGCGGAGAACATTATCTTGACCTGGCGCATGTAGTCAACCCATTCACCAAATCGACTATCAAAGGGTCAAAGGGCCAGGCTGTCGTCCCCCTTTCCGATACGGTTGGGTAACTCATCCCTTAATCGGGTCTGTACATACCTTCATATTATATATTCCGAGCGCAACTCAACCGCGTGTATATACAACACTTCTCATGGACTAGAAAGATCAGGATTTAGTGGATATTGAGAAACAGCAAATGCCTAGGACAGGGTGGGCGGAAATGACGGGTTATTGCATATAGATACCAATACAGTTCGGGAGCTGGCACTCCTAAATCAGCACATCGGCACAGAGAAACCCAAGCAGCATAGTAACCGATGAGATTTTGTCCGTTGGCGTAATATCTGGCGGAAGCTAATTGATGCT
Source organism: Xylaria curta (assembly GCA_022495235.1). Lineage (NCBI taxonomy): Eukaryota > Fungi > Ascomycota > Sordariomycetes > Xylariales > Xylariaceae > Xylaria > Xylaria curta. The sequence continues at coordinate 479,033 of MU375902.1, read as the reverse complement.
CAAGCTACGACATCATTTCGGACCAACTTACACAACAGACCCTAACAAAAGCAAGATTTAGCCTAACATTAATAATTATCCTATGTATTCCCAAATGGTATCATGCAATCTTATTCCTCTATAACGCGAAATCTTTTCGAATCGAATCAACTGACTTAAATATAGATATAGCACAAATCCGAACCCAGAGTATCTAGGACATTTGCGATCTTCAGCGACGGGGCGTTGACACCTAAGTCGATGAGGTCACAGGTGGAGGTGTTACGGCTAGGAGGTTCGTTGAACAAAGTAAGGGTACCAGCGATGGTCTTCGCCATTGAAGGATGCAGTGCCTGCCACAACCAGTAGAGGCGGTCTACCATGGCGTGGTGCAACCAGAAGACGGGGTCTACAGGCGAGCCATAAAGATCACCAGCAACGCCACCCATAACACCATGACCGGCCGTGTGAAGGCCAAGGAACCCATCGGCGAAGCGGCCCTGAAGCTCGTTCTGGAATGCAAGAACAGACTGTGACGCGGTGCCGACCGTGACGTTTAAGATGTTCTCCAAAGTCAACCAGTTGACGGCGGTGAAGGCGCTGAGATCGCGGCTCAGACAGTGGGGGTTGTAACCAAGGTGGTCTGGGAATGGTTTCATTCCATCCTGGATCGGGGCCACTGGGCCGAGGTTGACCACGTAATCGACGAAAGGGCCCGACGTTACACAGCCGCCGCCATTGCCTGAAGGGATATAGACGTAGCCGGCCCCGTTCACGCTACCGTTATGGGCAACGAACGCTCCATCGCCGCTGAAACTCGTGTCACTACCGTCGAAGAGTGATGATTTGCTCGGGTCTTCCCTGTGATCCAGCCAGTTCCAATACTAGGAGACTGATTAGCGCTTCAGTATTAAGGATGTAAGTCGCTGGTACGTACCGGTTGATAGCCAGTATAGCCACACTCGGTCTTCAAGGCCGTCTCATAGGCTTTCACAAAGTACCGATGCCAAGTCAAGAAGTTTCCCTTTGCCAGAGTCAGATGCTTTCGATTAGTTGACAATACGGGTTTGTACACTTACAGTACCGTGAATAGACAAGGTCTGGTTGATATGTACGGCAACGAAGTCATCATATCGAGATCTAGCGCCGGGAGCAAAAGTAGGGTCGGCGATGCTCGGCTTTGTCTGCAAACACCTAACTGCAGCAATATATTCTCTCTTTTGGGTTGAGGAGAATGAGTTCCTGAATAAGACGTTACTCGTCAGTCGCTATCGGACGTGTGATAGGAGAGATGAAGACCGGAGCAGAAGAGGTTGATGCCCGCGCGAGTTTTGATACGATATGTGACAGGAGAGATATGATTAGGAGTTTTCCTACTTACCAATCCTGTCTGATCGGGGCGTTGAAGATGTTACATTGAGAAGCAGATCGCGCTTCAATCGCTGTACTATTGTACTGTAACTGAAGGGCGCTCAACGCTTGCTTGTTGAGGCCATCTAACGTCTCGCCGTCATCACGAGCAGCTAATGGCTTGGCAGATATGAGAGGTAAGCCCAAAAAGGCGGGCAGAGCAATTTTAGTGAGATGCATGGTGAGCTGAAGAGACGCTCTTCTGCAGGACTAATGGATCAAACTCTCTCAAACTCAAATTGACGAAGATCCTTATAAGAGCCTAACAGACTAAATGACAAGCCAAAGCATCTATTGATTAAAAACTAGAGAAACACCTAGTTCAGGCAAAGAGTTCGTGAGACAGGAGTACTGGCGTAGCGTAATATTTATTCATGTATGGTCGAGCCCCGCTTCGAGAGGCTCGTATATAATTTGATACTATAGTTGACTAATGAGACTATGGATGGTAGTGGGATACTACGACTCGCAGTCTTGGTAAGTCTTCCCGTAGAGTGTGGGCATCACTCGGAGAGCAGAACGATAGTGTGACCCGATGTGGGTTACGTAGGTTGCATGGTGGAACACCCAAGGATCATGTTAGTATTCCATCTAGGGCTGCAAGGTACGATCTGATCAGATCCCTAGGTTGCTGCCGTATAATACCCAGCTGCAGGGAATAGACTTTATAAGGAGTAGGAGGCAAGCGTGGTTGTTCTCAAACATAGGAGTATAGCAATTCACTCCCTAATGGTGAGTTGCTTAGATCAGAAAGGGCTAGAAAGGCAGAGTTGAATAACGAAATAAGCAATTATCACCTTCGTACCTATAACTGAATGTGTGTAAATGGGACGTAGTATTTGTGATACTTCAGCGTGCAACGTTGTTCTCAACATCTCGCGAGATTTTGCCCGAGACGACCTAAATACCTCCGTTCAGCACTATCGAGGGTGATTTGTGCAACTTCAAACTTCTAGCTCTATCTCCACAAGCCCTATACATTAGTGTAAATAATATGCTGGTTAGCTTGTGGGATACTTTAATGCGCTTTCGGCAGATGCTGCGGGACAGTGTTGGTGGCGTATTTTTGAGGGGTTTGCAACGCCACTATCACAGGCCAAGAGGTCAGAAAGCGTAAGCGAGTCTATATAGACCAAAATATTTCCCTAAGACTGAGATTCATGAGCTGTATGTTAAAGCATACACATAGATGTCCTTCTTCTGTTGTGTCTGAATACTAATGTGAGGAATGTAAATAGTAGTAGGTGTTAGTGGTATTCTTGAACTCTTTCGAAGGCAACTATCACTCAATTATGACATGACTCGAGTCATTCTCATGTAGTAAGCAACTTGCCGTAGCAATTTGTGTTAGAATAAGGAGTGGTAGGAATAGGTAGGTATTGATGGGAAAATGCATGAGGGTCCCTGAATGTGTATTGCTTCCGGCATCCGACGAGTCCTTCAAACAAATTTCAATCTTAGCAATAAGGTTTTGTGCTAACTACTACGTCTTAGCATCATCTTAAAGACAAACCGTCTTGTAAGCTTGCAGTAGCGTTCGCTAGTGTATCGATCTGTTACCAGCATGACACGTGATTTCGGGTAACAAGCACATGGCTTGGTTGCATAGAACGACTAATAACCCGCACGCTCTATTGTCTACGTCGACATCATCGATGTTACCCCAGTCGAACAGCATCGAAATCGTGTTACCAGACAGAGAGTGTACATTTTTCGCTGCCACTCAAGCGGAGCATACCGTCAACATTAAGAGGGTAGGTCCGAACATGCGAAACCGGTGATATTCTTCCGTTGCTCCGATAAGTCCCGGGCCTTGGAACCATGATCTGTCCGGGAATGAAGAAATGGGATGAGCAGTTGCGAGCTGCAAATTTCATGCATGTACCTTGGTGACGGCCAAGGTAGCGAACTTGGAAGGTAATTAACGAGGTAATAGTACGTGAGGTGGGTATGAATCGTTTAAGTCTCGTGTCCTCGCTATTTGACTATAGCTCGAGGTTGGAGATTTTAGACTATGACGGCTCCAGATTTAGTTCGGCAATGGAAACGCTAGACCTCACTGTTGGAATAGAGTTGTTTCGGGCCGTGAGGTGGGAACCCCTTAGATACCAACCCGCTGGAATTCTCCTTGTCATGAAGATTTCTTACGAGTTTGATCTGTTGTTGTTCCACGATTGCGAGCTCTGCCGTGATCTTTTTCTCTATTTTTCAACATTAACCTACATGTATAATTCTTCGATCCAACGAGACCTGTCTTGAAACGCTGTCAATCCCAAACAATGCCGCCTCCTCCTCCTGGCGCTGGAGATGCGTCGATGGTAGATCCTAAGCTACGAGGGGAGAGCACTCTTGGGTTACAGATAGGCGTTGTCTCGGCACTGCATATCACGGCATTGACGATAACCATATTACGAATGTACAGTCGAATATTCTTAGCGAAAGCATTCGGATGGGATGATGGGTTTATGGTGGGCGCCACGGTATGTGATTAACCAATATCACTTCAAACGCTGAAGTTTGTCCCTGCAACAGAGAGCTGATTTCCGGTTGACGTATAGCTTTCTGCATTCGTCTCATACATACTTTACATCTACGAAACTCAGCATGGCCTCGGAATGCATAAGGTATTCGTATCGGCGGACGACCTGTGGAAGTATGGGGCAGCCAGCTTCGCCCAGACAATCCTCAACCTACTTGGTCTAGGACTCCTAAAGATCTCACTCAGCTTTTCTCTCTTACGGCTTTCGAGAGGAAAGGCATTCAAATGGGTTTTATGGGGGACAATTGGTAATTAGACTTGCTTGATAAACCATTTCCGGTATTGATGCTAACACAGCGCAGCATTCGTCACCATTTATACGATATTCGCCTTTTTGACGTTATTTCTGTATTGCCAGCCCCTCTCGGGCTTCTGGGATATAACCTCGGGTGCGAAATGCTACAGCTTGACGCTATTCATTCGGTTTGCTCTCGCCAATACGGGTACGTTGTCCCTAAAACGCGTGAAAGTAGACGCAACACTCACGGTCCACAGCACTTAGCATTTTCACCGACATTCTTCTCGCGACGCTGCCGATCCCCGTCGTTTGGCAGCTTCAATTGAAGAAGAAGATCCGCATATACCTCATAATCATGCTTGCGCTTGGATGGGGAGCCGTCGGTATCGGCATTGTGAAGGCTATATATCAAATCAACTTCAATCCATTTGGCGATACAACATACGAAATCAGCGTCCCAACTTGGGCATTGTAAGTTGTGGACAACCTCTCTGAACTTTGGACCGCAACGGGCTAATAACCGCATTCTCTAAAGTATCCAACTGAACGTCAGTATAATTGCAGCTTGCGCGCCGCAACTGAAGAAGCTCGTACAACCTCTGCTGGGACTCACGAACTCGTACAAGAGCACACCTTACGGAGTAGCATCGAACAGTCGCAGGAACACGGCAAGGCAAAGCGTCGGCGGACGATACTTGAGGCAGGCAAGCCGGACCGACAAGGCGGACGGGTTTGAGCTGGACGAACGGCCCATTATTTCAGATGGGTACCACGTTCGAGTGGGACAAGGAAATGACAGTGATGAGCTCGGAACACACGCCGCAGCGTCGACACAGCTGGACAAGATGACGAACAGAAGCGACAGCATCGACTCGATATTCAGGGAGGCAAACACCAGCGGCCATAACAACAAGGGCATCCTGAGGACGACAGAAGTAGTCATATCCACAGCATAAGAGGTTATTTTTGGATAATACCCGTTAATTCGTTTTTTAGTTTCCTATTTAGATTTTAATTACCTCAGAGGGAAGTTCCTGTAATGGCAATGATAATTCTCCGACGATTACGGAGTAACACTCAAATCTTTTCTTTTGCTGTGCCGTTCTCAGACTTGTAATAGAGCAATTAAAAAGGAGCATTTCGCCTCGTATTTATTAATACCAAGACATTTCCATGTGGCTGCAGTGGCTAGCAATACGTCAAGCCCCAGTGCCTCTTTGTCATCGGGTGTGGCGGAGCAGCCCAGGCAGTTTTAGATGGAATTCATGCAACACTCATACGATGTGCTGTCATACAACACACAACAACATTGAAGTTAAGCTTCTACCTAGTCAGCAACGGATCTATCAGGATCATTTGTAGCACGCCAAGTGCTGATTCAATTGTCACTTGCAGATAGTGTAGGTACGTGTGTTGTTGATCTTCTCGCTAGCCTAGTAGCTCACAGCTCGCTGTGGCCAACGAAGCTAGCTACCCCTAAGTCTACTGAAGCAGCCAAGGAAGCTGCCAATGCTGCTGCCTAACATCGCTAAAAGCTATAAGCCGGCTGACCTGAACGCCATCCTAGCGCACCTGTCTAAAGCCCTACTATACTATCTTGTACTATCTTATCAGCCAACACGACCCGACCCGCAAGCGTCTAACGATGTCTCGCTGGTCCCAATATGACACCGACGAAGAGCGCTTGCCCGAAGGCATGAAGCGTATCGGTTACGACGCCGACACCCAAGTCTACACCTTCCGCGATGCCGACGGTAGCCTGTGGGAGAGCGCATCGGGAAATCGCTACGGCCAGCTTCGACGAGTAGCCAGCGAACCGCCGCCGCCATCATATGACGAATTCGACGAAAGCAGCCCTGCCCAGCCATTGACATATGGCGGGCCCGACGGCTCCGGTCGCCGGGCTTCGTGGCGCCAGGAGATGATGCCGCTGTTGAACTGGTTCTTGCTTGTCGGTGTGTTCCTCCTGGTCGTGATATGGTTCATCAGCGGGGCGTCCAAGGGCAGCCCCGAAGTCGTGAGGAACTGCGACGCTGACGCTACACCTTATGAGATCAAGGCAGGGGACACGTGCTGGGAAATCGCCGAAACCGGGTCAATCTCCGTCGACGTTCTACTAAAGAGTAACGAAGGTCTTGACTGTGATCATCTGTCGGTTGGTGAGACTATCTGTGTGCCCACCTCCTCTTAGGCACATCTTGGGGCATTATTGGTTGCTCCCCTGGACCTGAAATCCAGACTCTGAGTTTCACATCAGCCTGGATGTTACTGTCCATAAACACTTTAGGTGATGTTTTACGTATCATGGTACCCGGCGCTATTGTATATGGAAAGCGCTGGCGCATTTTCCTAGTCTGGAAATTTGATCCGGTCTGGATACCCTTAGGCAATGTGGATATATTACGGGGAAAAAATTGAAAACTCAGTACACTACTTCTCTTACATAGTAGACGACATTTTGAATCGGCATGTACTTAGTTCAGCGTTCTGTACTCTAGATATTTGTCACTCTTTTATATACTTGACGACCTCGGAACTGCAGTCCTGATAGAGGTATTCGATCCTATGACCCTCCAGTCCGCATCGAGTTTGCAGAACAATGATATGATAACTTCATGACATTCGCAACTTCTTCACTCAAACTCCACTCGGATAGCCATTGCTCTTTGGTCGGTAACGCGATTTTGCCCCCTTGGTCACGATCTCGTCACAACAGGAGTACCACCCTCGGCGGAGATTTGCTGCAGGTAAGCGCCTAGGGAAGACGCTCAGCCCATGAAGAGAAACCCAACTCGTTTTCCATTGATGAATCTCGGTTCCTGTAATATCATCGCCACCAAGACGCAGCGCCTTGGCGGCCCGTAGGTATCATAGGGCAATAAGTACTAACGATTTCCAATCCATATTGAGACTTACTACCGATGCTAGAACTCGACTTTGATCAAAAGATCATATGGCAGCACTATGTCATAACCTCAAAACTAATGCCGAGCTAGCAATAATGGCCTTCCGCAGCTTCCGCAGCTAGGTATGTATTTTCTATATACTGCCTAAGTACAGTCGTCTAGCTGAGACGCTAGAAAAATAAAGTTGCAAAGAGGGAAAAAAACTCCCAAGACATGGAGTGGGCCTTGCCTATGCGTCAAAGGATTTCCCCCTTCAAGCACATCACAGACACTAACAGGAGATTTCATCTGCTTCGATCACTTGGGACAAATGACGAGAACACTTTTCTATCATCTATGTTAGCATCCCTTACTACTATACCTAGGCGACTCCTTCTCAAAGTTGGTGCACTATCATGGCGTAACCTTCAGTATTTTGGCCCTTGTAGCGCTTCTAGACATATGTGCCTTCGCTAGATCTAGGTTTCAGAAACTAGTGTAAAATAACGTGCACGCATGTGCTGCTACGTTATGAGACGAAGAAACATAGATATTATCTCCTGAAAATAATTTCCGCCAAGCCGGATTGTTTCCTAGGAAATCTATATGAGGCGCGCTATCTCAGTCCCGATATTGTTAGAAAGAAAGGGAACCTTTCCCAGTTACATTCGTCGGCATAATTCTTATGTACGCATAGTTAGGTAGCATCGATTTAGATGAATAGGGTTATTCCAACCGCTTTGAATAACACAATTGGAGCCCTCCTTGCGTAATACTCCGAGAATCGGCCAACAGGCTTACTACAGGTTTACATTCGAAATACTATAGCCGACTTCTTCCGTACTGAGTGAAAAGATAGAAGCCGAAGCTCAGAACTTAAAGATCAAGTAGTCAAGCAAGTTCCCAATTCAGAGTCGGGGAACTGACGGGTATTATTATACGATGAACAGGAAGCATCCTGAAGGAATAGGATACATATAATATGGGGCACCCAGAAGGGACCACGCCTCTCGGCAGTCTTGGCGGTGTTTGTCAGAGGCTTGGAAAGAGATCAGCCTCATGTGTATTTGATCACTGGCTGCTGCAGATAGGGGGCACGATCCTGTAGTCTTGGATCATGGAAATCTTATAAGCTACTATGTAATCGGTTCACACGAGAAAAAACAGACATAGATAATCTTATTCCTATCAGTAGAATTAAGCTGCTATAATGTGATGATATGTTTTGCTTCAACATCCCGATGTGTCAAGATAACACAACAGTTGTCAATATCAACATATATGGCACATGATAACAGCCTAAAGCCCAAGACAAGATACTGCTCTTCTATGATACGTTGCGATCGTCTTCTTAGCGACAAACTCGTTGAGCTCCTTGGAGCTCTTGCGACGAATTTTGGCTCGGAGCTTTAATATTCGGAGGGCATGGCGCTTAGCTTGCCGCCGTCGTTGACTAGAATGAGTCCGTTACAGTACTTGATATTGAAATGTCAGTAAATTCCTTCGGGGAGCCGATATAGGGGCTTTCGAGAACATCTAAGGACCTCGGAAGATAGGGTAGCTAGTATGTATGCATGAAATGCCACGAGTTTGGGCAACGGCTTCTGAAAGTACTCACAGCACCAGCCCTACTGGCCAAATACAATACAGTTCCTGCCATCTCCTCTTCGCCGCCGAATCGTCGGGCGGGGATGTGAAAAATATTGGAAGGGGCTTCTTTGGAGGGGTCGCGATCCCGTATTAGCCCGGCTGCCATCTCAGATGGAAACACTGTACAAAGGATCAGTCCTCTCTACTGTTTCTCAGTCCCTATATTGACATGGAAGATATTCAACTCACAGCCAGGAGCCATAGCGTTAGCTCGTATTGAGTAAGGTGATAGATTCGTGCTGGCGTGCTTCGTAAGGTGGGCGATGGCCGACTTGCTGGCGCCGTAGGAGGGTGCCGATACCCATGCACGACTGTACGCTGAAATCTATAATATTTAGAGTCAGTTATCGCCATTCGAAGTCTGATTCGTGTTGGTTTTAGAAGCGCTCAAGCGCTCTCTTGTCTCGAGAAAAGTTCCGTACTCTAAAGGTTGATAGAGCAAGAAGAAGATACTTTTGAGAATTACTTACACTGCTGGTGAAGATGACCTGGCTCTGTATAGAAGGAACCTCGCTACCTGGAGTCAAGGGCGCACCAAAGCCGCCCTTGAGCGCATTCTTGTTGCCGGCATCTAGAAGTTCAAGGAAAGCCAGCATCGTGAAGAACGCCCCAGTCACGTTGATGTGCATGGTGCGTGTGAAGTCATCCATGGACACGTTGTCGTACATCCGCTGCCTCAGTTCGGAAAGACTGAGATCAGGGTGATACCGCGCCTCCGGTCCAATGATCCCCGAGTTAGCAATTACGAGGTTCACGTAGCCGACATCCTTCGTGATGAAGTCTACCGCGCCCTGGAGCGACTCCTTTGATCCAACGTCACAGACGAGCGGATGCAAGCTCTCGTGTGCTTTCGCGGCCTCATCGAGAAGCTCCTTGCGCCGGGCAAGGATGTAAACCTTCTTGGCCCCCGAGTTGGCTATAGCCTTAGCCATGTGAAGTCCGATGCCTAACTAACTGTCAGGGAGAGTCCATATGTAAGAGGGGAAAAGCTTACCGGTCCCGCCGCCGGTGACGACTGCTACCATGCCATCGACCCGGAAGATACCTGAAGTATCCATCTCGCAATTACCAATATTTTAATATTGATTTAGAGGTCGTTGATTTGCTAGGAAGCCAAGATGACGCCTACTTCTCACGGCTTTGTGATACTAGTGTTGCCGGTGCGCTGTCTACTCTATAAGGAGGTAAGAGATAAATCGCAAGACAAGATAGAGCAAGCAGCCCGCTTTTTGAGGGCGAAAGGACTTCACAATTAAAACAAAGTTCATAAGCTCATAAGAACATCAATGAGAAGTCTTGGAGTAAGGCAGCATGCCGCTCGCCGGGCAATGAATTGGGGATTTCCCGCCCCCGAAGTCCCCGACCGGATTTAAGATGGAGCATGTCGTCACGATCGGTATCTCTGCATACTCTATCTAAATCCGAAGATATCGTTCAATCAAATGTTAAGAAATTACTGCACTGCTGTTATTTATCCTAAACTCCGATTTGAAAGGGCGCATTCGTCAAGATATAGGATCCAAACTAAGGATTGGTAATGGGGATGCACTGACGTTCCTATGATGTAAATTCTCCGTGTGTATATTTCCCGTGTGATGTGCATTTTTAATGCAATGTAGGTTAGTACCTGCAGAAGCAATTAATAGGGATGATCCAAGTCGCCGGCTCCTGGAGCAGGCCCGTGGTCAAGGTGAAATTTACCCGGAAGTCCAAGTATAACACATACCAGTAGACTGGATTCCGATCTAAGACTGGAGAGCTGCATACCTATCGTCATACGAGTGCGAGATTCTACTGCACGAGGCTTCTGCCCGCGTTTGCTCGATCTGATCAGACGGCAAAAACCAGGCAACTATCTGCGAAGCCGCACGGACGTATTAGCTCTGGATCTCCCAGCTGGCCGGAGGTATAACAAGATCCCTACGGCCCCTTTGAAGCCACAAAGAATTTATTGAAATGAGGTTCCCTTCTAAGCCCTCGAATGCAAGCTCTTATATCCTATGAACTACAACGCCCTTTTTATTTCATTCACGAAACTAGTCGTAACTACTTTTGTTGGGAATCGAGCAGAGGACGGTAACCTTGAGGGGTCGAATGATTGTCCATGGCTGAACGTGGATGCAAGTCGAGATGTTAAAATGCCCGGCTCGGTTCCGGGGTTTCTGGAGGAAAGAGACCGATTATTATACGCCTTTTAGGTATCAACTCATACAGTCTACTACTGGGCGGTGCCAGGTGTAAAGTTTGGAAATTCAAAGGGACGAATCTATCACTCCCGGGTAGGCACACCCGCGAGGGGCCCACATCATGTGAGACTTCTCGGTGAGATGGCTCCGCTTAATCGGGTAGTGGATAAACTGGGGCTGTTTCCGCATAACCGGGTCGCGTTCTTATCGTGGCAGCATCTATCATATCAATATGATCCGACGGCCGTCGCAACCCCTCTGCATTGCAACTTGTCAGTGACACTCGGCGACGAGCAGCTGATACCTATATGCTAGACTGCCGGGATACTCGACCGGGGTGCTGGCTGAACCAATTCTCTCGTATGATGTGCTGAAATGCCCATCCAACCCGACCCAATCCTGGTTGTGCATTAACCGTAACAACGTCGACGTCATTCATCGCACAGCAGTATCGCATCGCATCACCATGGCCGCCTCACGCCGTGGCCAGCCCGAGCTCCACGTGCGACTGCCCTCCAGCCCTAGTGTCGTCGCCCTGCCCGATCTGCCGCCCATCTCTGCGCTCTTCCTCATCGACTTCGACGTCAAAGCCGGCTACACCATCTCTTGGAAGGCCTCGAAACCCGGCGTGGAGCTCGAAGGCGTCGTCGAGTACAAGTCGCTGCCCTCTGGCTTGCATACCGTATCCGAAGATCTCATCTACTTTGTCCATGACGGGTACGCGGGGCTGAGCGCTTTCGTCAATGCGCCCGTCGAGGATACAGCCGCCCGCAATGCGCGCATGCTGGCAGTTGGCGTCTTGGTTCCGCTCAGCTATGGACGCTTGGGCAGGGCATGGAAACACGCCGAAAGCCTAAAGGCAATCGCATCGTACGTTGCACCACTAACTATGCTGTGGCATCTACTAACGTAGGTGCTGTTTAGAAAGCTGGTTGTGAATAGCAAGGATGTCGGCGTCCTGGAAGAGTACTGGGAGACGAACCAAGCCCGCGACGCAACCGCCGATGACGCCGCTTCCAAAGACGACCCCGAGTCTCCTATTGCAGCAGCGAAACCCCTGAAGACGTCCCGTGGGCATAATAGGAACCGCTCAGCCTCTGATGGAACAGCGTTGATGCTGCCTGGTCACCGGCTATCGCCCTTCCACCCGGCCTGGAGCTTGACCAAACTCTTAGATGCCTTCGGACCGCTCATCTTTCCCATACACCGCGCTGCGCTGCTTCGCAAGAGAATATTGATTTCGGGCCATGCACCCGTAGAGCAAGCTTGCAATTTTGGTGAGTACAGTCGGTGTGATATCCATATGGGCGGCATCTGACCAATAATTCAGTCTATAATATCTCTGTACTCTCCAATATACCGCTAGCGACATCGGATCTTCTGTCATCCAGCTCCGCATCAAATCGCTTGCGGCCTCTTTTTTCAATTGGCGTTCATGATATCCCTTTCCTAACAGACGATGCGAAACATTCTAGAAACACAGACGCTGCATCATTGGACGGCGATGCGGAAGCAGGAACTGGATGGGTAGCCTGTACAACCGACAGCATACTCTCTAAGAAGGATACGCTGTGGGACGTGCTTATCACTATGCCACCGCCCCACGCTTCGAACGCAAAGACACACGTCTGGCCGACCGTGGAGCTAACACAGGGAGTGCTTGTGAAAGCCACACAGCGGGATATGCGCCGTTGGCGCTCTCTCAAAGCGGGAATCGCTCGCATAGAAGGAAATGTCATTCTTTCCTCGCCTACTACGCCGCAGACAGTAGCTGCGTACAAAGAGGATGACGCATTACTAGACGACGCAGAGCAAGTGGTGGAGCCTACAAGTTGGACAGCTCTGGCGTATAGCGGGTTCATGTGGTGGGCCTCAGCGGGCGAGAAGCTACGGTCAGATGAAGTTGAGGAGGCTGCCCAGGACGCCGCTCTCCTCACGGATTTGGGCGCCTCATCTATAAGCATGAATATGCCGCGCTCAGCAGACATCGCCGCGTCGATATCATCACTCACGCCAAGACGATCATCTACGGTAGCTTCAGTACCCTTAGAAGCAGATGAAGCCCGTCTCGAGCTCACTATAATCTCTTTTTTCCACAGGTTGACGACGCAGCTTCTGAGTACGCTGGCAGACGCGATTGACAACAGTAGCGACAGTGATATAGAAGATGAGAACCCGACAGAAGAAGACGACGCGTTGATCGACGCGGACGAAATCTCCCAAGGGCATGGCGTTCACATTGATACAGACGTGATGAAGAGGATGGGTCTTGATATATGGAGCCCTTCGGACGCCGAGTTCGTGAAAGAACTCCTAAAGACGTATTTCGGGCGTCAAGCATACGTGGAAGGCAAGGGCATCGAGGTATGCGGCATCCGAGTTTGCTGAACGCTTTTTTGTCGGTAAAGGGCGTCGGCGTACTATGGAAACTTGATTGTAGAATATAATCATGACCCAGCACGGCTTAGCGGCCAAGCTGGGTGAGTGTTGTGTATAAGTTGCTTGTATCGGCGATGGGGATGGATGTTCTTACCGTTTTGTGTCCGATTCGGGTAATACCAGTTGTAAATATTCAGTCTTAGTACCATAACTACCAGTCTAGGTTTTCGCTTAGCTAGGCAGCTAGCTACTCTTTTGGAAGATGATATTGCCCATAAGATCAGGGGTTCTCTACTAGTGTACCAACATCATTAATTATTGAGTTTATGTTAGCTTCGGTTTTGGTCTTTATACGTAGACTCGAAGTCTGAAAGGTTATCGTTGCCTTCATAAATAGAATAGAATATATAAACACCTACCTTCACCCCCCCCCCCGGCCTTGTAAGTGTATACTATAAAACAGACGCCCACCCGTCATTTATGACGGCGCGAGACTACATCACCAACGCTTAGCTTCCGCTCTTAGCTCTATATCGTCAAGAGTCCAATTCAATGGCATTTGAGGAGACGGGGAGACTAATTATTAGGAATATAGGGGGGGTGGTGGTGTAAGGTCTCGTCAGCATAAGTTGGCTTGCTAGGGACAAATCGTTGAGGCTGTGGTATTACCATGAAAGTACCTCGAGAACCACACTTCCCTCAACTTGGTCTCGTTTAGCGAACTCAATGCCTGCTACTTTGACAAATCTGCTTACATCAGTGCAAAAGCACCGGAATTGCTGGAATCGTTGTTCACGGAGTAATTTTGAGGTAAGCAGCTCGAGGCAGGCTCTCGGGGCTGATGTTGTGTGACAGGGTCCTATTCAGCTGATAATTCTCTTTCCATTTCCAGCCTTCAATGGGACTTTCGCCCCCTTGCCCTCATTTCACACACATAGATCTCGGGTCGGCAATCTAACCCCTCTTCTACTGTGTTCCGATTCTAGCCTACTAATCGATCTATGCCACCCTCCCCCACTTGTACATACTATTTACAAATGTATAAAACTTGAACGATTCATCAACCGTCTTAGCAAAATACTTTCATCCTATAGCTTTATGTTGCTTTAGGTCATGTAAAATTTATAAGAAAATGCAGTAGCTTGACTCTATATCTGCAACGCTACAAAGTTAGATTAATATTGCATACAATATTACGATCACTGCCATACGGCAACCGTATAGTTTTTGCAATGTACTTGGAAGAAGTTAGCAAAGTATCTACCTAGTACGTTTGCGCTTCCTAAGTAGCTAAAAGTTACGCAGAAGTACATAGTAGTTATAGCACTTACTATACACAGGGCAGGATCTACAGAAATAGATCAAATATAACTCTAAAGGGACTGGGTGGTGGCACAAACAGGCAGGCTACCCAATTTAGGCATCTCTTGCAGACAGCTAGGGCCTCGTGCCTCGTGATAGCCTCCAACCCATAGCCGCCGGACTTTCTATCTATAGTGCTTGACAGGTCTCGAAGGATCTCTGGCAGCCTTGCCGCGTGATATGCTGTAAGCTGCTTCACCGAGAATTCGGCCATCTCGATGGCCCATGTGTTTCATACGAAGATTAAGAGCATGCAGGCATATCTTTAAAGATTTCACGTTGCAAGGGGCACATATCGAATAGGTAGGAGGGACGACGCAGCCGTTTATCCAAGAATAGAAAGTGAGCCAATATTATCTACTGATACCTGGACCAATCACAGTCATATACAATAGCCAGCAGTGATGTATGCCGTGGTCGGCTAGGGTAGTCCCCCTATTGTGATTGGGTCATAGTTAAATTTATTGATGCAGGTGTCGCTTCCCGAAGCCACATCTACGTGAAGGACCCTGTACATAAATCATTCAGTATTGCCGCCCACGATGCAGTCAAATTCACAGCTAGCACAAGAAACTCAGTTGACCAGAAACGTTGCGGTTGCGAGTTCAATAGGTTGGCTTCACATCTTCATAAGTCGAAGAGACCTAGCAATACGTCTTTCAATTATCATTGATACCTATTTACGTCCGTATAGGGCGCTCATCATTTATCCAACAGCTGGCGACAAGTCAGATCCTCATATATCCAAAATAATCTATGTCAAAATGGATTTCCCGAACAAAATTACGATACAGGGGAAAACATATTCTCGTGACCCCGAAGTTGATGGAATTCATCTTCAGCGATATGATGATGAAAGTCTTGTCAATATGGAGGAGTATAAGTATCGGGAATTACCAAAGGGGAAGAGAAGAATCCGCCTTTTAGTCTTGAAGTCCGCCAGTCGAGAGACTTCACAGATTGATTGTGAACTCATGGAAGCGGACTATGGTAACAGGTTCCATATCCCCACTGAGCCAGAGGCTGATTCCCCCTTGACCGGAGCCAGCTCGAATGTGACAAGTTCAAGCTCGAAGCAGCCAACCCCCGCCTCTAACTCGACTGACGCTGGCTCCGAGGGCGGAAGTTCCAATCCGACGGAGCAGACCCCCAAAGAGGAAGAATCGACGAAGTTAAAGGCAGAAGAGGATAAAGTCTCGAAGAGACAAATCAAGTACGAAGCCTTATCTTGGTGTTGGGGCGCTGGCGAAGAAGTCCACGCAATTAGGATCGAGCAAGATGGAAAAGTCTTCAAGCGAAAGATTAGAAAGGAATTGGCCCTAGCATTGCGATATCTCCGATATCCTGACGAGAAACGAATAATTTGGGTCGACTCGATTTGCATTGATCAGGAGAACCATAAGGAACGAAGCCACCAGGTTCAAATGATGTCGAGGATCTATACTAGAGCCAAGAACGTCTGCATATGGCTTGGGACAGATGATGGCGATAGTGATGCGGCTATCAAGTTTATTAAGTCCGAGGTCCTGGACTTCAAAAACTTTGACACCATATGCTCAGACAAGAAATACGCGCATAAGTGGAGAGCATTGATGATGCTTATGCAGCGGCCTTGGTTTTCACGCCGTTGGATGATACAAGAGATTTCTCTAGCTCGGACTGCAACTATACACTGTGGTCCTGCAACAATCGACTGGAATGACTTTGCAGTGGCGGTTGAGCTTTTCGTTGAAGTTGAAAATGCAACACACCGTCTCTCCGAAGTTATGCAGAAAGATGAGAAATTTCTTCATATCCCAGGATGGTTTGAACACGTTTCGGAACTCGGAGCTAGTCTCCTTGTACAAGCCACTGGTAAGGTCTTCCGAACACAGAGGATGGAGACAAAGGGATCCCAGGCAATTGACCCACTAGAAAGGCGAAGTTTGCTGAGCCTTCAATATCTGGTAACCACAATGTATATCTTCCAGACCTCAGAACCTCGAGACGTCATATATTCTCTCCTTGGAGTAGCAAGAGACGCCTCACCTTCAGCTGAGGATTCCATCCTCTCCGATCCCCAAACTGCGTTGCTTTTGCGAACTGGTTTCTCTTCCTTTCTAGAGGCGAAGCCTTTTGAAGTGGACTATTCCAGAGCATACGCGGATGTGTGTCGAGATTTCGTTCAATTCAGCATCGAGCGCACATATCAGGTTGATCCTGTTCAGGCACTTGACATCCTTTGCCGACCCTGGGCCCTTGAACCACCAAAGGAGAAGTCGACACGCTTAAATCAGGCGAAGAACACAAACAAGAGAGAATCTATCATACTTAATACAAGTGGTTGGAAAAAGCAAAACAAAGATGGCGAGGAAGAACCCGATGACAGGAGCATGTCAACATACATGAAAGAATGTTCTGAAGCGCGAAATGGCGGTGACTTTCGAATGCGTCCATGGACCATAAAAGAGGGGAGAGTGGTCAATCTCGATATTAACCTTGATGATGAGCCTTCTTATTTCCAAGGAAAGCTACGGAACATCAAAGATAAGCATTTTCCTAAAGTTCAGGATGGGGTTTCGGAAATGGATGACATACAACGACCCTCCTGGGTAGCTTCTGCAAGGTCAGCCCCTTTTGGCTTATTCTACCATCCTGGCTCGATCGAGAAGACTGGCAGGATAAATGCCGATCCACTCGTGGGCACTCCCCAAGAGTAAGTTCATCTTTTCTAGGCAATCATTGCTTGACACGATATTCCTACCTAGTCTCTGCAGCACCCCATCCTATTGAGGCAATGCTGACATCTCGTTTCTTGAAGTGGTTACAGGAACTATAGTGCTGCTCAGGCTCAGTATCCAAATCTGAAGACCATGAAATTCTGCAAAAGACTAGCGTGTGACCACTACAGTCTATACGTCAAAGGGTTTATCTTCGATGAAGTGGATAAAGTCAGAGATGCCTCACAAAATGGGTTCATCCCTGCGACATGGATTGACCTTGGCGGCTGGGTGGAACCAGAAAAGAATTATCCACCCGATAGCTTTTGGAGAACTCTTGTTGGCGATAGAGGTAAAGATAACCAAAATCCTCCGTACTATTTTTCCCGGGCATGTAGGGAATCGG
The DNA here is from genome assembly GCA_022495235.1 of Xylaria curta. Classification (NCBI taxonomy): domain Eukaryota; kingdom Fungi; phylum Ascomycota; class Sordariomycetes; order Xylariales; family Xylariaceae; genus Xylaria; species Xylaria curta. The sequence goes on along the minus strand of MU375902.1, from coordinate 461,300 downwards.
CCATTAAAGGAGGGCTACGAAGTGGAGGCATCAACACGAAGGCATTGATCGACAATGAACAGAACTCCATCATCGCTGAGTTTTGCCGGCGAGTTCAAGCTGTGATCTGGAACCGTCGCTTGTTCAAGACCAAAAAAGGTATCCTGGGACTTGGGCCCAGCGATGTCAAAGTAGGGGACAAAGTCGGGATTATTTATGGCTGCACTGTACCTGTCATCCTGAGGCAAAAGGAAAAAGACAGGGGAGAAGGGGAACATAAAGAACTCGAGTATAGCGAGGAGAAGGCACAAGAAGAATTCGAGGATAGTGTGGAGGCTTTGAAGATATGCGTTAAGAGGCTGCACGAGAACCAGCTGCGCAAACTGCAGTTCAAGAAGAATGGCACGCAGCTCAACAAAAAGGAAGAAGAAGCTCGTAAAAAATGCAATGAAATGCTTAAAGAAGAGGCAGATGCGAAAAAAGCCGAGAAAAAAAAGGAACAGGTTATCATGGAGGGGACATCAAAAATGGCTGCAAATCAGCGTGAGGCAGACAAGGAAGACCCATACCTGTATTACGGACTTATCGGCGACAGTTACGTTCACGGATTGATGGATGGCGAAGCACTTCGAAGAAAGTTTTACGAGGATATTGCAGATCGAACTTTTGAGTTAAGGTAAAGAAAGGATATTATTCCAATGCTTTTGCCAAGCTACCTAGCTAATATGTAGAATCAATTCACTGTATGTCGCGAGCCCTGTGCTAAGGCAGAGAAACTTCTGTTGCGCGAAGGGAAGGCATTCATGAACGACATCCTACTATATTCTCTCTTTGTCTATTTGTGTGCTCTGTGGCAAGCACCTTATAGCTCTTGTTCCTTCGTACCCCATAACAAACCTAATGATACTCCTCAGGAATCGGGCAACTTAGTCTAGCTGTATTTTTTAAGATAGATTTGGATCATTCTGATATCCTGTCCAAGAGTTAAATCTTTCCCCACACAGCACAGGAATGACTATGTACCCATCATGGGCCTTCTCCGATCGGGTCTCCCATGTTGTAAATATCGAATAATGGGTAGTCGAAGTCGTAGATACCTTCTGAAGGTGCCGCGGTGTCTAAAGCTGAGCTCGGTTCCTGTCTAAGCTGGATATCATCGTTAGAGATTTCCAGGGTGTGTTCGTTCGTCTCGTCATCGTAGGAAAGTAGAGTCTCATCTCTACTGACTTGGATTGCCTGGTTATTCCCGTCCTGACTGAAAATAGGGCTCTTCGCGGGTATAGCAGTAAGATCGCCATATACTATTCCCTCGCTTCTGTCAGCTAAACTGCTTTCATCTTCAACCCTATCCCTTTGTACAGTCACACCCTCATCACAAACCCCACCCTCGTCTCCGTCTTCACTCTCAGACGAGGAGACACCATCAGAGGAAAAGTCACAGCCAGGATAAATACGGTAATCCCGCAATTCAAGTTTTACTAAAAGATGTTTCCCCTCCAAGGTGGACAACTCCTCTTCAGTTAGTTTCCGATGCGACTTTATCAAATCTGCAGCCACATGATGGCCGTTGAGTAATGCGAGGCCGATCGCACGAAGATATTGGAGTTGGTCAGATCCATTAGTTTCTACTCCCGAGTCTAGCAGCAGTCTAATCAAGTCAATATGACCATGTTCTGCTGCACCTTCCAATGCTGTTCGTCCCTTGTGTGTTGCACCAGGGGCATTTACGTCGACTTTGAGATCGATTAAACGCTTTGCGAGGCCGACGCGGTTATAGATCGCAGCGGCTTGCAATGCTGTCATGCCCCTGTTCTCCTCCGCTGGTGCCCCTGGGTCGATTCCTGCTTCAAGGAGCGTGTCAAAAATCTCTGTGTTTCCTATTTCAATGGCGACTTGAAGCGGTCCATTATTGCCACCGAGTCTAAGCTTTCCACCCCCAGCCGCCTTACAGACTTGCAAAAGAAATTGAACCCGACTGTTATCCCCCGAGAGTATTGCCGAAGATAAAGCTATATTGGGGTCAGCCCTATCATGGGATAATATTGGCTGACCTAATATTATCTTCATGAACTGTTCCTCATTTTTAAAACGTGCCATATAAGTGACTGCCATCCAGTCTAATCTATACCCGTGGTTCAGTAATTTGGACATAACATTGGTATTCGATTCAAGCGCGTATGTCATGACTGAGCAGCTATCAGCCTTATACCAAAAGGGGTTTTGGTATCTTGAAGATGCTTGTTCAATAGCTTGTTTCATAGGAATCTTTCCTGTATTTGGAGGTATACGGGCGGCATTGGAAACCGGGATATGGTCGAGAAGATGCCCTAAGATGCCCAGACACTGGTAACAAGCCGCTATTCCCACAGCAGTCGTCTCTAATATGAGGCATTCCTGAGACGTAGAGTCAGGGTTCCGATACTGGAGAAGCTGATATACCATATCCGGATCAGTTATGGTTTTGACAGCTTGCAAGGTCGCAGCACAGAGCGCCCCTGGGCTGTAAGTTATTGAATCACGTTTCAACACTTGCTGGATGATAAATGAATCCCCACTAAGTAAAGCCGCCTCAAGCAAGGTAGTATTCTCATATGGCTCACGTGAAGGTTGGCCAACCAGGGTATGTCCGAGGATCTTCATCACTAAATCCCTGTCTCCAGATCGCATTGCTCGAACGGCATCTGATCTAGTTGCCTCTGCTCCGGCATCAAGCAGCATCTTCCCAATTTGAATCATTTCCCCATGCTCTAACGGATATTTATAGAAATTGGACGTTTTGAAGTCGAAGGCAAAATGAAGCGGCGTCCTACCCTCGAGTCCTGGAGAATTGGGATCCGCCCCCGCCGCCAAAACTACCGATAACAGCTTCATATCACGGAGATAGGCAGCACGGGACACTGCGAATGATGGAAGTGTGGCACCATGATGCAAAAGGTATGAGACTAACGGTGCCAGTGAATTATCTTCAGGGCAGGCGAATGGTGGATGAATATCATCCGGGCGTTCCGGCCCCAGGGAAAGTACAGTCCCAATCAGTGATTGAAACGGCACGTTAGTTGGCCCTATTGAGAGCCTATCTTTGCAAAAATACCGTTTAAAGGCGAGCTCATGCAATCTCGAAGGGGTTGAAAGTTTTTGATTAATGCATGCGCCTTGTTCATGCAAGAATTTAACAACTTCGATGTGATTGCGGTAACAAGCAAGGTGAATCGGAGAGGGAAACGCGGAATTATAGTAATTGGCGTTGAGTCCGCATTTGAGAAGGAATTTGCAGCATTCAACATGGCCTTCATAAGCCGCTGCATGTAGGGCAGTCAGTCCAAACCTATTAGCTCTGGCCACGCCGTAATCATTGTTACGCAAGAATTTCAGCACTTCAATGTTTCCTCTTGATGCTGCAGATATTGCGATATTCGCGGCATCATCAGATCTAGCCGCTTCAAGATAAGCGATACCAATGGGCCTAGTTGTAAGCATCTTTATAATATCGAGGGCAATACCTTCCTCTTTCTTCCCAGCAAGAAGAGTCAAAAAGGTAGCTTTAGAAAGAAACCCGTATTTTGGTGAATGATGATAGTAAATCGTAGCTCCAGATGAGAGTAAAAGATCCAGACAGCTAAGATCATCATATTGATGCGCAGAAAGAGCCGCAAGAAACAATGGTGGCATGGCCCATTTCTTTAAATAACTTCCACACAACCAAGCTACCACAGAACCCGGCTGTCGTAGGACTAGGTTCGGATTGGCCCCGTTTTTTAGAAGGGTAGCTAGCAAATCTTTTGAATTTTTCCAAGCTGCAATTTGAAGAGGCGTAATACGTCTCATATCAATCATAAAATAATGAGCAATATAGGTATCAGAAGGTTGGCCAGATTTCAGTAGCCATTTTATAAGTCTGAGTATCCTCGGCATGGCGGTATTAATATCGACTATATTGTAGGCTCGAGGTCGAAGAATAGCCTTGAAGGATAACTCGAATAGCGTCTCTCGGACTGCAAGGATGGTAGTTGATATATCGTTGATAATTATCGGTGCTGACATAATACCAGAGCGCTCAACCATGTCAATAATAAGCTCCCAGTCCAGTTCATCTCTTAACGCTTTGTTAGAAAGATGAAATAGAAATATCATAATCTGTTCCTCCAAAGCTTGCTTACTCCATCCCCGTAGGATGATCTTCGCACGATTAGTGGCTTCGCCAGGGTATAATTCAGGCATCGTTGTTTTAAGCAGTGAAGCGAAGCTTGATTCCGATATAGACATAGGGAATTCGTTAGTATGGTATATAGTGGACATGGCGGTGAGCGTGTAATTTCCAATTAAGTACCCGCCCTGCTGTGGGCTGCGTATCGACGAAAATCTCAACGGGAGACCTACAAGATGAAATCGTCAACTCTGATTATGCTAGGCCCCTAATTGTGAGGTCACTGGTTGTAAACAAGTTCTTACCAGCCATGTCCCTTGACTGAAACTGCAACCACGGAAGGGATAGTGGCCATGGCATTGGTTTCTGATAAGAAGATGTACGAAGAAGGATGTCGACACCTTCGGGCGGCTTAGGAATAGGTTCTGCCAGCGACTGTTAAAAACCAAGCAAGGCAAGCTGAAACATACTGTAGCGCCTCAACTTACCACCTCCATATCGAAATCGATAGTATCTCCTGATCTCTGTCTCTACCTTCCTTTTGTCTTGAACTTGGCCGAAGAGTACAACCTCAGTATCCTTGCCCTGAGATTGGCGGTTGGCAATCTCGTAGCCGATGTACCGCCAGGTTGCTTCAGCAAGCGACTTCGGGACATTTTTATTGAAACCCCACGTCTTGACTTTGTGTTCAACCTGATGTTTGCTACCAACACGTCAATCGCATTTAATCTAATACTCGAGCGGGAGATATCTTACTTTGGATGGAAATCATCACATGCAAGTAGTTGTACTATGTCATCCAGAGACCGTTTCTCGGTAAGATATAATTCTCGAATGGTAGCCTTACGCTGTAGCCACTGGTTGGGAGGGAATCGCTTTGTTGGAGGGGCCATAGCTGTGGTATCGCTGTAGCGAGGGAATCAGTCAGAAACGAGTGAAGAAAGGAGATAAATCTACCACGAAATGAAAATATTTGAGTCATGAATATTTATTTTCAATCCGAGTGTAGATTTTCCTGTTTGACTAAAGCGTTACAAGAGTAAAGACTTAATTAGCGATGTTACCTTGACAAAGGGGTGAGGGGTATTCCGCCTCGTTGGCCAAAGCGACTGTTTGATTCGCTAGATTCATTATCAGAAATGCGCGAATGTACGTCAGCAGTGAGCTTAAAATCCCCTTGGTCAAATATACACTGTGATAAGCCAACTCTCAGGTATTTCCGATCATACCCAACCTTGGCTAGAAAGGCTGTGATTCGACGGCTTCATCTTCGGAAATGCATATCGACATGGTATTGGCTGTATTATCAAAGTTCCAAGAGATACTCTCAGTTACCGCTTACAACAAGGTCTCGAGATCAAGGTCTTAGTAAAGATTCCAAACTGCAACGATAAGCTAAGGCTTTCAGGGGGCTCTGGAGGGCTACTCCTCTTCTTCACCACCCAACTTGTAAATTTATAAAGTTAAAAGCTTTTCTCAATGGTCGCTTAATAATTTAAATTAAAGCTGTCCAAGTTACATTTGACCTTTCACTTGAACTTGACCTATCATTTATCAAGCCATATGTTTATCGGATCCTAAAACATTGCTTCCGCAAGAGACCTTCTTGAAGTTTCGTGATGGCCTCTCTATGCATCCAACCGTGAAAGTAAGCATCCCCTACAAATATACAATGGTCGTCCACCTTGCGCAGCACAACTGGTTTTGGGCACCTGAAGAGTATGCAAACGACGTCTTTTTTTTTTTTTTTTTTTTTTTTTTTATAAATTTGTTCATTGGCGAGTCCTATATGCTTACTGCGGGAGACAAAAAATCATCTGCGTCGAGAAGGTATTGAGAAGTAACTACTAAAGCCACTGGTAAATGGAGTGCTCCCAGTATCAAGAGCTTCCTGGAGAAATTGTTGTATGATTCTCTTTGGGTCTAAAGGTCCTTTAAAGGTCTACGTTTCCTTTCCGCGGGCACACGTCCTTCGCCTTTTACTTATACTCAAAAGTTTAGGGATAAAAAGTATGTTTATCATTTGACCTAATCCATTAATCGAGCCTCCCTTGATCATATTGCTTAAACAATAACTGCCATGTTGTAGGCAGGCACTGCCTACAGCATGTATATATGAAGTAGCCACAGTGCTGGGGCACTAGGCCCCTCCAACACCTCTACAACAACAATACAATACACAATGGCATTACCTGACACATGTCCTCTTTTAAGTGGCTTGCTAGGGCGCGTCATTTCTTGACAGGTCTATGGCAACTGGTGGATCACCCACAGCTGCAGCTGTGTGACACGTTAGTAATTATAGTGAGCATCGAGATGCCATGAACCCTGGGCTGCAGGGATGACTTAAATGTGTGATGGGTCATTAACGCGTACAAAATCAAGCAGACTGCGTTACGTTATCCTGTGGAGCAACGCAGAATTTATAGTTTATAGATGTGGCTGGCCCGAGGCTGTATGTTATCATTAATTAGGACAGTATTAATTATTACATCGTCCTTATATTTCCATTCGCAGAATGTATGACCAAAAGAATGGTTGCACATAGTACTTGAGTCTTGTTACCAACCTTTTCAGTGGCCCAGAAAACCTTGCAATTCACATAGAAATATATCTGTATTTATACATATAGTGAGAAGTAGAGCACTGGAACCAGTGTCTATCTGAAAACAACGATTCCAGAAGAGTTATCTCGTAAATAAAATAAATCGCCGCAATTTGTTAAACTATTTCACGACGTCTGTCACTCTGACACCTGATAACGCGAGTTTTTGCGGATCCTTTTGCCGTAAAAGTAGAATACCACCGGCACCGGTAACAAGCCCAAGGCGATAAACCCAAGCAAGGAATTCCCCCATCCCAGCCCTAGCTTAGCATACATCGAAGGCCCGGCAAGCGGCAAGAAGGCTCCAACGATGGACCGCACGACTGTGTTCGCCGCTATGGCTGAGGCAGCATGTTCGCCAAACGCGTCAACGAGGTACGCTTGAATAGGGAGGAGGGTGGCGATCATCCCACAACCGACCCAGCCCAGTCCAATTATGGGCATTATCCAATGGATATGCATCTGGGCGGACCAGCCGTACCAGAAAAGGCCGATGGGGATCAGAAAGCTTCCCGGGATGAGCGGCGGAAGTCGGAATTCCGGCTCTGCTTGGCCGTTATTTCTTGCCATGAGGAGGTTTTGGATCTTGTCGGAAAGGGCACCGAAACTAACTATGCCAATGAGAGCTCCAACGCCAATACCGATGTAAACAAGTCCGGTGGCGCCTTGATTGAAATGGTAGGTGGTTTCGTATACTTCGGTGACGGTGGTAAAGAGCAGGTAGAGGTAGCCGAAAACCACTCCTATGGGCATGTAGTTGTTTAGCCTATGTCTGATCTGACTTTTAGAGCTACTTACCAGTGTAGAGAGAGAACAAGGCGACATTTGGAGTGAGGAAGAGTAATTTTGTTGGTCGGGTTATGGACTGGAGGAAAAGGTTCCTTGAGTCTAGTTTCAGGGCTTGTCCAGCCTTCACGTCCACCGACGTGTTCTCTCGTCCGACTCGATCCGCTTTTTGCCGCAGGAGAACTGGTTCGTAGGATTCGGACAGGACAAGAAAGACGAAAATGACCGCGACCCCGGACTATATCGATAAACCAGTGAGTTTGGATGAAGAGTAGTTAGACGGGCTCGAGACTTACCACAATGGCTAGCAGCCAGAAAACCCATCGCCAACCTTGTGCCTGGGAAAGGTAGCCACCAGCGATCGGCCCTATGACAGGACCAAGGAGCGGGCCGAGCCCATAGATAGACATGGCGACTCCACGCTCCTGTCGAGCGAACATATCCGCGACAGAGCCTGCACCCAGTGTGACTGGACCGCTACCGGAAATCCCAGTGAACAGGCGAAAGACCAGAAGCGCACCAACGTTAGGGGCGAGAGCACCTGCGATATTCCAGATTGTAAAGATTAAGGTGCCCACCTGATAGATGCGCAGTCGCCCGTAGATTTCTGATAACGGTGCAAGGAATAACGGTCCGACGGCGAAGCCGACGAGGTAGATGGAGACCACGAAGGAGGCCAGAGTCCTGTTGGTAGAATGGAAGTCTTTCATCACGAGCCCCTGTGCCGGTGCGACAATGGACGAGGTCAAGGGGGTGAGAAAGGTAAGATAGGAGATAATTGCCATATTCCACCATTTCTTTCTCCTCGACCAGTTCACCGGTCGCGTAGGATCGGTTGGCCCATCCCAGCCCACCTGCTCGGTGGATGATTCCAATGCCTTTTCTGCTGGGCCATTTCCCTGGTCATGCCCACTTGGTGTTTTGTAAATCGTTGGCAGCTCTTCCTGGTGACCCATGTTCCTAGCCAAGATCGAACGGAAAGGTCTTGGTGGACTCTAATTGGTACTATAGTACATTAGCTGGGCTATTACAATTAGGCGACCTTGTTTATTTGAGAATCATATATGTGGAACAGCATAAAGGTGCTACAGAAGGGCAAGTAGACTATGGATTCATATATTATTGAGAGACAGAGAGTCAAGGAACCGACGGAACTAGAATGTAGCGCTTATATAGTGAATAGAATACAGATACAGTAGCAACGGGAATGGGGTGGCTACAAAAGCCACCACGAGCCATACCTAGCCACGTCGCAGACAGCAGCGAATAGCTTTAAGGGCAGATCCGTAACCTTATAATATAAAAACAACAATTTCCAAACGAAAATAAGATTATTTGAGCCATGGGGCGCAAACTTAACCTGATTTGCTCAACAATGTGAAGGAATATGAGGAATAATACAGGGAAAAATAGGTATAACTATTCGAAGTACCCCGATTCAAAAACAGTGCGGATACCAAGAATAATAATGGTAATAACATTGGATTAATTGGGTAATTCCGTCTTTCTTACGACCTCTCAAAACGAATCGCAAATCCATACACCGTCTCCTTAAGATTCGGATTATCATACGAGGGGAATCGTTCTATGAGCACCTGCTTCCAACCCTTAGGGATAGCAAACTCCTCTAGGGTAGAAATGTGACTGAAATTGCTACAGAGTTCACCATTGCGCTTTTTCATATCTTCAATGTACGCGTCACTAAGATCTTCATGGATCGCAGTCACGGACCTCTGGGCAATCATGAATATATGAGCTAAACACGCGGTCAAGTGCAGAGGATCCAGGAATTGAAATGCCCCGAAACAAACCACATGATCGAATTCGGGCATGGCCTGGTTGTCGATCAGTAGTGATACAATGGCAGAAAACGTATGTTCAGAAGACCGGGGAACTTGCCATGACGAGTTCATCCATCGGCCCGATCAAGACCGGCTTCTCGTAGTGATCCTGAATGTATGAGGATCGGGTCATCCCCTCAGAGACATCTATGCCGGTAACTGTTGCGGAGACACCATGCTCATGCAAAGTGACTCTAAATTCACTGTTCCTACACGCGAGGTCGAGGACTGTTCCAGAGAAATCGTAGTCTCGGCTCATGTCTTCTTGCATCCGACTCAGCCCGGTGTTGGCTCGAGCAGCATGGTACCGCGGGGCAAAGCCGTCATAAACCGCAGCCAGGTGTTGATTCCGGACGTGATCCTGACCCGAACGGATCTGCTTACTGGTGATGAGCATGTCAAAGAATGCCATTTGTCCACCGGAAAACTCCTCTTCGATGACCATGTCCTCGTATGTGCTGTGCTTCCGGCAGTAAAATGCGCGAGGAGTGCATAACAGACCCTCTAGGTATATATTGTTAGCCTCTCCTTGTAGTGAAGCCTCTACACGCACAAATCCACCGCCAGACGCTTTCAACATGTTCAACGCCATTAACTTCAGCATAGACTGCAGTGGATATTCCTTGACCCAGGAGAAGTCTGTCGATGCCCAGTGTAAATATTCTCGATCAAGACACCTGGAGGTAGTGCATTGAATGGGACTAAAAGCCATGGCCAGGGTAATCCACTTCTTGCCCTTGAGATGTTCCAGCTTCAATTCGTGAGTCGTTATTGGAACCGCGAAGCGACGCGTTTATTCTCCCGCATCCGTGGTGTGAGTGAGGCATGGACGGTTGAGAAGTATGATGTCCTTTGCCTCGAGATATCTTGTAATCGCTGCCACCGTTAAAACGTCGTCATCCGAATCTACCGTCTATACGCAGCAGATCAGTGGTAGTTCTTTTTCACAATACTTTATTGCACGAACCATATAATTCAGAAACATGTCATAATCATCTTTGCAGATTTTATTGATATCTGCTTCCGCATTCGACTTGCTGATGTAAAAAATCTCGAATTAATGACGAGATCGAGGTATGTAGCGACTGAGATCGACTACACTTGGACCCTGGTCAAGTGAGAGAATGAGTTCGTATCTAGAAGCACATACCGCAAAAGAATATAGTAGCTGGCATCACTGACCTCCTCTGCAGAATCTCTGCGTACGAGCAGAACCCCGATCTTCATTGTGTTGAGCGAGTTTGACGATCAGCAAAGAGTTGGGGTGGATTGACTAACATTCAGAACACATAGGATTACCCTCAGAAAAAAGGACCGATAAATGAAATGATAAAGAAGCGAGAGAGGGACAAGTAGTGCACATGCGGGGCGACCTAACAGGTAAGGCATCAGATCTATGGCTGCTTTTGGTGTCTGCTTTGAGTGTCTCCCCATTCTTGTGCAACTTAAGAAGCAAACTCTACAACACATAAGAGGCTTACTCTCAACCTTCTCCTCGGCATTCCCATTCTTTATTGGATACACGTCTTATTGGTGGCCTGAACTTACTTAAAATGAATGAATTTGGTAGAGAGATTATTCGCAATGCAGTCTACAAGACCAGCAGTACCGATGTGGACAGCGTCTCACTCAGAAAGGCCATGACGACGGTTTTCTTGATGGGTGTTACGGTAGGTAGCCGGTATCAACCTTGCTGAGGACATACCTCAAGCTAATTGAGCTGGGAAGTACTGCGTTCTCATCAGTATATACCGTGTCACGCTCCATCCGCTCGCAAGGTATCCCGGGCCAAAGCTGGCAGCAGTGACGCGTCTGTGGCACTCATACCATCTATGCGCCGGAGACATTGTCTCAGTCCTTTCGAGGGCACACGAGACACACGGATCAGTATTGCGTATTGCTCCAGACGAGGTACTATTCACCTCTAGTCGCGCATGGGATGACATCTACGGTGCACGGCCAGGGAAGCCCGAGATGGACAAAGATACCCCCCTCTACAAGGGTCCCACTGCGCCTCATTCGATCGTGACAGTGGATGGCGAGCTTCACCGCTTTTACCGTCGGCTCCTTGCCAAGGGGTTCTCGGATGCTGCGTTGAGAGAGCAAGAGCCAGTGATCCAACACAACATCAATCTAATGGTAGAGAAGCTGCACGAGGAGGTCGCGGCAGGGAAGACATCCGAAATGACGGCTCGGTTCAACGTAAGTAGCTTTTGAACTCCCGGACCGAGGAAACCCTCAGCTAACCCAGTCCATGGCCTTAGTATGCGACGTTCGACTTGATCGGGGAGCTTGCATTCGGTGAGACCTATGACTGCCTCAAGAACTCCCACTACCACCCCTGGGTGGAAATGATTCTCGAGGTGATGAAACTTCGCGCCATGACGCATGCTGTCGGGTACTACCCATGGATCTTCCCGATCCTAATGTGGTTCGTCCCCAAGTCCCTGCGCGATAAGCTTGTCGCACACCGGAAGCACACCCATGACAAGGTACAGCGTCGAATGGACCGAAAAATTCACTATAAGGACCTGACTGCCAACTTGTTCGATCCGCAGAACGGGCTTGAACGGTACGAGATAGACGGGAATTGCTCCACCCTCATCATCGCCGGCAGCGAAACGACAGCCACCGCACTTAGTGCCACGTTATATTTCCTGACGCAGAACGAAAATGCCAAGCGTAAAGTGATCGGCGAAATCCGAAGCACTTTCAGTAGCGATAGAGATATTAACTCGATCAGCGTGAATCAGCTGAAGTATTTGAACGCGTGCATGAGCGAGGCGCTACGGATCTTCCCTCCCGGTCCCGCCGTCTTTCCGCGTCGGGTCCCTCGAGGTGGTGATTACATCGCCGGGCATTGGATCCCAGGTGGTACTCAAGTGGGCATCGCGCACTACTGCATCAATCGCTGCAGCCGAAACTTTGTCGACCCAGATAAGTTCATCCCTGAACGATGGCTCGGGGATCCCGCGTACAAGACCGACGATCGCCACGCTGCGCAGCCGTTCAGTTATGGCCCTCGCAACTGCATCGCTCTCAACCTCGCCCGCTTGGAGATGCGTCTGGTCCTAACTCGGCTGATCTGGGAGTTTGATTGGGAACTCGCTCCTGGATCGGAGCGATGGGAAGAGGCGTTGGTCTTCAATGTCTGGAGTACAAAACCGTTAAAGATCAAATTTACCCCAGTATTACGCTGAGGGGGATAGAGTGATACTGAAGACAGTGTAACTGTTTGCTTAGATAATCTCTTATTGCTAGTAACATTGGATCACGTTTACGCTGTCTCTCCAGTATCACACTTTCATAGCTAGGATTGCGTACACAATGCTCCACGAAGGGTCGCAGGAGTGAAACATGATCCTTTCTGGATTCTGGTATTCCTCTGCTGCTTGCTTTTCTTCATCTACATCCCGCCGACTATGCATATAATACCTCCCGTGAGTGAAGGGACGAAGGGAACTGCTCAGGCATCAAACGACCAGTCTATCACAAATTTCACAGCTCGTGGACTCGACGGAACAACATTGAACATTCCAAGAATCCATGTGTGCAGATGCAAGGTGATATTTGCGGCTGACTGGATTAGACCTGACTATGTGACAATGGAGAATTTTATAATTACCTGTCATTTGGTTGTGTTGGTCGGAATGAAACGAAGCTTATGTGGAGACACGCTTAAATGCTACGGTAAACTAACGACTGCAGCGTCGTAGCACTATAGCATCATAGTCACTTGTTACTTGGTCGTATGGTCGCCGAATAAGCGATTTTTATAGGCTCGTCTGTACTTGCGCGCATGCTTCTGGAGTATGTGCTACGGGCCGTACGGCAACCAATATACTACCGGCTTGACGGCGGAACCAAAGATCAATCGTGGTCGGATGCGTGGCCGTCTGGAATGGTGGAAACAAAGCCGGGTGCCAAGCCACTAACATATGCATGTACGATTTGATCTGCGCCGAGCATTTTAGCTTGAGTTTAAAACGGTTGACCAGGGTCTGACCAGGGGAGAAGTGGACCGAATGAAAAATAAGGATCTTACTAACACAGTACATCTGCTTTGTAGTCAACTACACCACAGAACAAGCACAAAAATTGTAGAAATAAAGTCAAAGTGATTTAATCTAAGTTTTATTTTTTGCGGCTTATTATTGGTAGGCATTCAAATCGCAACAAAGCAAAGATTATCTAATTATCTTAACAGTTATTAACAAAAAAAATGTTATAAGAGTTGCTACTTTTTATTTTGTACATTGTTGAGTTTTTTTAAAAGAAAATTAATCACAGAAATTCTATCTGTGGCATGCAGTCTCAAATAAATCTAGATTGAAGCAAGGGGTCTTCACGGTGGCTTTCTGCAATGTATTAATCCGAAGAGGCTGTGATCGACCTACGGAGGCGCTGCCCTGGCCAAGGCCTTGCGGGTTGCAAACCTAAAGGCGCAAGAAGAGTGATCTTGCGAATCAACTCCATACAAGAGGTTGCGTGGCCATTTGTTACTTTTAACTCCGTAGCATTAACTAATTGGACTATTTACTTTCTTTTCCGGCATTCTCGAAAATGGCTGCTAGGATTGCGAGCTTCCTGTGTCTTTCCACCGTCGCCTGTCTTACTCTAGCGAATAGGATCGACGCTTGTGACACCATCTCTCGCGATGTAATCATCCTTGGTGGTGGCAGTTCCGGAACATATGCCGCGATTCATCTCAGGGATCAAGGCAAGACTATCGCTGTCGTCGAACGTAACGACTATCTCGGCGGTCACGGCGAAACCTACTACACCGCAGATAATACGCCTCTAAACTTCGGTGTGGAGGGATTCTTCAACACGAGCGTGACTCGGAACTATCTTGAGCGACTTCAGGTGCCCTATGGGCGCCGTGACCCTGCTCCCGCACACGAGGACTACGTGAACCTCAACACAGGGAAAAGAACAGAATACCCTCCAGGCCAGCTTCAGGACAAGGAGGCATTCGCCAAATGGGTTGATGTTATCTCTCAATTCGGGTTCTTGGATGACGGCGTTTACCGAATCCCAGAGCCAGTGCCAGAGGACCTCATCAGTCCATTCGCGGAATTCGTGAAGAAGTACCATCTCGAGGATGCCGTGTACGCTCTCTTCTCTCACACGTCTGGCGATGTTCTCGAAATGATTACCCTCTACGTCATCCAGTACATAGGGGTTCCCCATGCCGCCGCCCTGAATGAGGGCTACGTCCGTCCCATCGAGGGCATTGCCGCTCTGTACAAGAGCGCTAGCAAAGAGCTTGGCAGTGACGTCCTCTTGGAAACGATCCCCGAGTTTGTACGGCGCTCCGAGGATTGTGTGGAAGTCGTCGTGCGCAGTGCTAATGGGGCCAAGACCCTCCTTCAGGGCAAGCAACTGCTAGTCACCATTCCGCCCCTGCTGGACAACCTCCACGGCTTTCCGCTCACCGAGCAAGAATCCCACATTTTCTCAAAGTGGCAATATCATCAGTACTGGGCTGCGCTTATCAATAACACCGGTCTCCCTAACGATGTGAGCCTCGTAAATGTCGACACAGACCGCCTATACGGTGTGCCCGAGGAACCATTTATCTGGCGCCTGGATAATCATTTGGCCCCTGGGTATCACAACATCAAGCTAGTCGGGGGATCCAACTTTGGAGAGGACGAGGCAAAGGCGTACATGTATGAGAAGCTTGATCTTCTCCATGACGAGGGAACATACTCTACGCACAAGCCTGAGGTTGTCAAATTTGCGAGTCACACTCCTGTTACCATGTTCGTTTCAGCGGAGGAAATCCGTGGAGGTTTCTATCGGCAGCTCTATGAGCTTCAGGGACTGAGAAGCACGTTTTGGACGGGCGCCGCTTGGGCGTCAGATTACTCGACCTTGCTATGGGGTTATACGGATGAGGTTCTTGATCAGATGGCTTCTTCCTAGTTGCTACGATATGTATCCGTGTATCTTTCAATCCATTCAGTTCTACCGTGGCGCTCGCAGTGCAATAGTCGTCATTCGTCAAGTAAGGTCTTGCACAAATGAAGCGAGTTAGAGTTTAAGAATTCATTATCATTGTATCCACCTACATATTGAGCTTGTAACATAGGACTTTCACTTGCAATGGTTAAAGTTTCGTAAACATAGTTTGCCGATACAAGTTACCTGAAATGAAATCAACCAAGATATTCAGCAGATGATTAGTAATAGGAATTAAACTGCTCCTAATCAATCTGGCCTTCACGACACATAGTCACCTCCTGGGCTGCGGCACTGAAAGCCTCGAAGGTATGGAGGTAGACACTCATATACGGTTTTTTACCCTTATATGAGAAGGAGATCCACGCTTGCAGGTGATTTGAGGTATGCAAGTCCACATCCGGACTGCAGTTGGACATCAGTCCCATTCATTCATTTCATTTGGGATATACCAGGACTTACTAGTACGATGCCAAATCCGATGGATAGCTTTTTGCCAAGCCATCCCAACATCTGCTCTCAAAGAAGATGGCCAGTCCTTCCGCGATGGCTCTGTCGTTCTGCCCGAAAGCAGGGAAATAGATCTGTGGCTCGGGAAGTGGGCTTTTCGGGGACAAGGTAAAATTGATAATGAAGGGGAGCTGTTCTTGTGGCGAGGTACCGGGCTCGTAAAAGCAGTTCGGCAGTGGACACAAACCCTCCGTGACGGGCAATAGCTGCCACAGCTCCCTCAGCGCATCAAGCCCATCTAGGGTCTCTGGATCGCTCCGTCGCCCGTTTAGGGTCCAGATACGCTCAATAGAGGCCAGATCGAGCTGGCGTTCCATACAGTAGACTTTGATTCGGGACTCGGATGGCTTGACCAAATCGCAAGAGAGAAAGTGGCCGATGAGGGTAGGTCCTCGCTCAGCTATAAACTCCTCGAGGATTGCCAGTGAAGTAGAAACTTTGCCACACGTGTCGGCAGCCTTGATTGCGTCAAACATGAGACTCTCTTTCGGCGTCCCAGTCGCGATCGACTTAATCCGCGGGTAAATGTAGGTCTTCAAGACAATATCGCCAGATGGCTCCAGGTCCGCTGCTAGCTTGTTTTGTGTCTTGAAGACGGGGATTTGAATATCTCTGTCTAGTAGAGTTTGAGCCTCTTCGTCCGAAATGGCCAATGCTTTGGTGAAATGATCGAACCATTCCAGGTCAAGCCCTGGAACTATGGCCTTAAGGTCCTGGAGAACAGGCCTGATGGCTTGGGTGTTGAATGGATCATCCTGCGTTCCCGTCAGAGAACCGAGGGGCTCGAAGGCGAACCGTAGTAGTGATTTAGAGTAATTGAAGCTCAGCTCAAAAGGGAGTCCAAAGCGTGTCAGATGGCTCTTCCAGTGCAAAGGCTGACCCTTTTCAGGGTATGGACCCAACGCCGGGATGATGACCTCACGGTGAAGACGGAGGAACTTGTACTGTGCGTGAATATCATAGCTGGCCCTCGCCATCATAGTAGCAAACATCGGAGCTGTGCTATACCACCATTTTGCATGGTGTTCATTCGAGAGGTTTAGAGCTTGGCTCAGCACGTAGAAAGGCTTTGGCAGCTGAGTGGGTGCTTTCTTGGAGATTTCCATCGTTCAGGTTACTGGTTTGTAGTATGATTCCAAGGAATACTTACCCTGCATTTTCTGTTCAAGCTATAGCATGATATTCATCATCCGCTTCGTGGGGGCATCGCCCTCTCTGTACGTTTGCGACAGTAACCGCATGACGCAAGCTATACGAGCCCATACGCAGAGAATGCTAAGGTCCGTCTCGCTGGCTGCTGTCACTGCGTTTCTTGTAGGCCTAAGACAGACATTGAAGACGGATGGCTGAGTCTCACATTCTTTTCCCGAAAGTTTACAAAGTACTAATGTGGTTTCGGTAATCTTGGGTCGAGTCTTCCGCAGCGCCAAGAACTAAGTGTAAGATGATCCTAATGGAGGTCTGATTGATGATGTATCCCCTAAGTCTAAGTATGTATACCCACGTACAGTAGGTACATATATCTACTTACAGGGATAGTTATAAGTAGGCCGCGCCTAACACCAAGGTTCTGGATCTTGGGTCGGGTGTTCCCGCAGCGCTAAGCACCAAGATGGCGATCGCCAAGATCCAGAATTATCCTTACCCGTATTGACATGCTTGGCACTACGGGAACACCCGACCCAAGATCACCACATGCACAGATAGTAAGATACAGCATCCCAAAAATTCCACCTGTTTCAGTAATGTCTCCCTTCAGCCCGATAGATATAAGACATACAATATTAAGAAATGACCTAATAATTGACCAGTCACGCCAATCTTTTGGTGCAGTGGTAAATCTGACACGATCTACACCTAATTTACATGGGCGCCCAGGCGTGCCTCCAGCACTTTCCAGATACTAAGAATTAATTTTAAAAAAACAGTCGGCGATGGTCCATGTACGATTAACTACTCAACCCATTGTGCGGCAAGCCTTACGGAGTTTTTAGGTACCGAGCTTTGAATCAAAAACCGTGTCCGCTTTTAAACGAATTGGCTGAATCTACTGGTACCTCTATCTTGCTGGCAACTACAGCCAATTTAATATATATACAGATTACCTACCTTCGCGATAGTAACCATCTGATTGATCCAGAACAAGCCAGACTGTCTGTTTTCCTTGCCCTACAACCTACCAGGGGACGGCCTAGTTATCTATACAAAATAGGTAAAGATGGAGGCGGGATGGGGATGGTGTGGACGTTACCGGAGTAGGTTTGGTTTCCTGCCGTGATAACGAAAACGCATACAGTATCACAAAGAATGTTACCGCAAGGGATTGTAAGCGCCACACACTGAATACAGTTACGGTTATCAGGTTCAGGATATGCAATGGTTCAGCCCGTCAAGCGCACTATAGTAAAAATTGCTGTTCAGTAGGACTAAATGATGTGATGATAGGACAAAGCTCGAAGGTTCCATGGATGTACAATTACTTCCTCTTTCTATAGTCATCTAAACATTTATTTCTGTTGCTCAGCCGACCGCTCATGCTCTATATCTTTGCTGGAAAGCTTCTCTTGTCAAAGTTAAGAGTACCTCACCGCCATGAAGACACCGATTGCTGTTGTTGGGACCGCCTGTCGATTCCCAGGCGATGTAGCTTCACCTTCGCAACTTTGGGAGCTATTGTCCAGCCCAAAGGATATTCTCAGGGATCTAGATCTCAAACGTTTAAACTTATCCAGCTTCCACCATCATGACGGCGAGCATCATGGCGCTACGAATGTCCCAAACAAGTCCTACATACTAAATGACGATGTCCATCACTTCGATGCTGCCTTCTTCAACATCAGTGCGACGGAGGCCGAGGCAATGGATCCACAGCAGCGGCTCTTACTCGAGACGACATATGAGGCGCTCGAGGCTGCGGGATATACATTGAAGCAGATGCGTGGCTCGTCCACGTCAGTCTTTGTTGGCGCGATGACCTCGGACTATCACGATATTCAAGCTCGGGATTTGGACACAATCAGCCGATGGCATGCAACAGGGACATCGCCGAGCATTCTCTCAAATCGCGTCTCCTACTTCTTTGACCTGAAAGGGCCGTCAATGACCATTAACACTGCATGTTCCAGCTCACTGGTGGCATTGCACCAGGCGATCCAGAGTTTGCGCAACGGCGATTGTACCACTGCGATTGTAGGTGGCGTCAATCTCCTTTTGGACCCTGAAGTTTATATCAGTCATTCCAAGCTACATATGTTATCCCCAACATCAAGATGTCGTATGTGGGATAGGAATGCTGACGGCTATGCCCGAGGCGAAGGATGCGTTTCTATTGTGATCAAGACTCTGGATCAGGCGCTGAAAGATGGCGACGATGTAGAGTGCATTATTCGGGAGACTGCGGTCAACTCAGATGGGAGATCTGCAGGAATTACGATGCCCAGTCCGGAGGCACAGGCAGCGTTAATCCGCGAGACGTACGAACGCAGTGGCCTGGATCCTGTGCGGGACAGGTGCCAGTTTTTCGAATGTCATGGAACTGGAACACAGGCTGGAGATCCTGTCGAGGCACAGGCAATCCAGGAGACCTTTTACCCGAAGAACGTCGTCTTTAGTCCAGACGACAAACTCTACGTGGGCAGTATCAAGACGCTCATCGGCCACCTGGAAGGTTGTGCAGGTCTAGCCGGCCTCATGAAAGCTATAATATGCATCAAGAACCGGACTATTACTCCAAACATGCTTTTCGACAATCTCAACCCTGAAATCACACCATTCTATGACCATCTCAGAATTCCAACAAGCACCATGCCATGGCCACCGGTTGCCCATGGCTGCCCCTTGAGGGCAAGTGTCAATTCCTTCGGTTTTGGAGGGACCAATGCCCATGCCATCATTGAGAGCTATGTACCCTCCCAGCCGAAAACCAGCATTAGTTATTGTAAACAGTCGACCCCTGACAAACATATAACCACTAGCACATTTGTGTTCTCAGCACACACCCCAAAGTCCCTTTATTCAAATATTGAGCAAATAGCACGGTATGTGAGGAGCAGCGAAGCATTAGATCTCGGTAATTTGGCCTGGACCTTAGCCAAAAGGACGGTCTTACCATTCAAGGTCGCGATCACTGCCTTAAACAGCGAAGAGCTTCTAAGAAACCTAAACAAGGCCATCGAGGACTACAAATCCAACAAAGCGAGCGAGCAAGCCCAATTCCCATGGAAACACCCACCCAAGCCACAGAGGATTGTGGGCGTTTTCACAGGACAAGGCGCACAATGGGTAGGAATGGGGTGTGAACTCCTAGTTGCGTCTTCCATCTTCCGCAAGTCTATCGAGCGATGTGAGCGTGCTCTGGCAAATCTTCATGACGGGCCCTCGTGGTCACTTCAAGAAAAGCTTTTAGCAGACAAACCCTTACTGAGCCTCTCCGATCCTGCGGTAAGTCAGCCGGTAACAACCGCAATTGAAATAGCCATCTACGATCTTCTTTGTGCGTGTGGGGTCAATGTTGATGTAGTCGTGGGCCACTCATCTGGCGAAATAGTGGCCGCCTATGCTCTCGATATCATTTCAGCAGAAGATTGCATGAAAGTCGCCTATTACCGTGGGATACACACCAAGCCAGCTAAATCAGGTGGCATGCTCGCCGTTGGCCTTTCCTTTGCCGACGCCAGTGAATTGTGCTCTCGGCCGTCCTTTTCTAAAAGAATCGTGGTGGCAGCGAGCAATGGACCTACGAGCACAACTTTATCGGGTGATTACGATGCGACCCTCGAGGTCAAGACACTTCTTGATCGTAAGAAGATATTTGCAAGAACCTTGCAGGTTGATGTTGCGTACCACTCACATCATATGGTTCCCTGTTCTGCTGCATATCTAGAATCACTGAAAGCATGCAATATCCAAGTGAAAACACCTAGGAGCGGCTGTGCATGGATTTCAAGTGTAACGGGAAGAAATGCAATACTGGATGGGGATCTCCAAGCGTTCTCTGCAACTTATTGGGTCGATAATATGGTCAAGCCCGTCCTCTTTTCCCAGGCAGTAGAGAGATTACTTTGTGACAGTCAAAGTCTTGGTGCATATATTGAGATTGGACCTCATCCAGCTCTTCGTGGTCCAGTATTGGATACGTTAAAATCAAAAGGGGGATCAAGTGTGCTTTATATATCGTTACTTCACCGTGGGCAAAATGACCTAAAGGCTGCATCATCCGCTTTCGGTTACCTCTGGGAACGGATGGCCGACCGTTTGGACATTGCGAGGTTTCTTCAAGTCTCTAAAAGTCAGCCCTTACAACTGGTTAAGGGATTACCAACCTATTCATGGGACCATGGGAGGAGATACTGGAGAGAGCCTCGGGTATCGCGAAGATACCGTCT
Source organism: Xylaria curta (assembly GCA_022495235.1). Classification (NCBI taxonomy): domain Eukaryota; kingdom Fungi; phylum Ascomycota; class Sordariomycetes; order Xylariales; family Xylariaceae; genus Xylaria; species Xylaria curta. Next base: position 440,084 of record MU375902.1, on the reverse strand, counting down.
TGAGGGTACACAGTTGCACCCGCTATTAGGTCGGCGGTCTGCTAGCGACTTTCCGAACGAGATTTGTTGGAAGAATATCCTACATCTAAAGGAGATGCCTTGGGCTAAAGAATTCAAGGAAAGGGGTCGAGAGGTACTTTCAGCGGCGTTTTACCTTTCTTCTTTATTTTCTGCTGCCAGCTCTGCGGCTGTAGGCCAATACCTTGTATTGCTCGAGCTGAATAATTTCGTTGTTATGGAACCCATAGCTTTGGAAGAGCACGGCAACGGAGTAGAATATATCACGACGATAAGATTCCATAAGGAAAGCATCAAGACAACTTCGGACACCAGACTCGATGCTGATGCTTTCTGTCATGCATGTAATATCGACGGAACCATTTTAACCAAATTATGTACTGCACGTCTAACGCTTCATCTCAGCGAAGCCGACCGCCCTGATTGTGATAAGTTACCCCCAAGGGAGGAACGGAACCATCTTCTCGCACCGGTAGATGTTGCCGATATGTACGACTCATTTGAACAGGCTGGCACAAGCTATTCCGGGCTGTTTCGAAGCATAACCTCGATCCGGCGGTCTCTAGGCGAAGCTACCGCTTCTGCCGCTTGGCCAGCCGACACGATCATCCCTGGATCCGTACTTCATCAGGCTATGATAGAGGCGTCATTCCAGGCAATAATGTGTGCCTTTGCCTCACCATTGAGTAAACAACTGAGGAGTTCGTTTCATGCAAAGGAGGTTCATCGAGCCCTTATTATGCCTCACTTTGCTTTCGGGGGCCTTTCATGCGAAATCGACGCTTTTGTGACTGGAGTCAGCAGTGACGGAGTAGAAGGCGATGTGTCGTTGTTCAATCAAGACGGAAGCGCCATGATACAAATCGAGGGTCTGGTTATGAAGAGTGTCCCTCAACCTAATACTTCCAGCGACCGTGACCTGTTCTCACACGTGGTGTGGGAGAGCGACCCTTTTGGATATTCGTTAATATCTTCATATCATACACCGAAGGAGAATATGATGCGGCTAAATGCAGCAGAAGCAGTCGCCTTGTATAATTTTCGAAGAGCAGTTGATGAGATTGATCCATTAGAGTCTGCAGCGTTTATGCCTCACCATCGACTCTTGCACCGTGAGATTAGCCGCATTGCTGCTGATGGAACGAACACTGAGGATTACATTACTCACCCCGATCGTGCCCAAATGTCGGAAGAGGGCATCCTCGAAATGATCGGGAAGTTCTCAGGGATCGTCGATCTTCAGTCAATTCATTCACTCGGCAAGGCCTTACCATCGATCCTGCGAGGGGAAGTTAACACGCTGAATGAAGCTGACAGCCTCGAGGGCTTATCTCAGGCTACAGGGATGCTTTCTCAGCTGAGCAAAGACATCTGCTGTATTGTCAGGCGTATTGTACACAAGCATCCACACATGGACATTCTTGACCTTGATACTGGCACTAATATCACCCAGCAAATATTGGAAGCTCTTGATGAGAAGTATATGTCCTATTACCTCGGCAGCGCGGATCAAGTATTACTCAACCAGACGATGGCCAGGCTTCCAGCTCAGCACCGCAATCTATGCTCCAAGGTCATTGATATTGCCGCTATCAACGCGGGTGAATATGGCGGCGACAAGTTTGACATGGTAATTGCTGTCAACCCGCTCCATGCAACCGATACATCCGCCAGTCTTTTTGAAGTCTGCCGTGCAATGCTAAAGCCCGGTGGCTACTTTGTATTCGTTAGACTCACCGGGCGAATGCCAATGTCGTTATTGTGTACATATGGCTGGCTTCCCCAATGGTGGCAAGGGTATGATCATGATGCCCAGATTTGGTCAGACACGTCAACCGTTAGATGCGACTCACAGCTCCGCTCCAACGGATTTTCAGGCATCGATCATATCTTTCATAGCTCAATGCATTCAAATGGGGATGGCCTTTCAGTAATTGTCACTCAGGCAGTGAATGACACAGTTATGATGCTTCGAGAACCAATGAATTCGACCGGACTAGCGCCGCTGACAGAGACTGTAGTTTTCGTTGGTGGCAAGACACTGCTAGTAGCACGCCTTCTCCAGAGTATTCAAAGGATTCTCGCTGCATCAGGTACCGCAACCGCAATAGTGGAAGACATTGACCGGCTAGAGCTGAGTGGTCTCACAAAGGAACATTCGATCATTTCCCTACTGGAGCTTGACGAGCCGTTCTTCTCCAGAGGCCTCTTCCATGAAAGGCTCCTGGCATTCAAGGAGCTTGTGGAAAGGTCTAAGCATGTACTTTGGTTGACAACTGGAAATATGGCAAGCATAAGTGTCGCTATTGGGAGGGCAATGAGATTAGAAAAGGGAGGTGATATTAGCCTACAATTCCTGGACTTGTCCACGGTGGCAAACGTTTCGCCTTCCGCTGTGGTTGAGGTCTTCTTGCGCCTCACGTGGTCTCTCGTGCCCATGTTAACAGACGGGCAAATAGTTTGGACCAATGAACCTGAAGTACACTGGGATGGATGCACGCTACGTATACCGCGACTGGTGTGGGACCACAAACGAAACAAAAGATATAATTCCAGGCACCAACAAGTTCGTCCAAAAGCCGGGCTCCCACAGACATTGGTGCCTCTCTTACCTAACGTGTCGGGCAGTTCGGTAGCTGTTCAGGTCAGATATTCTTGTCATATTTGTACGGATCTCTATCTCTGGTTTGGTGTACGTGTCGACGGAAAGGCCAGTGTCGTCGGTAGTTCTGACCATATCTCATCGGTCATCCAAGCAAGGCCTGAGCATGTTCACGGTCTTTTCGACAAGCATGACTTAAGCCCAGATGCATTGCGGGCTACTGCTAGCTTCATCGTAGCATATTTGCTTTTGAAGTTTCGATCTGGGCCCATTCTTCTTTATGGGCCTGATGAGTTGCTTGTTGCTGCTATTGAGCAAGTGCGCGAGCCTCAGCAGAAAGTTTATTTTGTCACTTCGAAGTACAACGATTCAAGCAAAGGGTGTATAGCAGTCCACCCGCATGCATCACGGCGTATGGTTGAACGAATGCTACCGAGTCAAGTATCAGCTTTTGTCGATTTTTCCTCTTTCGATGATCATGTAGCAACTATTCTCCGCGATATATATTCTCAAGTTCAGATCCAGGCGGTCGAATTACATCACCGTGCGTTTCCTGCAAATCTTGGGCAGCTTATCGCGGATACTTACGCTCAAGCATGTACTGCCTTGTCGACTCTCCCACGCACGGCTTTGGATGTTACTTCTTCGACAGAAGTCTCATCACGCAATTCAACGGTCACTTATCCAAATGTGGTAAACTGGACAAACCCTGCCCCGACAGCGAGCCCGGACGATATGTTAAGCACTACAACTATGTTCTCCTCAAGCGGAACCTACTGGATGATTGATATGGCAACATCACTTGGGTTGTCAATTCTGAAGTGGATGGCGAGAAACGGGGCACGGACATTTGTTCTCGCCAGCAGAAATCTACGCATACACGAGGCTTGGCTCCAGGAAATGTCTCGCCTGGGAGCTACGGTGAAGCCCTTGAAGATGGATGTTTCGAACAAGAAGTCCCTTTTGTCAGCTTTCACCGAGATCAAGGAGGCTTTGCCACCCATTGTAGGTGTGTGCTATGCTCCCTTGGCTCTGTCTGACCAAGGGTTTGAGTATACTGTCGAAAACGGAGGAGGTCTCGCTATAATCAATGCAGCGATGTATCTCGACGAACTGTTCCCAACACCAGCACTAAACTTCTTCGTCATCCTGACATCCCTTGTCTCTGTTGTTGGAAGTCCAAAGCAGGTGGAGTATCATGCCTCATCACTATTCCTGACAGGTCTCATTCAGCAGCGAAGGCTGAGAGGCCTGGTGGGGTCTGTCCTGGCCCTTGGAATGGTTGTTGATGCTGGGTACTTCGCCAAGCAAGGCAAGGACGTAATTCAGCACATGATTCACCATGGCTATGCGCCTCTGTCCGAGTCTGATCTACATCATGCCTTTGGTGAAGTGGTAGCTTCTGGAGCACCTGAGGCTGACGGAAATCCCGAGATATTTTTTGGACTACAAATGATAGACTCGCAGATTGACCGGAGCGGAGAATTCATGTTTATCTCAAACAATCTGCTTTCTCACTTCATCACAAATGGCTCCCAGGACAAAGAAGGACAAGACACTGAACAGGAAAATTTATCTTCACTCCTTCCTGATGAGAAGCTACAAGAATCGGAGCTAGGGCAAAATGCGTATGACAGTTTACTTGCGCGTTTATCGGGTAAGGTCATCTCACTTCTCCGGCTTAATGATCAGACTTTAGATGTACACACACCCCTTCTAGACCTAGGCTGTGACTCGCTTTTAGCCGTAGATATTCAGGCATGGGTTGCAAAAGAATTCGACATCGATATTACTCCCATGGATGCACTACTGGACACTGTCGCAGGATTGTGCGAGAAAGCCGTCCCACAGTCCAATACCCCGAGCCTAATATTGCAGAAAGAAGACCAGCTTGCCAAAGACCTCGATTTTGTAGACGTTGCGACAACTCCATCCCACTCGGAGCACAACGGCTCAGGTCAAGACTCACCACTCCATACCACCAGCTCAGAATCGTCCTGCGCCTTATGTGCTCCTGACTCCGGATTTGAACAAGAACGGAACAACTTAGAACCAAGGTTCACACGGGTCGAGAAGATGTCTCCACACCAGTCCCAGATTTGGTTCGCGGGCTATTGGATGAAGGACCCTACCCAGTACAACGTCGTTATATCATACAATGTTCAGGGAAATTTTGCAGTAGACAAGTTTAAGGGAGCCTTGGAAGAGACCGTCTCCCGGCACGAGTCGCTACGGACTGCCTTCTTTTCAGATCCTAATAATGGTGACCTCCTTCAGGGTGTCTTGAAAGTCCCACCACCATTCTTTGAACATGTCAGGACTCCCAGCGCTGCCGCTGTGTCACAAGAGTTTGACAGGCTGGCGTCTTACCAATGGCGACTAGACCAAGGTGAAGTCATGCGAGTTACAGTGGTGTCGGTTGGACAAGATCGGCACACAGTCATATTTGGATACCACCACATTGTCATTGACGGGGCTAGTTGGTCTACATTCCTACATGATCTAAAGTGCTTCTATGAGCGGAGGCCACCACGCGAAGTTGCGCAATACGTCGACTATTCTCTGATGCTGAATCGCGATATCCGGAATGGAACGTTCGCGAAGGAGCTAGAGTACTGGCAGTCTGAGCTTTCACCACCACCAGAAATGATGCCTGTCCTCTCTCTCGCCAAGGTAAAGACGCGCACACCAACAGACAATTTCAAGGTACACACATCAACGCGCTATGTTAGCATAGAGGTCACGGGTAGGATCAAGCAAGCAAGTCGCAGTCTTCGAGGCACGCCGTTTCATTTTTACCTGGCAATATTACAGGTCTTTCTCGCCAGATTGCTGAAGACCGAAAATCTATGTATTGGGATGAGCGATGCAAATCGCAAACACCAGCAGTTCACCGACACGGTGGGCTATTTTCTAAACATTTTACCTCTTCGGTTCAACGTCCAGCAAACGGACAGCTTTGCCGATGTATTCCGGAAGACATCTTCGAAAGTCCTGACCGCGTTGTTGAATTCTTCAATTCCCTCCAACTTGGTTGTGGACGCGCTGAATATCCCACGAGTGCCGAGTGTAACGCCTCTCTTCCAGGTTGCCATCAACTACCGCGTGGGAGAGATCACGCGGATGTCCGTGGAGGACTTCAACCTAAATTACGATCGGAGTGTAATGGGAAATGCGCCATACGATATCTCCTTCCATGTCACACCATGCGCGAGCGGCACCTCTATTGTGGAAGTAAACTGTCGGGACTATCTGTACTCCCCCAAAGCCACGGAAGTAATCATCGATGAATATGTCAGGCTACTCGAAAATATGTCCTCAGATCCATCGCTTTCCGTCCAGAGCAGTCTCAACAGTTCTTTCCCCATCGACGAGGATGGTCTCTCAGTTCAACGTGGCGAGCGAATGTCTCACGATTGGCCAGCGACCTTGCCCGAAAGGTTTCAGGATATGACTGATCGATATGGGGATAGAATTGCAGTCACGGACCAAGATGGGGATTTCAGCTATTTCCAGCTCCACGAGCAAAGTGCCCATATTGGAGAAGCTCTGCTCCAGAAAGGAATCCGATCTGGAGACACAGTCGCAGTCTTGTGCCACCCGTCAATCAACTCAGTCGCAAGCTTCCTAGCAATTCTCCGCATCGGTGCGGTTTATGTGCCCCTCGACCTGAGCCTCCCTGCCACAAGACATAAAGCTATGATCTCGACTTCCCCTATTAGAGCGTTAGTTTGTGTTTCTTCTACCGCTGAGAAAGTATCGGAATTGGGGGTTTCAACCATTCTCAACCTTTCCGAGATTTCAGCCGTTCGAGTTCCCTGCACAAGGTTCACAAATAGTGCAAAAGGTGACTCTTTGTCCATTTTATTGTATACAAGCGGCTCAACGGGCCAGCCGAAAGGTGTCTGTCTGCCCCAGAGCGGGTTTATCAACTACCTCGCTGCTAAGAGGAAAGAGTTGGGCCTCGATAGCTCGACGGTCGTTCTTCAGCAAAGCTCATTGGGATTCGACATGGGACTTGCACAGACTCTCAACGCTATAATGAACGGAGGAAAGCTTGTTATTGTGCCACAAGAAGTACGCGGGGATTCAATCGAAATTGCAAAGATTATCCGCGATCACAAAGTGACTTTCACGCTAGCCACGCCGTCTGAATACCTTGTCATGCTTCAACATGGTCGTGAATACCTCAACCATTACACCGGATGGCGGCACGCCTGCCTGGGTGGTGAGCCTTTCACTGACCAGCTCAAGCGGGAATTTGTACGGCTAGGAAGGAATTGTCCTATGGTACAGGATTCCTACGGTGTGACCGAGATTTCAGCGTGCACAACCTTCGACACGATGTCTGTCTCGCAGCTCGAAGGGGCACGGAGCGTTGGAAGAGCAATTCCAAACACTTCTTTATATATTATGGACGCGGACTACAATCTTGTTGCCACTGGGGAGGCTGGGGAAATCTGTATCGGTGGCGCCGGTGTTGCATTGGGCTATTTGAATGTGGACCAGACCAGATTGAAATTCGTGCAAGATCCGTTTGCTTTGCCTGATGATATAGCCAGAGGATGGACTCGAATGTATCGTACCGGCGACAAAGCCAGGCTGCTTGAGGATGGTTCTTTGATCCTCTTGGGGCGAATGGACGGAAACACGGAGATCAAGCTTCGAGGACTTCGTATTGATCTTGAAGACGTGGCCTCCACCATGGTAAACTGCCACCCGAATCTGCTGTCGTCAGCCATCGTTTGTAACAAAGGCCAGGGCATCTCAGAAACACTCGTCGCCTTTGTTGCCCTGATGCCTGGACAGACTGCTAGCCACGTTGAGCTAGAACATCTCGCTAGCAGTCTCCCCTTGCCACAATATATGTGCCCTTCAACAGTAATTTGTCTAGATGAGCTACCCCTTAATTCGAACGGAAAGATTGATCGAAAAAAAATAGATGCCATGTCATGGACGGCGCCAACCGCCATAATAAGCCAACAGTCAAAACGCCTTACGTTGGGCGAGGGTGAGCTTAAGCTCCTTTGGCAAGTTTTGCTACCTGGTAAGCACATTCAACCCGAGTCTGACTTTTTCCTTCTTGGGGGAAACTCCACGTTGCTGGTCAGATTACAAGGCGCGATCCGCACTTCCATAGGGGTGTCGGTGACTGTCCGGGAACTGTACGGTGCCAGCACACTGGCGCAGATGGCGCTCAAGGTTGATGCCCGGAAAGCTGAAGCACCATCAATGACGATTAATTGGCTCGCGGAAACAGCCATACCGCAAACTATCCTTGATTGTGCGAGCTCAACGACAAACAACACGCCATCTAAACGTCGCCACGGATCGGGTTGTCAAATCCTCCTCACCGGTTCGACAAGCTTTTTGGGTAGAGTGCTGGTGCAGACTCTTCTCCAGGTGCCCGAGGTGGACAGAGTGCATTGTATCGCCGTGGAAAAGGAGCAAGAGCACGTCCTTCCCACCAGTGACAAAGTATCATTCTATTATGGAACCCTTCTAGACCCAACACTCGGTCTTTCTACCACCGAATGGGCGTCCCTGCGAGACTGTATTGACGTAGTGATCCACAACGGCTCCAACGGCCACTGTCTCAATACCTACAACTCCTTGAAAGCGCCGAACCTCGGCTCAACTCATCGCCTCGCCGAGTTTGCTCTCCAGTCACAAGCCCTCTTACACTATATCTCGTCCGGGAGAGTCATCCTCCAGTCCGGGCAGAACGCCCTCGGGCCCACCTCAGTATCCTTTCATCCTCCTCCGCTCGACGGGTCTGACGGGCTCACAGCAACCAAATGGGCCAGCGAAGTCTTCCTCGGACGCCTCGCCGAGCACACTGGTATATGCATTAGTATCCACCGTCCCTGCACACCTATCGGCGATCAGGCTCCAGCCCAAGACGCACTGAACTCTCTCCTGCGCTACTCTGACATTCTCGGTGCGACGCCCCGCCTTACAAGAATGGAAGGATACCTGGACTTTCAGAAGGTAGAGATCGTTGCGGAGGAGATCGCAATGCTGGTGATATCTAAGTTCACCCAGCGTTCGAATGCATCATCGTCTACGACGTCCGGGGTTTCCTTCTTTCACCACTCGAGCAATATCAAGGTTCCGGTGAAAAGTTTCAAAGAATATATGGAGAAGGTGCATGGTCGGCCGTTCCAAGAGTATAGTTTGCGGGAATGGAGCTCTCTGGCGTTAGAACAGGGCATTGAGCCACTTATTCCAAGTTTTTTGGAAGCGGTCGATGATAACGAGGGAATATTACGATATCCTTACCTAGGAAATTAATTACAGGTTTATAAAGTAAACATATGTCGGAATAAAGGATCATTACCCAGCGCATATTAAGGATTGTCCGAACCTGACAGCGACCGAGGGTGTTGTGCAGATCGTGGAGAAGATCATTTTTAGCACTCTGGCCGAACGCGTCTTTGAAAGCTCCATGATTACTTGACTAATATGGCGATTTCAATTCGTTCCTATTTTGAACTGACCTGTTTTTTCTGAAACCATCATAGCATAGCGTCTTATATTTGTGAATTTATTATTCAAATAGGTCCAATTGATCACGATCGATAAATGCCTCATATCTTTATTTGTCTACTGTTTTCGATTTCACTAGGAATATTTGCAAACGACTCATTCCTCGTCCTGCGTGCAATTCCCTCATGCAACGTTCCGTGCATGTTGGTAATGAAGCTTGACAGCAACTTAAAGCCACTCGCAGGCTTCGAAGGTAAGTAGAATGTTGCGGCGCGTTCTGGCTCACGACGGCCCTGTCGCCGGAATCCACAGGATATTTACTTACTCAGAGCCCAGGATATTTAAACTTTTAAAAGTTATTACCTCAATATAAAGATAGAGGGCTCTTTTGCCCTGAGCTAAACGCTTCGGCAGGCAATAAGCTATACGAATCGCAACCAGATCAACTCGTATTCCCCGCGCTCACCCCGGTCCGGCAGTGGTTGCACGGCGCAGTACTAAGCTGACCACCACTCGTACTCTGACGGCGAACGACATCCGCCAAGAAAGTGATTATCGCTTTGACCTACATTTGCAAAGCAGGTTATACGGCGCAAGACTGGGCTGCCTGACTCTCGTAGATTGATTGGCGCACGATGCTTAGGCGGGAGTCGGTGAGAGCTCTTATCATACCTGCAAAGCAGGCAGGCTGCAGTTGCACATGATAGATGAAGCCACTCCAGAAGGACCAGCATATGCACGATTACCTGTTCATCTTGGGAACATAATCAGACTGATGACAATTGTGAACTATCACTCCGGTTGACCTAGCGAACGGGATAGGAGATTCGGTCGAGCTTAGTCTGTTTGATAAGCCGCCACTGACGTTGCGGGGCCGAATACCCCAGACGTCGTCGTGAATACTTGCTTTCAGCTTCGTATACTATCATTGATCTGGCTGCATGATGCGACCTGCAAATTCATATCACACCAAAATTAGCGCACGCTGATTATGAGTTGAGTCTCGCAATGTGACCAGAGCCATCGGATTATTCCAGGCTGACTGGTTTAAGAGGCTGCTTCGGTAAATATAGTCTTAAAATTACATTCCGATCTAAGCGCCGGGAAAAGGACATATGCAATCACCATGATCCAAGCGGTATGGGAGCACGAAAATAATAATTGCTATTTAAAATAATTATTTACGAGAGATATGTTGAATATCTTAGTAGGAACCGAAAAGGGAACCAGTTTCGTGACTCTCAATCCGGCGGTGCTTCCCATTAAACAACAGGAAAACGTATTTAGCTTTATGCAGAGTTAATTCATGTTGGATGATAGTCCTCTTGTTATTGTCTCAGTTTATTCCTTGCCCTAGGTCTGAAATTAGATGATACGTATTGTATCGATTGAAGTCGGGTATCTAACTCACGTTCAATCTGGTTCTTGATGTTCAAATTTGTCGCTTTTCCACCTGGTCCTCTCCCTAATTGATTATTCTGTTAGGAAAATGCGTGATAGTCATGGTTCTAGTATTAACATACATTTAGCTCGGCTGTCAAGTATCTGTCTGCCTGCACTTGGCGCTTTTCAACTTTGTCTTCGCCCTAATTATGCCACTGATTAGAAAATGCATAAGAGTTATTGATATTGAACTTGACATACGTTTAGCTCGGCAGTTAGATACCTATCCGCTTGAACTTGGCGCTCTTCGACCTGGTCTTCTCCCTGGTTTATATTTTCAGCTAAGAAGCTACGTAGAGGTCGTGATGTCAACTTTAACTTACGTTTAATTCGGCGGTCAAGTATCTATCCGCCTGGACTTGACGCTCCTCAACTTTGTCTTCGCCCTAATTATGTCAGTGGTTAGAAAATGCATCAGGGTTGTGATGTTAAAGTTAACATACGTTTAGCTCGGCACTTAAATATCTATCCGCCTGTACTTGACGCTTTGCAATATCTGCACCTTGTGGTACAACCTGTAACAGTTATCGTTAGAAGCAACAACACAAGATCTCGATGAAGAGCCTCACCTTGAGCGGCGTTGGAACAGCGACGGCTAGGCTGGCGGCCAGAGAAATGAGAGCCGTAGAGAACTTCATGATGATAAAGAAGTGAGAGTGAGAATGAATCGAATGAGAAGTATCAAGAGCAATTGATAGCGTTGAGATCAATTCATCAGAAACGTCGCTCTAGACTGAGAGGCTAATACCCTTTATATAACTTTTAACCTGAGTAAAATGAATTATTACTCAGCATTTTCTAATGCTAGTTTGGTCTTGAGTTGTTGTTATCGAAGCTCTATGCAGCTCGTCGGCAAACAGTGACCGCCTTGTCCATCTACCAGGTTCCCGACGTGTAACAAGATACACCAGGCAAACTTAGCCACGGAGAGATATCTTTACATCATCTTCATTATCATCGTCATCATCATTATAGATACAATCACAACTACTTGATAACCCCCTCATTAGCTGCACTAGCAAAAGTCCTTGGGAATCCTTTGCTTGCGGGGTTCGATACGCCGTATAATGATATTAAGAAGAAGCTGCAGCACATCTCGCGTTATATCGCGCTAGAGTCATGCAAAATGATTCCTTTCGCCTCTGATCGTCCCTTTCTGTGAAGATATTCCAAGGTTGCATCTTTACGCCTCATAGACTTCATCTGAACAATGTTATGTATTGCCTGTGATTAGCAAAGCACCCATCATATGGCGCTATTTTCTTACAGAACATGTGGGGCCAATGGCAAGATGCATATCACGAACTTTGGCGTCGTTTGTAATGCAGATGTTTCAATGAATATCTCGTGACCGCGCAACATAGTAATAGGCTATTGGCAGCAGGCGTTCTTAAACATGCATATGAGAATTCAAATGCGGCAGGTATCAACCTGATCCCAGTAGCCGCTACGTATTGTCAGCATAGATAGCCTATTACCAACGAAATCAAAGTGTTACAAATGCGCCTTTTGCCTTGATATCGATCTATACCATCGTATCTCGAAGTGGCGTTGGTACTCAGCTTCTCCCAAAATGGTATGGATAACAGTCACATCATGCCCAAAACCCCCAGAGTTCAGCTCGTTCCCGCACATGGTTCAGAATCCTATCAAAGTTTCGGCATGTGTGCAACGTACTAAAATCAGACATCGTGAATGGTTCAGTGTCTCTGATGTTGGCAGTGATCGGCGTTACATCAGCTATACACATCAGATTAATACGAAGCATCTCGATACAATGATCTAGGTGTAAGTATCGTGCGTTAGTATATTAATGCCCAAAAACAAATATGAGGATTGCTTGCCTATATGAGCCCTGTCGACCTTTTCGTATTTCTTCTCGGGCTTTGGATAGTATTCTGGCCAGGTTTTCTTCCGTATCTCGTTCTGCGAGTCTGTTAGACCAAGTCCCACGTGAATAGTGAATGACATAGTATTACCAAGCAATGCAACTGATGAAATACTTCGAATAGGACTTGCACGTCGTTATGCCCGTAGTTCGTCTCTGTAACACCTTGATCTGGGAACCCCACCGTGATGTCTGCATCCTGTGATTTGTTGATCAACTGCAGATCATCCTTGCTAATCCGGAGGCTTCCCATTCCACCGAGAGAGATCTGGTCCCATGCTGCATCAAGCTCCGGGGTGGGTTCGCCTCGCCATACCGATGGAGCTAAGAACGATCCTTCAAAAGTAGTCTCTTCGTATTCCACCACGTCGATGATCGGTGCTATCGTTGTAGATGATCAGTGGCCTATCTAGCAATAGTTATTGTGCACACTTACACCATGTCGACAGTTTCTTTCCACATTGCTTCAGGGATATTGTCTGTCTCCCAAGCAAGAATGAAAGCACTGATACCACCAGGACCAGAAAGATATTCGAGATGAGCGGTACCGAAATGCTAGTACCGCACCTGCGTCGTTTGGGTTGAAGGCTTTCCAGGCTGGTGGGCGAGGTTGGGAGAGACGAATATTTCTGAGTTTTGAACAACATGGCGTTGTTGACATTTAAGCTTCTGTAGTATTCACCGTCAAAGTGCGGAAGAGCTTAACCTGAGACTTGGATAATCTTTATATCTCGAGGTAAGTGAGCTATCAAATTCATTGGCTACTCTCGACATGGGGTTATGCGCCGTATTGTTCATAGATAAGCCGTCATAAGACACTTATGTTTGCCCCGCTGACTGACGGCCCTTCTCGTTTTTGACTTTATCTATACCTCTAATCCATGAAAGTCCTCCCCCGTTACCTATAGTCTCGCTGTCTTTTATCTCTTGACTCTTATCTTCGAGGTCATAGTCTTCTTTCAAAAGGGACCTCCATGATGGCTCCTCATGACAATCATGCTGAGTCCCAGAAATCCGAGGCTCACTCGCAAGAGATTTGGGAAGAAGATGCCTCATTACTGCGACCCTCGTTGCCCGGCCAACATCACTTCTCTTCTAGGTGGACTGATTTTCCCAAGAAGAACATCTTCTTTTGGCTCTCTTGCCTTTCAAATGCGGTTCTGATTGGTGTCGTGGCGTGGCTAACAATTTCTACATCGCGTGCGACTGGAAATTCAGACATAAAACGAACTTGTACGCCGATTAAAAGTCAACATTTACATTAGTTTTAATTTGACTGACTTCAATACAGCACCGATGGGGACTGTTCCAGATGTGCCTATGAGATTTCGGCGAGCTTTTGGAAAAGATCTGTCCCCCTATCAGGGATTCCCAGACGACGAAAAGGACCGACTTTGGATGGAAATGTATGAAAGTATGTAGAATTATTCTCAGAGAAGTCGGAAAGATACTAACTATAGTTTTCAACAGAAGGGATTGCTATACGCATAACCAAGGATGAATACGAACAAATGACCAACAAGACCGAGAGAGTACCAATTGAAGGCTATGAGGACGACTACATGGTTGGTGTCGACGCTTTCCACCAGCTCCATTGTCTGGTTCGTCTCATTTGCCAATCTGACCATCTTTCGGAGGACATGTCTTTCTGATTAAAAGCCTCACAGAATGAAATTCGCAAGGGATTCTATCCGCGTCGCTTCAACAAATCTATGGAAAATGCGGATGGGACAGTTAACTTCTTGCACTGGCTTCACATAGGTATGGCAAGCAGCAGCAAGAAGAGATATCCAAGCTAACATCAAGATACTTAGACCACTGCATCGAATCGCTGCGACAGTCAATCATATGCCACGCCGACAGCAGCGTGACTACTTTCCACTGGCTTAAGACTAAAATAATGGAACCCGAATTGGGCACTATGCATACGTGTAGAGACTTCTCAAAGGTTCAAGAATGGACATTCTCTCGCACTTTAGATTATTCCAACAAGCGGCTCCGAGTAGAAAATGGCACCGTGGTGGACTACTCTAGCTGGGGAGAAAACCCGGAAGATAAATTCGCTGACTTTGTGCCAGAGGGTTGGAATCATACTGTGGATGAGCTGTAGAACCCCCGAAACACCATGGCCGCCCACTTGCTGGAGATAAAAGAAAATTTAATATAGTCGAGCGAATTCAATCCGGATCCTTCGTAATTGTTGCCTATGAAGGCTTAATCCATTAGGAAACGAGGTGTATATCCACAACGTGAATCAGAGAGTTTCCCCAGAACAACTGAGTTCATCCTTTCTTTTTTTCCCAAACGTTCAAGTCAAATGAATAAGTTCACGCCAACATAATAAAAGAACTTCCCAACCTCGTTTTGACCTCTTGATCAGCAACACAACCTATCTACCAATCTACAAAACCTCCACACTCAGCCTAGCTACGCATATCACGTAGTTTCACCAAAAAGTCACTAGATTTTAGCTAAAACATAAACCGTTTAATAAGAAGTATTTTTCTACCTCACCTACCTCCACATATACACAGTGGATGAGTAGGAGAGCAATCCTATCACCTAGTTGTATTGCCAATGATGCAATGCAACAACAGCAAGCACCCCCTAACGCCGAATTGCGCCTAACCTATGCTTTGCTTTCGCATGAACCACGCCGGTTGTTGCAAAATTTTTACTACAAAAGCGTACTGTCCCCCCTTTTCTTTCTAGCTATAAACAGAAAGGGGGTATAAAGAGAGAGAGAGGAGTCCAGGACATGGGGTAAGTCTCCTGTTCCTGTATATGCTATACACCATGAAAGCCAAGAACGATGATAAGACTTGTTGCTATTACCACTAGGACTCATCTTCCGTATCGGTGTTGGTGGCACTGGTATCTGACTCTTCCTCCTCGGTTCCGCTCTCGTCATCGGATTCTTCCTCATCTGCTGCCTCTTTCCGCTTAGCAACAGGGCCTCCCTTTAAAGCACTCATCTGGCCAGCAAGAGAATCTGTGGGGGATGTCAGCAAAGAATCAGATACAATTACAAGGTCTATCTTACCCTCTTCGGGCTCACTGATCTCGTCCTCCGCGGCCATTTGGGCTGCCTTGCTCGCTTCCTCCACAGATAGTGTGACCTCCATCTTGGTGTCGAAGCCAACATAACTGTCGCAAACGAGGTGCATGACGAAAGTGTAATTGCCGGCTTGTGGTGGCGCGGCAAATTGGGCCTTCAGTGTCTGCATATTGTATGTAGGTTTGCCATCAGGTGTGAATATCGGCTTGTCAAAGATAGTAAAAGTAAATGGAGGAACTGCCATTCTGCCTTGCTTGCTATCTGATAAGAAGACATGCCACTTAGGCGAATAATCCCGAGCATAGTAAGGCGCAAATGTAATAGGTGGAGAAACAGGTTTGAACTCCTCACTGATTATCTTTCCACTGGCGTCTTTGACCGTTTTCTTTCGTCCCAGCATCGCGTCCAAATCGTCTTCAGCTGGATCTACGTCTTCGAGATCAAGCTCATTAACAGGGGGGACATCGGTACTTCCGGGAGGCACAAAACGGCCCTTGACGACAAATGATACCAGAGACTGGGGAATAATGTATTTCTCGCCAGTTACTTTGAAGAAGGCCTTTGCGACCTGGAAGTATGGTAATTGCTGAGAGACCTCAAGGACTGTCTTGTACTGTTCTTCATTTAGAAGGTTATTTCCAATCGCTAGCTTTCTCCGCTGGGCATCAGGTAGGTCCATGAATTGTTGGATAGTCAAGTGGATTTTCGAATCGCCTTCAACTGCCTTCACGACAGCTGGGGTAAAGTGAGGGAGCTGGAAGAGTGGAGAGGCTTTCGGTGGGAGTGCTTGCACGAGTCGCTGGCTAATGTAGTAAGAAGCCAGCAGAGGTGCTGTGTTGCCATATGCGAGCGCTATAGCAGTGAAAGATTTGCAGAGGCTCTGGGCAACGGGTGCGACCAGATATTTTGCGCTGTTGAGGGCTGGGTCGTCTAGCTCAACTCTACCTAGGTAGGCCCAAAGAAGAGCGAGTACCTTGCGTCTGACGCCACTCTCTAGATCCTGCAATTTATCTTTATCCTTGTCGGAGAGGCCGCCAGCGTAGGAAGTCACTTGGCCTTTCTCTAGTATCCTCGATTCGATTTTCGCAAGACCGGACTCGGCTTTATCACCTTTGAGAAACGACCTGAACTCTTTACCAGTGCTGAGAGCGGTGATCAAGTCTCCTTCATCGGTTGCCTCGGTGTATTCGCGGAAGAGGCTGTTGGCACTCTCCACTTGAACACCCTCCTTGGTCATACGTTGCGTACCGTACCACCATGATCCGACAAGATAAGGAAGTAGAACACCTAGGAGCACGGCATACACCAGCACGACGTACTTTCCATTGCCGTCTGACACGATGAATTTGGGAAGGGCTATGCCGATTGAGAAACCTTGCTTGCCATCCGGGTGTCCGTATTGGATCCAGTTATTGCGGACCTCCTCATCGGTAAGGGCCTGGTACGCCTTAGTCAACTCGACCCATTTATCGTTCAGCGACTCGACCGTCTCGTTCTTGGCGGGGTCAGGGCGGATCTTGTCGGGGTGGAACTTGAGTCCAAGTCTCTTATAATGAGATTTGATCTGTTTCTCAGTGGAAGACTCAGACAAGCCGAGGATGTCGTAGGGGTTCCATATCTTGGCGGCTGTGCGCTGGGTAGTGATGATCAGATACAGCATGCCGGCCATGATGGCCCAGCCGAGGAAGGCTGCGATGGCGCGCTTCACCTTGCGCTGCTTGCGCTTGTAGGCCTTGGCCTGCGCCTGGATGAGGTCGCCATGTTCAGGCTTGTAGGAGGTCCGTATCCTCGGCGCGAGGGCTTCGGGGTCTTTGGAGGGCGTGAGAAGGCTGTAGGTGAGGGGCAAGGTCACGATGGTCGACAGGGTGAAGATGAAAAAAGGGTAGAATTGACCCTGCTCGTCATATGAGTAGTCTGAACTCATGGCGCAGACGTGCCCTACGACAGGGTCTTTGTTAGCGGTCTTGCAGACGAAGCACTGGAGATGTAGTAGGTGATCATGGGTCGGCCACCGAGATCACAGCGTGTTGCGTCGCGGACGGCTGCTGCTTCGTTGCTTCGTTGCTTCGAATGTCTGGTGGGATCGCTGTAATCAAGACCCGAGTGTTGAATCGTGGCCTTCTTAATTACGGTGCCAAGGATAGGTACATTGCTGCCCGCCCAATTTCCCTCCTGTCAATTCATTATCGATAAGTAGAAGCAATGTGGCTAGAAAGCTGTGGACCCTCCGGGTTTTGCTACTCGACCCCTGTCCGCCCTATGCAGGCACCCTATCGAACTACTAACCACAATGTTCATTGTATTATTATGCGCAAACCTTAAACTAGAAAGTTCCCAACGTTAAATGATGTCGTGGAATATGTAATATTATCGACTAACCGCAATTAAATGATTGGAAGCAAGACTATTTATTAGGACATAGAGTGCAGCTGGTTGCCCGCAACCAGCCCCTGGCCTCAGATCAACATGCCCCCTCACCCACTTAGCGATGAAAGAGTAGCACAGGTGCTAGATATCATACCTAGATAATATCGACCTACCTTACCCGTCAAGTTACTTACTAATAGCCTTCGTTCACGGAGCCCTCGATTCCGTGTCGGCCGCCACTTATGTCAGCGATAGGCTCTCAGCTGGTGATCCCCGGTCGTTGGTGTCTGATTAGATTTACATCGTTAAATCGATCACCCGAAATAGCTCTGTTCCAGAGCCGCCAGATTCCTACGCCCAACACGCTATCGCCCGGCGTGATGGAGGCAAGTGTTGCATAACGGGCAAGGATGGCAGCGTTTTCCATCCTCTTTGTGTCGTACCCATCTTGACGTTGGTGCCAGGAGTCTCCGGGGCTAACCTTTAATTCTGTCAAGAATCGCGTCTCTGGCATGCTCGGCGCTTTCTTTGGGCCACGATACCGTGACTGGTGGTTTGATCATGTGAGGGATCCCGAGTAAATCACGCCGTATGCTAATCATTGGTTGGTACGGTGTTCCGCTTCTACCGTGCTTGCGGACGGGTTCGTTCACCTGCAGCGCCTAAATTCGTCAATGGTCGAGGTAAGTGTAGAAAAAAATAGAGTGCATCAAGACTTACTAACAGCTTTAAGATAGTACAGGGTTGAGTATGTGGAAATAGGACCTGAGGCGCGAATAGAGGTCGATGGCGATTTGCCGCTCTTGGGCGATCACTCAAGGTCTGGCATTAAGGAAGTCGACGCTCAGTTTATCGGCACACATGCAAGGCTATGTGCCAGTATACGATTCGCTGATATTGCAAGGCATATCGCACCTCAAATCTTAGACGAACATCTATTACTGTCATTGGCGCCTCGCCCACAGCCATCGCGGCGAGGATGGATCCAGAGCGCAGTTTCGGCAGCACTATCTGCTATACTTCCCCTGAATACTATGGGCAATGGTCTCCTCACGCTGTGGTTGTTAGCACCTAAGCGAGCGTGAGTAGCGGCTTATGGGCTATTGCAGACAATTGGAAAGGCTCTTTATGGGACACATACCAGCTATGTCCAGAGGCTTCTGTTTGGCCTTTACTCGAAATTTCACTCTGGACAAGACATTTACCGCAACGAGTTCAACGCACTCCGACTAGTCCGCCAATACACTGCCGTTCCAGTTCCCAAACTCCTTGATGCTACTATTCCCCATGGCCAAACATCTTTATCGTCAACGTCCGCATATCTTCCGACGCGGCTGCCAGGTTTACCCCTGGCGGACTGCCAACATATCATATCGGATAAAGATCGCAGGCGAATCATCGACCAAATGAGAGACTACCTCACTCAGATCCGAAGTATTCCAAACCTTATCAACCGTGACAAACCGATCTGTAATGCAATAGGCTAAGCAATTCAGGATTCTCGCATCCGCGGCGAGACGCCCGTCGGGCCATTTCCTGATGAAGCCTCCTTCAGCCAAATGCTGAGGTTCTCAGACGAGCCTAGTCGGCGAGGGCACAGTATTGTGTTTACGCACGCGGATCTCAACCCTCGAAACATCCTAATCAACTTTGTTACGCAGGAGGATGGGACTAAGGGCTGGAGCGTGATAGGACTTGTTGACTAGGAGTTTGCTAGCTACTATCTCGAGTATTGGGACTATACTAAGGCTTTATTCGAAGGTTTTAGATGGATTAAGCGGTATAATGACATGGTGAAGGAAATCACTAAAGGGTTTAGTGACTATTCTGGAGAACTTGATGTTAAGACCCGGGCCTAGGGGACTGGGGATGGGGTTTAAAGATGTGTCTGCGCAGACTCGCGTGTGCATAATTGTTGAACTTGGCGTATCTTGAATGATATAATCACCTTCTTTCGTGCTCATTTCACGTCAACACAGACTCCGAAGTAATACTTGATATCGCCGATTTAGTGACTACCTACGTTAGCCAGTAGTGGTGAGGCACACTAAATATATGCGCGCGCTTCGGCAGCTCATGGACAGTAACAGCTGTGGTTGGCATTCCCTATCACCAACAATTGTTACCTTATTCCTATAGGTACCTACTCATAGCTGACAGCCTTTAACAGATATAATTCGGTTATTATACTTACGCATGCAGCAATTCAAGAACACTTCCTTACGTTCCTCACTCTCACAGTACTGCGTATCTATCCTTCAATCCCAAAATCCACTGCCCGTGTCATCATGGACATACGAACCATCACCACAGGCCCCGCACCAGCACACCCCCACACTCATACTGTCGTCTTCTTACACGGCCGTGGCGACAGCGTTGAGTCCTTCGCCCAAGGCCTCGGTCAATGGCGCGATTCACGTAACCGCAACCTGGCCGACGCATTTCCTACATTCCGATGGGTGCTGCCCCAGGCCCCGATGCGAAAACTAGCCAGCTGTCCCGAGACCTGGCCGCAGTGGTTCGACGTGTGGAACGTGCAAGACTTCGCCGAGAAGGAGGAACTCCAGGCCGTCGGGCTCAAGGAAGTCATTCCCGTCTTCCGGAAGATGCTGGCTGACGAGGCGGCGCTGTTGGGCGGACGCCGGGATCGTATCGTGCTGGCGGGGATTAGCATGGGCGCTGCGACGAGCACCCATCTGCTGTTCAATCTCGAGGAGCCAATTGGTGCATTTATGGGATTCTCGGCGCGGTGTCCGTTTGCGGGGAGATCTCTCAACCAAATGAGAGAGGTCCTTGGGCTCGAGGATGTACCTCACCATGACAATGTCTTGAGAAACACGCCGGTTTTGCTGGAGCATTGTGCTGATGACCCGTTGGTCCTCATACAGAATGGCCGGGGCTTGAGGGATACTCTGCGCGGGTTTGGTTGCCACGTTGAATGGAAAGAGTATCCGACTGGCGGCCATTGGTTTCACTCACCTAACGGGATGGATGATGCAGTGCAGTTTTTAGAGAAATACCTTCTGATTCAAAACAGCAGTTCCAATGTCACCTAACTGAGAACAGGGTGAGCCCTGTTTATTACACTCTTGGCATTGAATTGGTTAAATGTAGAGCCTAGTCTCTACGAAGTCTTTCTTGTTAATTTGTTTCCTTCTATCGTTAAGTCATGATGATACAATAATCTTATATATACACACACACACATATATATTTTAGGTTTGTACACGTAGACATGCTAGATTAAGGCAAAACATTCTCAACGGGTCTAAGTAGGAGGATGGCCACATAGAAAATATTCCCAACGTTTTTAAACATGCATTTACGTTTTTATTAGACCTGAACCTTCTTGATTGTACTAGGTAGGTAGCTAACTTTTTGATGCGAGGTTCGAGAAGAATAGCACTTACAATAAACTATATGCACAGTTAACCTTAAGTCCTCAGCAGGTAGTCAGTCCGGTGGCTGCGATGTGGCATATTCTATTTTTATATTCATGAATTACATTATTGGTGTAAAGTTAGAGCAGGCATCATGATCATGTTGGACCAGTCCTCTATAGTCGACTTCTAGACCTTATAGAACTCGGAATAACTTGGCTCTTCAAGAGTGCAGCTAAAAGATTTCAGTCTCTAAAGTCTATATCACCTAATGAAAGGTATACCAGTGCCGACCCTCTTCTTATAGTCGACATAATCATCTTCAAAGAAGCGAACGAGATCACGCTCTTCCGACTTGATACGCGACGAGAAGAACCGCCACAGCACAATGACGTACCCAACAAAACATATCGGGTTACCCAGGACCAGCTGTGTACCGATTCCCCAGTAAAAGAAACCAAAGTACGCCGGATGCCGCAGGAACGAGTAGATCCCAGTAGTGACTAGCTCGTGGTCCTCCTTTTTCTTGCGTTGAATCTGGTGGTTGAAAGACGGTCCTGCTTGAACCATAGCCAGACTGCGAGCGGCCTGCCCTACAAAGACCACTACCAAGCCCACGAGCAGGAGGATGTGGCCGCTATAAAACGGTGCCCACGCGCGATTGGGAAATAGCAGGTTTGTCAACAGGCATTCCAGCGAAGCCGCCACGTGCGCGATCGCATACGCCGGCCAGTTGGCCGTCAGGAGAAAGGAGTCGATACTGGCGACGGCGGTATTGTACTTGGCGGTGGTCCAGAATTCCAGAAAGTGGAAGGTGGACAGCGCGGTGAAGAAGAAGGGGAGGCGCCAGAGAGGTGACGCGCTGAGCAACAAGATCGAGGCCATGCTGGCGACAGAGAGCGCGAGGGCGCCCCCGAGACAGAAGGATCGGATGGCTATGCCCTCGAGGGACTTGGGCTGGCCGGGGAGATAGGCCTTGTCGGGTCGCGGCTGGATGGTCGGGGCACCGGGGCTGTGCCTAGGCAGTACATCGTCAGTAATCCCGACCGGGGCACGTGTTGTGATCGGAGAGAGCGCGCCAACAGCGAACGAGCGGCGGCGACGGTTTCTCGTAGCCCATGGCTTCTCGTCGTAGGGATTCTCAGCGACGATGGGGAGCGGGGGGAAGCCAGGCGTACGGGGTGGTGAGACGATCGAGGGAGTCGGGGGCGGAGAACTGAGATCTTCGAGCGACATTTCGTGCAATCTATGATGCCAATGGCATTTGATCCGAGTTGCAGGATGCCATAGGCGCCCGGAACGGGAGTGGACGTGTCGCGCGAAGCCTCGAGATAAAGGGGCGAAGGGAGAAGCGCTTACCTTTGAGGAGGGAAGTCCATTGTGGTAACGCAACGGCCTTTCGTCGCCGTGGTAGATTTTCACGTGGACTTCTGAGAACAAAGAACCCGACCAACGATCGCCATCGCTGTCGTCTGTCCAAGCGCAAAGGGAGTGAGAACCACTTGGGTTCTTTGTTCGTTGCGTAGTAACGAGATGTGGGGTTGGAGCTCCGGCATTTCGGGGTCCAAAAACTCACACCTCCACTGCCCCGCGACCGGAAACGGGCAATAGAAATGATCTCATCCTAAATTCATAGGTCATAGGTCATATAATCTAGATGACTTTACCTACTTGTCTGACTAGGTGATAGACGTGATATAATCAGTTTATATTCATGTAGCTTGTTTATAGTTGAAAGAATATCAACGTGAATATAGTCTATGCAGTCTTTCAAACCTCCCGTACCCCCGTATCCGTCGGATAGTCTGTGGGTCAGTAACTAATGCCGAGCTGGGGTCGAATAACCACCCCCTCAAACTAGCCTCGTAATAATAACCTACATACAAGCTTACGCGTAGTAGATACTCATAGTCGTGAAGCCCAGCCAGCGTCACCCTAGATAGATAATCTCTTTTGCCTGGATAGCTGCCCATTCTACCGTGATACTATCATTACCATGGCTTTGCGAGCAATCGATCAAGAGGAGAACAAGCGGCGGATGAGAAATGGACAGATGTACTTTGCCTTTACCCCGGACCTCATAGAGGAGCGCCGCAGGTGTCGGGAAGCATTCGAGAAGTTCAATACTACCACAGATGTCTCACGACGAAATCAGCTGGAGCTGTTCCTAAAGTACGGCTGGCTATCCCTTCCCATCAAGCTAGCTCATTGTTTCTGATGCCAATCGATATAGGATAGTGGATGACAAGACGCCTCTCCCACCGCCGGCAGCCACGCCGGAGGAAGACGAGGATCTGTTGGCCGACTATGTGTGGTGTGATCGTCCCGTCAAAATGGATTATGGTTATAATGTCAAGTATGCCTTCCTAGCGACTGATATCAGCGAACAGAGCTTACTATAAAAGGGTCGGCAAGAACGTGTACATCAACAGTAACTCAACCTGGATCGATACAGCCCCCATCATCATTGGTGACCGAACTTTATTCGGTCCCAATTGCTCCTTCTTCTCAGGCGGCCATCCAACGGACCCGCGAGTGCGCAATGGTACGAACGGCCCAGAGGATGGCGCTCCTATTATCATCGGCGAGGATTGTTGGCTCGGCGGAAACGTAATCGTCTTGGCAGGGGTCACCATCGGCCGAGGCTGTACGATAGGGGCAGGAAGTGTGGTGACCAAAGACATTCCTCCTTTCATGGTCGCAGTAGGGAACCCGGCGAGGGTCATTAGACCAGTTCGGCAGGTACCTGCGGAGGAGCTGCCGCCGGGTTTTGTCCCGCCTGCAGATATTCCGATATCCGAGGCATAGCAGTGAGGGCTCCTTAAAGGCCCCCCTGAATAGTAAAAGACGAGACAATTAGAATCAATACATTGATGAGGCCCCATATAAAGGGAATCCATGTCGACATCTTGTAGCATGCGGAGATATATACAGCACCGAGGCTAGTGATATGTGATCAGTACGATTCCAGTACCATGGCCGACCAAAATCAGTCAAAACATAAGGGGTAAGGTGCTTACATGGAACCAACAACGCTTCCAGCAACAAAGGCTTCAACGCCAGACACGATGGCATATACGATGGGAACGGTAACTAAGTACTTCCATCTCGATCGCGGCTTGCCAACCTGCATCAACAAGGCAATAGCAGTAGCGCTCAGGTGGAACGCAGTGAAAAGAATCAGGGTCCAGATAAGCGTGAATCGCCATGAGTCGTAAACGGTATAGATGACGCAGTCATCCGGCCAGCAGAGGGAGGGAAACCGAGGTGTGTGATAATCGGATGGAGGATAATTGAAGCAATTGCTACGAGAAGCTATTGTCAGCCCCTACCTAGCTTGGAGTTTGCGCGCGATGGGATGAGGAAACTAACCGCGAATTAGGCATCGAGCCGACTTCCTACCGTGAAACTATGTTCCCAGAAGATTTGTATAGGATAGCATTTCTGTTACAATTGTACGGTAGGAATGTTGACGAAAGTGAGTCTGAAGTTGAGGTGATTTGAGCCGATAAGGAGATGCGCAATGGATTTAATGTAAGTGTGTACAAAGTACATAGCTTACAGCTGTTGTGACGTGATCTTAGAGAAATAGCGAACAGGGGTCGGCGCTGCTAATGCGATTGCGCCCGTGCCTCGGTAAAATAGTTATAGCTTCAACTTACCATTCTACAACCGACAGTGCCATCACTTACACCAAATTACTGGCTTTTCGCTATTCAAGCATTATGAGGCTTCGGATAGATAGCCAAACTTGACTTGAGGAAGATTTCTCGTCATGACCCTTCTATAGTCGTTGATTAATTGCAGCCAGCATGCCCGCCGACCGACTACTCAACACGGTCCTGCGGGCCTACCAAGACGCACCCAATCCCTCCCAGACCGACAAGATCCTCGGAACAACGAACACGCTGCTAACAACCCTCAACAACCCCCTCAATCTCTCCCTGCTCACATCGCATTTTCTGATCGCCCGCTCGATATGGCAGCAGCCCGACGGCTTGCGCACCTGTCTCCGAATCATAAGCATCTTCAACACGGCAGCGATCCGCGTGCGCCGCAACGAGCTAGACAATGCGAATCTACCGAGGGGCCAGCCTCCAGCGGGCAGCGGTGTATGCGCCGAAGACTGGGCGCGCGCTGTCGCAAAGGGTCTGGACGATAGATCCAGCCGGTGGCAGCACACGCTGGTCCTCGCCGGAATCTTGATGGGTATGGAGAGCGAGGACAGGAGGTCTCTATCCTGGCGGTTACGATCTACTCTAGAGCAGGCCGTAGTCACGGCGGCCAACCTGGCCCTGGAGGACAACTCGCGGACGGGGGCATTGGGGAAAGGCGCCGTCGTACTGGCCCTCACCTATGCCTTTCCTTTACTATCGGGTGCGAATAAGGCGCTGCTCAACGGCAATGCTCTTCTCCCGGCCGTAGTAGGAGCTATGCTAGGAGAAGAAGGCTTCCAACATGGCGACTTCATTCAAGCAATAGAACTTGATATTGCGCCCACGCAGAATCTAGGGTGGCCCGCCAACTCCCATTCGGTCAATCGCATACAGCAGCTCGAGTCACGGCCTCTGGCGCAAAACATAGGTCCTCTGTCTCGGCTGTGTGTCTTCGCCGTGGAGCACGCCAGCGACTCGAACGTTGTTCTCCATAGCCAAGACGAACTTCTATCATTTACGGCCAGCATATTAGGAAAGTGGGAGCACTGCGCGCTTTCACTAGTCGACCTCTCGGTTGAATCGGTCAAGCTGCCTCCCGAGACGCTTCAAGGACCTTGGCCAATGCTCTGGCAGCTGTTTAATAAGATTATGTTTACGGTTGTCACAGCACTTCAGCCCATAGTCGGCCGATGTCTTCTAGATCCTCATTTACGGAATGATCATGTAGCACCAACGCTTGCAACAAAGACACTCCACGCACTGCGGAATCTATCCTTCGTATCCTCCCGACCAGGTGTTAGCACATCTCAAATCTATACCTTCACATACCTTACGTCCCTCGACATCCTAACTCGATATCCAGACGCCTGCACACGTTTCCTCCAAGAAACACTACCGCCAGCAACAACCATCGTGCCGTCCCCCGTACACCAAGCCTTAACTCTCTTCTACCTCAACACAGCCGAACATCTCCCCCTATCTCTCCCAACACCCTCAGCTGAAGCTCTAATAATCGCGCCCGCAACCGCGCACCTCTCACCTACATCATGGCTCATC
Organism: Xylaria curta; assembly: GCA_022495235.1. Lineage (NCBI taxonomy): Eukaryota > Fungi > Ascomycota > Sordariomycetes > Xylariales > Xylariaceae > Xylaria > Xylaria curta. Next base: position 413,626 of record MU375902.1, on the reverse strand, counting down.
TCACCAGCAAACATCCCACCCTCATCCCTAACTCTCGAGCTCTTCGAAGCCTCGCACGCAGCTCTGCTCAGCGTATTCTCCTGTCCCCAGCACAGCGCGCTCACGGCGCCCTTGGTCCCATTCTACATAGACACCCTACTCTCCTCCTTCCCAGCACGTATCTCGCCACGGCAATTCCGCCTCGCCTTCCGCACCATCATGCAAGTCGCTAGTCCACCCTACCCCATCTCGGTATCTCACCCCGAGCTCTCAGAGACGCTCCTGGAGATGGTGCGGTTCCGAACCGAGGGCGCCTCTACAGCCCCTCTTCCAGACGCATTATCCTCGGAACTGCAACAAGAGTCCGTATCCGAACAGACGGCCCTCGTGCTAGCTCTTATCGACGCCTTACCGTACTTACCCGTACACCTCGTCGACGAGTGGCTTTCGCGCGCCGCCGAGGCAAGCAATGCGATTCAAGACCCACGGATGCGCGACACCGCGCGTCGGCGTCTATGGGAGGTCCTCGCGGATGGCGAGCTGGACGTCGACCGCGCGGTCGCTGGCGTCACGTGGTGGGGGACAAGGGGCGGTCGTGATATGATCAGTGGTGGGAATGGAAGCGGGGAGTTCATGATGAGCGGTGCGCTTCAGAACGAGAGGGAGAGCAGTCGATTGTAGAAAAGATTTCACACAGATGTATAACCCAAATTATAAATAGCGAGAGAGGGCGTTTTAGGAGCATGTTAGTTCACTGAGCGCGGGAATTAATACCCTCCGTATGAGCATGGGATTCTCGAGAATATTAGGAGCGTAGAACACATCTATCTAGACTCGATATCATTATCTGCTATTCCATGAATTGAAACTCGAATTCAAGCAGCGCTATGGTTCGTCATCGATACTCAATTTGTTTTGATGCGATACATGAGTAGGAAGAGACGTCATTCATTCATGCCATGTTGACCGTCCTTGAATGCTGCTATTTCCCGCAGTACCACGCTTCAACCAGCCCTGATGCTATAGGTATAAACATAAACGCAAAACTATAAGAACAATGCTTACCCTTTCCTACCATCCGTCCATTCCAAGAAACGCCGTCACCAAACCGCTCGCTTATTTGCCCTTTGCTCAATTGGTTGGTTGACGCCCATCCATAAATACTTATACCATGCTGCTGAGTTATCCTCTATGAAAAGTTCCGTTCAATATATGCCTTAAGGGTGTATAACCAATGTGGGAGATCCAGCTTGTCATCGTCTTCATATGCGTCTTCAATGGACGTCCGAGGTGAACGCGCTACTCAAACCCAGCAGTGTCATGCCGAGAAACGCGAACAGAATGCTCAAGTTCTGGTTGTGATTCAGGCTCAGGCTCTCGACGAACAGCTGCAGAGCCACGCTGACCATGATGCCGGAGGTGATGGCGAAAAGGCAGCCGTATGCCACGGCATCAGGGGTGATATGCGTATGGTTGGCCAACTTGAACCACGCGAAAGCAATGCCGGCACCCACTGGCTGGCTTAGGCCGCCTAGCAGAAAGGACCACAGGATCGCTTTTATCCGGCTATTTAGAGCCATATATAAGGGTAAGGCGAGGGCAAAGCCTTCAGAGATATTGTGTACGAAAAGCGCGATAAACACGTTGAAGCCCAGAGCCGGGTTGGCATGGTTGGTGGCATACGTTATGAAGCCCTCTGGAAACTTGTGAAGAGCTATAGCTACAGAGGTCTGCAGCCCAATGGATAGAAATGCATTCTGTGCAACGTGGTGGTGATGTTGCGCCTCGACATCATCTGAATAGATGGAGTCGCATTCGTCATCGTTAGGCGGTTGGGTTCCATGAGAGTGCGTGCGGCTTCTCTGTTGCGTCGGGCTCATTTGCGAGATGGCTCCTTCACTATCTTCTTCTACCCTATCCATGCCAGAACCGACGTAGCCGGTATTTGTCCGAAGAAACGTCGCCGCTCGCGGAGTGCCGTTGCACCGAGTTGTCAAATGTTTGAAGCATTCCTGTCCGCAAGGATCTGAATATCCATAGCATGGCCCCAACTCATCACAATTAGCCTTGGTATCCTTCATGAATGACATGACCCTCTTGGGCATTTGTAGTACAGACGGTCGTCGTGACCCCGTTGCGGCGCGATGTCGAGTTTCAGTATTAAATGATACCGTATGGTCGATTTGGACGGACTTCGCTCTCTTAAGGACACGCCCATCAGGATGAGATGTGGATTTTTGGTTTGTCAGTAGCGGCGTAGATTCGGTAGCATGTCCATTCTCCTCTCCTGATTCTGCTAAGTCTGCCGGGGGCCTATGTCCATCGTCCGACGCATGGGCGGGGTGACCATGCTTGTCAACGCTGCGAGCGCGGGACGACCGTTTTCGAGGGTCGCCATGAACACTTCCATGCAAGGAGTGTTCGTCATGGCTATGATCGCAATCGACAACATGGGATGGCAGGAATTGATGAAAAAACCTCGACAGTATTTGGATACCTACAAAACCGGCAACAAAGCAACCTATCAGGATGAGACTCGCAGTTTGTTGACGTAAATCACCCTTCGTAAGGTATTGCTTTGCCTCAGGTAACATACTATACAAGGACATGAAGAGCTATGTATCACATTGTTAGCCGTTAGCCTTAAATTGAAATAAGCTTAGTATGAATAGAGAGTGACCGCACCATGACACCGAAGCTCAAGCTCAGTGAGCAAGCTTGGAATGTACTACTATCCTGGACTCGAAAACTCTTTTTGCCAGGGAAGAGCCGGACGATGACATCGACACAGATGATGGCAGCGCCGAGTACACAAGCTACACAACCAAATTAAGAGCTGTTAGCGAACCGTTCAAAGGACGCAAAGCAAGACATAGTGGTATTTGTGTAGCTAAGGTTCACGTACCGATGCCGCTCACGATGCACATGATCCATCCCCTCAAATCGTTATCCATCCCCGCGGTGACTATTGTGGACTTCATTTCGTCACAATGTAACTGTCTCCGCCTATAGCAGGTCGTTTCTTCGACCACACTCTCACTCTCACAGTGAGGCCTAAGGAGGCATGGAATGTATTCGTAAAGCTAGGACAAGCTAACTTTAGCGACGGAAAGAAACGACTTAGACAGCAAGGCGGTACAAAGTCGCGACTCGGAACATTTGACGTATATACGTAGATATGGTAGTAGTACGGAACTCTAGCGGCAAGACAACGATCCTCCCAAACGTATTTTGAAACGCAGGTTCGAGATTATACTCCCAAGAAGAGAAGAGAAATAAGGCAGGTAGGTAAGGTAGGTAAGGTAGGTAGATAGGTATCTATTGAAAGCAATAAATGACAATGGCTTGAGGTGGGATTGAAGCAGAACGATAGGCAACAATAGGATTGTAGCAGGTAGGCATATAGAAAGAAAAGTAAGGTAGTTAACTAATGGATTGGAGGCTCATTACCTCCCTGAGGGCCCGCGGTGCCCACTACCCGCCCGCCGCAAACAGCAGCAGAAAGGTGATGGTCAAAAGGGTGTAATTGACTTCTTGCGGGCTGTGATTGGCTAGGCTAATTCTGATCTAGCCTATGATGACATGGCCAAGCAAAGGCTTTGAGAACCTTGATGGCTTAAGTACCCTTATGGTCTGTCCATGTTAGCTGTGTACCTACCTTAGGTACCCGTGTGGCCGATGGGAACCTGCATTTTACATGTATGTATAGATTCACGAGTACTGCATAGGTAGATATAAAACTGTAAATACCTATTATACGAAAGTCATTTTGTAGCTACCTATCTAGAAATGTCGATAATATCCTCTATACTCGTCAGGTTTGTTAACAGTGAGGCTAGGGAACCCACCAAGTTGACTAATCTACTCACTTTTACCTTGCAGGCTATCACCTAAGAGAATTCAGATGTGAGACTGCATTTTTCTCGCTCTTACGGACACCGATGGCCCGGATTATGAGAATTCGGGCAACAGCCCATCTTCAGATCAGTCATGATCACCGAGCTTGCTATGTGCACCGGAACCTCTTATGGTCAAAATCGACCGTCAGTTGTACCTTCAGATGAAATGTTAAGGTGATACGAGTGGCATGTGGGATGTAGATACTTATACCAAAAGGGACAGACCGCCAGACCCAAAAATAAACACAGGTTAGGTTGACATTCCCATATATACAGAGCAGATGGACGTGAATGCTCTATCAGATACCGAACTGCTAGTTGCGTGATGCTGCTGCGGAAACGTCACGGGTTCTATGGCTTCTGCGATGGATGGCGCCAAGCGCCCAGTCACCAGCAACTGGTTAAAGACAAGCGTTGAGGTTTACGAGCCAAAAAAAGATACCCATGACAGCTGCCACCACGTGGGCGACTCGATGGTATCGGTACCTACAGCATCACTACAGGCGCCAACTACAAGCTCGGGACAGCCCGTTCCCCTGCAGATCGCTATTCTGATTGGTCTAATATGCGCTCTAGCACCGTGCAAGCCCTACAATTCTCCTTCGAGGCTCAAAAACTTCCCAGCATCCACCTGAGACATCTGCACCATCCCACACCACCACGAGGGCTTCGCATTACCCCCCGCGTGAGCCTCATATAATCTCAGTCTACAAGCGCCTGACAATCTCTCCAGCTGGCCTACCAGTCACCGTATCCTACTCTTCTTCCATTGCGTGTGTTTCGTGCTTTCTTATAAACTAAAGCCCCCAAAGCAGCTCCCAAGGAGCCCCAGCCGGCAACATGTCCAAGACTACATTTGCAATTATCGCCGCTGCCAGCGCAGGAGCTGGTGCCGCCGCTACAGCAGCCATGTACTCGTTAAGATCGCAATCCGAGCGAAGGCTCGACAATCCTAGTAAAACAATATCTACAACCACAACCACCATATCGACCAACGCCACTTCGGCGCCCATCCCCATTCCCTCGAAGCAGATGTTCACACCTCCGAATCAGCAACAAGGCCTCTCTACCTCAGCCCCAGCTGCCCTCGGCGGTCTCACCCCCGTTGATCCTGCTGGTCTATTCGAATATGGGTTCCCCGGCCCTGTGGCAGACATCGCTACACGACAAGCACTTATATCATCCTTCGATCGCCGGCTACGGAATCCTCACTGGGTCGTTGAGCACATAACCCCTGCGTCCCTAGCAATGAAGGACGCCGATCGGAAACACAGCGTTTTCCTAGAAGACGAAGGGGTGCCAGAAAAGTTCCGGGCCAAACTAAAAGATTACTTCCGGTCAGGCTATGACCGAGGCCACCAGGTTCCCGCCGCCGACGCAAAGTGGTCGCAAACTGCTATGGATGAAACCTTCTTCCTCACAAACATGTCACCCCAAGTTGGCGAGGGTTTCAACCGGGACTACTGGGCTCATTTCGAGGACTTCTGCCGTCGCCTCACACAAAGATACCCAAGTGTGCGAATAGTGACCGGCCCCTTGTACCTCCCTAAGCGCGACCCGGCGGACAACAAGTGGTACGTGAAGTACGAAGTCATCGGCAACCCGCCCAACGTCGCGGTGCCCACGCATTTCTACAAGGTCATTTTTGCCGAAGAGGATGGCCTGGGCTCGCCCAGCACCGGCAAGGTCGCCATCGGCGCCTTTGTGCTTCCCAACGCACCCATCCCGAACGAGAAGCCGCTCGCCGACTTCGAGGTCCCCATCGAGGCCGTCGAGCGCGCGAGTGGTCTCGAGTTCGCCTCCAAGCTGCCCGCGCAGCGCCGGAAGCGTCTGTGTGCTGACACAAGCTGCGCCCTGATCATCAGGGACTACGCCGAGAGGCAGAAGGCGTTCGGCAAACCCTCTGCTGGCGCCCTTGTCAAAGGGCCCGGTGGGCGTTGAATTAATACAACCTGAACAAAACATAAACGGATCACAATCACATAATTCGAACATCCAATCTTGTACAATACAACACACGACATGTATGTGCACATGACTTAGCTACTTAGGAAGGGTTCGGTGCGACGGCGTCAACTTGGACTTTCACTGCATAGGGATGTAATAATCATGTACTATCAGCTACCTACCTATTTCAAACGACCATAACGAACGGAACTGGTATTCAGAAACAGCTCAGGAGCTTGGAGAATTAGGATCAATAGCATAGCGTCTAATGAGATTTATAGTGCACATTATCAATATTGTACCTAGCATATGCTTAATCAGAATAAACCCCTAAAACTTTATTGAAGCAAGGCTATAGATGATAGCAGTCATTCAGCTATATTAAAGGGCAAAATAGCAAGAGATAATCAGACGCCGCATCACACGACAATCTCGACCCTAGCGCCGTGGCTAGGCAGTCATTAACTTTCTGTTTGCCGCCGACGTAATAGCTCCCAACGCCTTTTCACAACGACACAAGGTATCTAGATGCTGTTTTCCCAGCGAATTCTACTAATCGTACAATTCCGCCCTCGTATATCCAGTTATACTCACGCCAATATGCACTTCGTCCGCTAGAAGGGCAAACGATGCGCGTGAATGCCTTCTTAGGCCGATCTCCCCACCCGCCTTTTCGACGAGCGGCGCGCGCTCGAATTCGAACAATGCTAAGACTAGGACGATAACGGTTCTACCTAACCCGAGTGTAGTTTCCTTTCTTCTGTTCCATACGAAGACTCTCCTCCTGACTAGGTAACGGCGCTCTCCCACGCGCACCCCCAGCCGCCGCCAGTTCGGCAGGTGAAAGCACTTGCGGGGGAGGTGGGAAGCCAGGCGGCATGGCGAAGTTAGGCGGTGGCATGAAGCCTGGTGGTGGAATCATACCCGGAGGTGGCGGTGGGGGAAACCCAGACTTCTGAATCATCTCGGCGATCTTGGCGAGATCGGCTGGGTTATTAGGGTCCAGACCAGGTAGCGGCGGCGGCGGAGCGCTACCATTAGGGCCCGGAAGGGCGAACGGCAAGGGGGGATGTACACCCGCCGTAGGCATACCACCAACGCCAGGAATCTGTGGTGGCGGTGGTGGGACACCATTTGCTGGCAATGTTAAGCCGGGAAGACCAGGGAATGCAGAGGCAGCCTGTCTGAGTGGCATCTTCTGGTCGATCAGACCCTCCATCTCATCTTCAGCCTCTTGCTCTTCTTCCTCTTGTCGTTGACGACGGCCACCACGTCGGTCCCATGTTCCTTGAACTTCGGCGGCCGCCTCACCAATGTGATATCTGTCTTGGAACACGTCCGTGTCTCCCGGTCGAGCCCGGGACCAGAATCGAGTTATACGATCATTTGAGCCCGAGGCTAGGATATGACCAAGCGGATGCCAATCAAGAGACCAGATCGCAAAGTCGTGCGCAAACGGGACTTTGTGGGCTGGATATATACTCTGCGCCGGTGCTGATAATGGGTCGGAACTCTCATATATAGCCGGGTTGTTTGGTTGACCAGCAGGCGTATTCGGCTCGTCAAGAATATAATGGTGTAAAGAACCTTCGTTCCCGCCCGTACTGAGAAGATTTGAATGTATTGGGTGCCAGGCTAAGGTCGAGATATCCTTCTCATGTCCTTTGATAAGGCATATGTCTCGCATCATTCGCAAGTCAAATATTCTTGCTGTCTGATCACGTGCGGACGTTGCCAGACAATGGCCCATTACACGTTCAAAAAGTGTTTTGGTGATGTTGTTCTTGTGACCATGGAGGGTTGTAAGGCAGCGCTGTGTCCTTGGGTCCCATAATTTTACTAAGTGATCTTTCGACCCAGATACAATCAGGCCTTTCGTCGGATGCCAGTCGCAGCTCTTGGCATCCCAACCATGCCCTTGCAATGTCGATTCGGCAACACCTCCAGCAAAATCGAAGATTTTGAGTGTAGAATCATCAGAGGCAGTCACAAACTTGGAATCGTTGGGACTAAATGCGATATCCCGGATAGGGTCTCGGTGGCCTTGTATCACCTGAACGTTGTTGAAGTTAGGCTGCCAGTACTTGATAATGCCGTCATGGTCAGCTGATAGAAGCCAGTCATCACTGTGAGAGTAGGCAAGGGCACGGATAGCAACATCATGAGCTTGCATTATAGTCTCGAAATTGAATCCAGTTCCATTCCATAAAGTGAACTCGCCACTACTCGATGCCGTCAGTAGTCTTCGGCCCTCAGGGGTCCATCTGACAACATTGACTGGGTGTTTGATTTTATTGAGGGATGAGTGTAAATGTTTCGTAGGGACAGTGTCAGCAGGGTTTGTTACTCTAGCTAACGGCGGAAGCATCTGCGTCCTGAGTCAGTGTCTGTGAACATCTCGATTCTCCCAGAATCTCAAAGGCCTTACATCAACGATATAACTCGCGCTTGGGCGCTCCAGCTCACCATTGAAGGAGCCTTTGTAGCGCGGTTGGCGGTCACGCATCCACCGCGCCATTGTGGACCCATAATCAGTCACAGGGCCTGCGTCACTCGGGCATTAGCAACGAACTTGGATGATTGAAGCTGAATGAGACATGATATCCGAGTAGCAGATATTATGTGTCGGCTCGAAGAGGAAGAGCAGCTATGAGTAACGCGACGAGTTCCCTGGCAATGCGACAGGGCAGCGAGGTACCCAACGGCCGCAAAACACATCCCAACTCATAAATCCAAACTCGTAAATATTGAAGAAATGAGACCAAGGCACTTACGACGACCTCTAGCCCTGACAAAACCGCCTTCGTGTGAAGGACCAGGCCCGCCATGGTCCCCACGCGGCTCGTAAGCCATGATGGCCAGATAGACGTTCGTTCCAGTGCAAGTAGTGACTGTGGTATTAAGCTTCTTGGAGCTCCGAAATGCGAGAACAGAACGATGGTATAGACGATATATTGCTAATGGTGGGATATGTTGGCAACCTGATTGATGCCAATTGAATCAAATAGCACGGGACCAAAATAACTTTGAATGAAGGCTGTCGCATGCGACCTTACCCAAGAACCCTGCAACGAAGATGGAAGCTTTCAGCCACGGGACGAGTTCTAGCGCGTTTGGTCATGGAACAGTGGCTGGTGATAGGGAATTGTCAAGCTTACCTAATCTTCGTGGCTGCGCATCGGTGAAAGCCGAGGCTCCATTTAATTATTGAGATCTTGAAGAACAATAACTTTGCGTTTTTCGAAAGCTCCACTGAGAGCCGCCAAAGCCATTTTCCAAGATCCATTTTCACATGTCATTACACGAGCTGTTTATTTCCAATCTGCGAGATAATGTACGCTTCTTTCGATTTCCTAATATGAATAGCTGCGCCTCGGAAACATCTAAATCCCCGGTTGAAAAATTTGCAATCCATCTTGTACAATAACTATTAGGAGAGGAAAAACACCTCGGCAGAGTTATGCAGGTTGAGAAGAGTCCTCTGTGCCAAACAGCCCAGAAATAGGGATCAAGATAACGCTACGTCCATAACCGAGTTTAACAATAGAACAACCATGATCAATTTAATGATGGTTCGACATGCGAAGCTACCTAGGCAGGTTACAGCAAGTAGTTAGGTACCTACATGTAGGTAACGTTGGTACGGTTACATGCAGAGCATGCAGCTATATTGCGTATGCTGTATGCGCGGTGATGTACAGGGTTCCAGTGGCGCATTCGCGCCGTTCGTATGTAGCACAGCACTAGTTATCAGCCCCTCTATCCATAAGCACCTCTCTAATGTCGCGTCAATGCGACGGCCATCATTCGGCCGTCATATGTCTTCAATAAATTCCTACGATCTAGTACATTCCAATCGGACCAATTGCTGTTGAAGAAAACATATAATACCTAGGGACAGCTCGATAGCAAGTTGCCTTCACGCCGACTATCGCTCTTCCTACCGGACCCTTCCTTGTCTACCCGGATCGATAACGAACTAGAACTATAGCTCGATCTGATCACTTCCAATTCTTTAACAAATCCAACCAGGGCATCCCCTCCACCCTTCAGTCCCTGTCATCATAGTTGATATTTCTTCATCCCACAACCTTTCAAATCCGCAATTGAAACATCCTCAGGTCTATCACTATATATACATCTGTTCCCCAACATTGGGCTGAACGTGTGCGTTCGTACTCTTAAAGGGGCTCAGAGAGGAAAGGGCTTACGGAGATTTAAACTTCTGTATTGCCCATTTCCCCTGCAATAAGCTTAATCCTCAACCTTCGTCTAAACCTTACGCCACTTTGGCCACACATAATATTTACCTCGTTGATTCATTTCCTACTTTTTTCAAATTCCTACTTATATCTAACCGAGTCATCCTATGCGTCTCTACCGTTAGACGGGCTATTCAGCGAGTCGCGAGACGTCATGGACTCTTCCACCACCACAAGCGTAGAAACCTCGACGTCAGCCTTCCTCCGACGGAAGGCAGAGACGCAGACACCGTCCGAGTCGAGTAATACGGTCTCCAATTTTAACAATAGACAGAAGACCTTTCTCCGGAAATATAGACATGTCGCTGCTGTGCACTCCAAGGCTCGGCCTTCCACACTAAGCCACGATACAGAGGCTTCTCCCAGTTTTATCGGGTTCCGTAATTTAATGGTAATTGTGTTAGGTATGACAATTGGTCCTTGGAAGAACGTGCTGTGCTCAGGCTAACATACGATAGTCGTGGGAAACCTGCGACTTGTCATCGAGAACATGCAAAAGGTGAAATTTCCCGCAGTGGTAGCTACATGAAGACCTCACACTAATCTCCCGAGTAGTACGGTAATCTGATTTGCTTGACATGTCACGACTTCCGCCAGAAAGATGTATTGCTCGGATTGCTTCTATATGTCTTGGTTCCCTGTCATCTCTTCATCGCATACCTTCTCGAATTGGTCGCTGCAAAGCAAGCACGGATCTCGCGAGCTCAGTCTGTGTCTAGAGGCGGTTCGACAAGTCCGACAAAAGACCAACAGGCTGATTTCCGGTCAACATGGTCAAGCATTCGAATGGCACATACATTCAATGCCACGCTGGCTCTGGCCATGCACAGCTTTGTTGTTTATTTCCACATTCATCACCCGTTGATAGGTACTATTACCGAGCTCCACATCATCATTGTTTACCTGAAGGTGATGTCATATGCTCTCACGAACAGAGACTTGCGACACGCATACCTTCACCCCGTGAAGGGTGAGCTTGCCGCACTACCTGAGATATACGCATCGTGTCCCTACCCCGAGAATATCACCATGGGCAATTTGACCTACTTTTGGTGGGCTCCAACTCTGATCTATCAACCGGTGTATCCTCGAACCGATAAGATTCGGTGGACCTTTGTCTTCAAGCGGCTCGGCGAGACAGCGTGCTTGAGTGTCTTCATTTGGTTTTGCAGCGCCCAATATGCTGCCCCGGTCCTTTGGAACTCTCTTGACAAGGTTCACTCTCTCGATATCGTGTCCATAGTGGAGAGGCTACTGAAACTCTCAACTATTTCGCTCATTATCTGGCTAGCTGGGTTCTTTGCCCTTTTTCAGTCATCATTAAATGCATTAGCCGAGATGATGCGGTTCGGGGACCGTTCATTCTATGATGATTGGTGGAATTCAGCTGGATTAGGGGAATACTGGCGACTTTGGAATAAGCCGGTCTATCAGTTTATGAAGAGACATGTTTTCTCTCCACTTGTGGGTAGGGGCTACAAAATGAGCACTGCCAGCCTGATTGTATTCTTCATCTCGGCTGTTCTACACGAACTCCTCGTGGGCGTCCCCACGAAGAATATTCTTGGTGAGTCTATTCCCTGGCAGACCTGTAACCTAACTAACGTCCTCTAGGTGTGGCATTTTTGGGTATGCTTATTCAGATTCCCTTGATATGGATCACTCGACCGCTAGAAAAAATGAAGGGGCCCAATGGCAAACTAATCGGTAATGTCATTTTCTGGGTCTCATTCACGATTCTCGGACAGCCATTTGCAGCCCTACTCTACTTTTACGCATGGCAGGCCAAATATGGCTCGGTTGCGAGGAGGATGGGTATACCTGAGCCTGTGGTGCTAGGCTAGGGTCTAAAATAATGTCTATTAATAGTAGTTATAGATTCTTTATATGTTAATTACTCGCGAGTTCCGTATCATGGCACAGTCTTGAGACAAATCCGTATCGACCCTTCAGCTCCCTTAAGCCTCCTCTTGGTATTAAGCCATATTCGTATTCGAAACTGAAGGAGGTAAAAGGAAGCGAGGTAGTAGAATCCGGTGATCCGACGGTCATATCTAAAGCCACAAGTAATTCTGAGCAGATATAAGCTGTCAAATTCCCACCTATCAAGCCCCTGTTACACATGGCGGCGCCTCTGAGGCCTTTGTAGAATGTTTGACTAACTACTCTGGGATGTGATTTTTGATAAGTGTGCTTCTTGCGAGCTCTTAATTATATAATCTCCGTACATTCGGAGCTACTGCGAGCTGATAAAGCGGCGGTAGTGTAACGACATGTCGGAGATCGACAACAGTCTTTGTCATCGGAAATAAGGGTATATCGAGATTGAAACTGGTAATATCTGCGAGAAGAACCCCTGAGATTAGGAACTTTAAGACATCCGAACGGGCGTCACAGCGGTGCATAAGCGTAATGGCTCGGCTGCAGAACTACTTACCGCGGTCGTTACCTGCAGCCAGCTTCTCGAACTATAGTCTGCCTACGTTCTATAAAGCTGGGGGCATGAACTGCATTATCTGTGTGTAGCTGATCTATCACCTAATATAAATAGAGATACTAACCTAGTCGTTTTGTGCGTTATCTATAACTGCACGACGGAAAAATTACAACTCACTTATGAGATCGACGACAGCTTATCCATGCTGCATCGTTAATGCACACTGCATTGCTACTCTGTAACGTATCCGACTAAAACCGTAGCATGCTCCTGCATAGCGCCTCTTTAACTAGCTGCGCATGCCTTATCGCTAACGCGCGTACTCGCAGAGCCGTCACATTCTTTATGTCACTCAGGTTACACGGTCAATTAAGGTAAGCAATATATATCATGATCATAATCTACATACATATGCAGCAGGATTGTCCGAGTATCTCCGTAGTGCAGAGCGCCGTCTTCCAACCTATCAGGAAATCTGCCGGCAGCAGAAGAGGCCGAAGCGGCAACGGCAAGAAGCCCCCTCTTTTTTCCAGCACAGACCGCGATAGCTTGACTACCAGCGTAGATGAGAAGGAAGGCAAGAGGAAAGTATCCGATTGCGCCACGTTTCACGTGCATGAGAGGTTCGCAGCAAGTCGTCGTCTGTTGGAACCAGGATTGATATCTCGATCCCGCCTACCGACAGATACGATATCATCCTTCGCACCCTCCATTCAGAGCTTCTAGAGTCCTACTTCATTTCCTGCTGCAGCAATAAAAGCGCCGAGTCCTTGCCAACTTGACATCACGATTGCGCAACTATTTCTCGGGTACTGTCGCTATTCCATTGAACCCGGGGGATGCTTCGCTACACCTTAGCCCAGCAGCACATCGCGATCTGGGATTATGAGAGTAACAGCAGGAGCTAATGCGGCGGCCCTGCAAGCTGCTGCTAGCAAAGCCCGGGCTACGGAAATGACATAAAGCATCGTTCTAATAGGCAAGACGGACTCGACCGAGCAGACGCCCAGGATCGGAACTACAATGAAGCCATCTAGCGGCATATAACCATACACAATATGAAAACAATCATACCTGGGTCCGAAGTCAGGCCTATCACAGGCTATAAATTAATCGACAAGGGTTACTAATTTAAAGTAGTAACAAATTGAAAGTTTATTGCGGCTCTTTCAAGAACGAAAAGGGGGTTGAGGGTTGAGAGCCTGACAACGCGTACGTCTACGCGAGAAGGAACTAAGACCCTATTCCAACCCACTCCCAACCAAATCTTCGACTTGCCGCATTTGAGAGAACAAGTTCCTCGAGTTGAATATGCAGCTCGGAAGCATCTACACTAGGTGACGTAGAGGGGCCATTAGCCGTGTTGGCAGACAGGCCATAAGACTCAGCACTACTTAAAGGCGATAAAATAGTGCTAATCTGTCCTGGGGCTCAGATCTTAGGCTCGACTGAGTATGGCTACTTTTGGAAGCTTCTTGCTAAGCTCCTGGGTGGAAGAATCAGTCGCAGCCGGTAAGACACTGGGGCGACCTAACTGCCACGTTTCCAGCACATTGCTAAGTACTGGAAGGATATCCATGCCCTCTCAACTGGAAATGCTGCCGAGCCTGCCACGCCGCGCAAGGCCAAGGCCGTTGTGAAAGACCCCAGTCTTATTGAGGTTCCATACATCACTACTCCCAATGGTACCAAGACTATATGTAATATTGATTGGGAACATTTCTCTGACAGACTGCAGTTAGATGTTGCCAAGATGAAAACCAATGTAGAAATAGCTCCAACTGCGTCCCAAGAAGTCTAAAAATCTCGTGAAATTCTAGTCCTTTACCTTGATCTTCCTGAATACATCACTCTTCTGCTTACTTCTCATGAATCTCCGCTTCTATTGACAGCATTACTAACGCGACTAGCGCGGGTGGAAATCGGCAAACAAGTCGGATACAACATCCGATTTGAGAATAACACTTGCAAAGACACTCGCCTGGTGTATATGACAGACGGTGCACTCCAGGCCCAGATGGTTCAGGATAATATCCCGTCCGAATACAAGTGTATCATCGTCGACGAAGCCTATGAGAGAAGTATCAACACGGATCTCATCATGGCAAACCTGAGGGAAATCGTTTTGCATAAGCGGCATGGTAATTTAAAGTCATTATCATGTCTGCTACTCTCAACGCGGGGGGTTTCACCTACTTTAGCGGCGCTCCTCTCTTCCATGTTCTTCCATGTCAAAGGCAGAACACATCCTGTGAAAATCCAATATATGCGTAAAGATTCCGGCACTTTGGCGTTCAACATCTTGGCGACAGTAGAACATATTCACACTAATCACATCCAACAACAATCTGAACTGCATGCAGCTCTGGCACAGGCATAACTGTGAAGTTGTAGTTGTAGCCAACTCGACTGCAAAGGAAAAGGAGATCAACGACACCGACCCCCTTCTTAATGAGGTAGCTCATGACGGGTGGTACTTACAGATCTGACGACGTTGTTGGAGGAAAAGGGGAAAAAAGCTGCGTAATAAAAAGGAGATAGCTGTATATGTTGCTTGCCTGGTGTTGTAAGTAGCAGTATGGCAATAAAGTTGCTTAGATTAGGTACCTAGGAGGTAGCTTTAAGGGGGTGGAAGGTGGCAGAACTTCTTGCGTGCTGGCTTGGTCGCTAATCCAGATGACAGCCAATTTTCCAGCTACCTAAACAAGGGATGTTGCAACGCTTTATTCGTATAAACAGAACTAGCCATTTGGTTATACCATAGATTATGCATAGAAAATTCAGTTTAAGCCAGCAATTAAGATGCTGTTATGCTGTGCTTATCTATTGTCAGCCTAGGTCAACAAGCTTGTAGCGATATGCCTAGGAGAGCACTGTCCTATAGTATGTTAGTTTTGTCCCAAACATAACTGTGACCGAAGCAGACATGGATAAAGTTCTAGGGAAAATCCCAAGGTCCCGAATGAGAGGGTATTCTAAATTACTCAGATGCATCCAGCTGCGTTTCCTATCTCATGTAAGTTCCCTAGCCATGTAAAACTAGTCTTTTCGACTGCTTCTTTACATATAAATACTACACCCAAAACTAGCTGCGTGAAGCTGTTTGATGGAATCAGGTAGATTTCACTATGACTGATACGTAATTATTGTAGGAATTCGGAATTATATAATCTGCATAAACTTTTCAGGATATCTTCCATATCTCTATCTCTGTCATTGACCGTGATTCCCCCCAGCTTGTCTCTGATGAATATATATTTCCAATCTCCATCTACACGGGAAGTGCCTCGCAACCTAGTCCTCTGTTACTGCACTTACTCAATTCTCCTTTAGTCGATCTTGTCGGGAAACCATTCGTAGCTCATCTTGAACGTATAGCACGAGAAAGCCTGTTCTGAGGCACAGTTGGGGCAATATCTATTAATGCCCATGTTAGACGCCAGATACCGGAAGATCATTTTGCTGTGATTACGTATGGTACAGGTTTCAAAGCGTCGATATGAATCCCTATGACGAGATATTGGCAGAAATTCATGAGATCGAGATGAAACGATTACGGTAGCTCAGAAGGAAATATCTTACCGTTATGATTGCAGACAAGCTTAAGTGAACGTCCCGTCAGCACGCAAGCATCTTCATTAACCATATACAAAATAAATCATCAACCCCTTACCTACACTATACTATAATACACATATACACAACCAACCCTACCTCCTATCTCCTATTCCTCACAATATGCCCTAGATCAACACCAACACTAGCAACAAGCAGCATAGCATTAAAGATAGCCATCATATAAAACGGCGCGCCATTCGAAAGTTTATCAAAGAGGTAACCCCCCAACTTCGTAAGCAACAGAATAGCGGCACCACCACACCAGGAATAAACACCAGCAATAGATCCCTTAAGCTGGACACGAGAGACCTTCTCGCCTCCTCTTCTTCTCGTACTTCCATTTGCCAAGAGCGCCTCTGTCTCCTCATCTGAAGCAGGCGAAGAAGACCCAATAACCACATCCTCGCCCAGGACCCCACGACCCAGAGATCCCAAGCTACAAACAATAGCGCCAATCTGGCTGATACCCAGCAGCGCAACAACAAGGAAGACAGAAGCAGACCCGCCGCGTCCATCGACGTTCTTAAACTCGGGGCTCGCGAGCCGCGGGAACACGACGTATCCGATGACACCCAGCGTCGTAGCCACAAGAACGCCTAGGTTCATACCGCGGTAGCGGCGCGCGTTGACGTATCCGAAGACGGGGGCGCAGAGCAGCGCGATGAGCTGTGCGGCGCCGCTTAGCGAGGCTGCGAGCACGTAGGCGGCGCGACACTCGCGCTTTAGATCCGGGGACGGGTCGTTGGGGGATCCCTGGCAGAATCCGTGGGACATGAAGTATGCGTTGACGTATAGGGGTAGGAAGAGCGAGATGGCGACTGTGCTGGCGCGCGCGACGAAGCCGCCTAGGTATCCGAGCGCGATGTGAGGGTCCGTAACACCTAGGCGGAGAGAAGAGATCAGGAGGTGATGGTACGGTAGCGGTTTCTCAGCATGGCTTCGCTTTCCGTTGAGGCTCGTGTGGGTTTGTGCGGCGCCGTCTTGGGTAGTGGAAGAGGAAGAAGAGTGATCCTTGAGACCGAGCAGCATGCGCCAGCCCTTGGCCTCCTCGCCTTTCAGCCCGCGCAAGCCGAAGAACACGAATATAGCCACGGCGAGCGCAACGGTCGCCACGACGTAGAAGCTATCCGTGATCGCCCGGGCGGGGGTGACGCCCTCTTTCTTCGAGAACTGTGCGGGTAGTGGTAGGAATAGAACCAAGGCTACGAGCGCGCCGCAACCCGTGAATAGTCCCACGAATCCCGCAAGCGCAGAGGGTTTTCTGCCCTTTGTATCCGCTTCAGAGTCGCGTTGCGAAGAGAAGGCCTGGCTTGCACTGCTTCCGCGCCGCACGGGACCTGGGCCTTCGCTCTCGGATTGGAATCGCTCCGGAGTGATCGTGACGTCGCTCTCCATGCTGACGGCGATACTGCCGCGGGGGACATGAGACACTTGTCTCCTAGGGTTCGCATTCACATTCGCATTATCAGCATCAAGCTCAGCCCGCGCCTCCTCACCACTAAGAATTCCCCCACCAATCTCAGCATCCATCTTCCTAAATTCCTCCGCATCGTCATCGCCCGTTAATACAGGTAGCACAGCAGTGACCATAGTCGCAGCAGCGGTGGCGCCGATGGCAAACAAGATGCGCGCGAGTATGAGGGCGGGGTACACATTCCGACACTGGACGAAGACAACCAAGCTGACAGCAATAACAGTATATCCGAGGACGGCGACCCAGCGCACGCCGAGGCGATCACTTAATAGACCCCAGAGCGGACAGGCGACGAGGGCGACGAGCTCGTCGGCGAACCCGAGGGTCCCGACGATGTCGCCCACGCCCTTCTTGACGCCCAGCAGGTCGGTGATGACGAAGCTGACGGCACTGTTAAGGAAGACTAGGAACGAGATGCTGAAGAGCGAGATGCCGAGCAGGTATGTCGCGGCCTGGAGGGGAGTCGTCGAGGGGCTGAAGGGCAAGAGCCGCGACGTCACCGGCCCTGGTCCTCGGAAGGGCGCCATGGTGCTTTGCTGTCCCTCCTTTCTATCTTTCCTTCTTTCCCTTGCTGCTTCTATTTCTTGCTGTTATATTCTGCCCGACCTAAACGTACTGCAGTACTGGCCGTCGGAGACGTTTAATGGTTGTTCGGAGAAGACGGGAAGAACGTAAGTATAGCTTGGTTGGGTACCGCGGTGTCGGTTGTCGAAGGAGGCGCTAGCGCCTATACGCAACAAATACAGACAATATATAACTAAATAATAGAATTAGAAGTAAACAATTGAAGGCCGGGAAGCTGCTTTTTACTTGTTGTCGTTGAGATTGGTGAGCTGTTGGAGCAGTCGTTGAAGTATGGTCTTGGCTCGATCTAAGTTGGGACTCCGAGCTAGCTTAGCTACTGTAGTGTGCTCATCATGGAGCTCCCCGCCAACCTTAGTTGCCGGCATCCGTTTATATAGTCCCCGCGAAGCTAATACAGATAAGAAAAGCGATCAATAGTATCTCAGAAAAGCAATATAATGGTAAAAGAATGCCCTGGACGTCGGATTGTTACTGTCTTTCCTTATACAATTATGGATCAACCGACACACGTGTAAATGTGTGACCAGCGTAACAGCTCCTATATGTTACCAATTATACATACCACACAAAGCAGAAACGGCGTAGATGGTAACTAGAATCACAATATTGCTGTCATTTCTATATGCAGATCTTCAACAAATATTCAAGGCACAGGTATCACCCTCGCTTCGGGTGCCTCTCTCTCTGCGCACAAGTCTTGTCGCTTTCCCGGTGCGGGAATCCTGCTCTGTGAAACCTGTCGTCTATCTAACGCCTGCAATGATGGAGGATCTAATTCCCAGAAGTCCAAGTCGTTACAGGATGCCAAGTGTAATGCCCGATGATTTCGCAAACACAACACTGATATACAACACAAGGAGCGTCGCCGCGAGCTCGAGGGGGAGGAAGATGAATGCGCCCGCCATCGCCATTACGCCCCATCGGAACCGAGCGATTGTGTTCTCCATGTTCGCGCCACGAGTAAAGCCATGGGGAGCTCGCCCGTCGTACCCGCCGTCATCCCCTTCGTAGTCATCATGATCCGAATTATAGTCCTCCTGGTCCCCATATTCGTTCTCGCTCTCGCTGGGCTCTGATTGTCAACCGAAGTGGAAACCGCCTGGGAAGCCCTGCGCTCGCTGGCGGCCACCACCGAAGCCGCCACCAGGGAAGCCACCGCCGGGGAAGCCGCCGCCGCCGCCACCTCCAAAAGCAGCGCCTCCGTTCATCATACTGAACAGGATTTCGGGATCAATTCCACCAGCCATACCACCGCCCCCACCAAACATCTCAGAGGGGTCGATGAGGTCTTCGCCGCTGTCATATCGGGCACGTTTTCTAAGATCGGTTAGCAAAAGCACATGCAATAGCGTAATTTTGTCAAGTACGTACTGAGGGTCACTCAAGGTCTCGTAGGCTTCTCCGATGTCCTTGAAGCGTTCAGCGGCCCCCTCGTCGTCCCGGTTCTTGTCAGGATGATGGATAATAGCCAACTTGCGATACGCCTTTTTAATCGTGTTATCGTCGGCATCCTTGGCGACACCCAGGATCTTGTAGTAATCCTTCCGTTGGCTCTTCTTCAGCTCCAACTCGGCCCTCCGGATCTCCTTTATGATAGTTCGGTCTTCGGGGTCGAGCTCCTGAATCTTCTTCCACTCACGAACAGCATCTTCCCATCTCTCGGCTTGCCCTAGAGCATTAGCCTTGGTCTTCCGGGCCTTCATGTAAGAAGGATCGAGGCTGATCGCACGCTCGCAATCAGTAATTGCTCCATCGTAGTCTCTCAACTTCAATCTGCACAAGGCTCGGTTTTGCAAGAGCTTCGAGTTGGTGCCTCGGTTCCCGGGGTCGATGTCCAAAGCAGAGCTATACTTATCAAAGGCAGCCTGCCAGCGTCCAGCTTTGTAGTCCGCATTCCCCTCCTCTTTCATTCGATCCAACTTCTGCACTATCCTCAGCCATTTTACGGCATCCCTGAAGTCAGGATCACCGCTAAGAGCTTTTCGGAAATGTTGGATCGCCTTTTCATTCTCGCCCTGTGCGTATAGTGCACGTCCCCTGAGCACCAAAGCCTCTGGGTCCTGGCTATTTTGCCTCAGCAGAGACATAGCCACGTTTTGCGCTTCGCCCAGAGAGTTGACACCGCCCATCTTGAGGTACGCATTGCCCCTCATAAGTTGCCATTTGCGAGGCCTGGTGGCGCCCGGTGCTAATAATTTCTCAGCCTGATCGATCGCATGCAAGACCATTGATCCACTAGTGCCGCTATTAAGGGCATCCTGGGCGGCCTTCATATGATGCTGCATTTCCTTGGCGGCAATCATGTCCTTAGCCGAAGGCGGAGGGTGAATGCGACTGAAAGTTGTGATAGCCTCGTCAGGACGTCCTAAATTTGTATAGATCCGAGCAAGCCGAAGCAGGAATTTCGGATTTTGAGGGTCAAGATCAACGGCACGGGAACAGTCCTCCAGGGCGGCATCGTATTGGCCGTCTGACATGTAAGCCGCAGCACGATTGCTGAGATACGTAGGTGAATCCGGCACCAGTTCGATAGCTGAAATGAGAGTCAGTTACATGTCCTATACAAATCAGCACCGCACCATACCTTGAGAATATTCCTTAATGGCCTTTTTATACTGCCTGTCCTTAAACGATTTGTTGCCTAACGACTTGTAATTCTCGGCCTGCTCGGCTTCACTCGGTATGGGACTCGAGGGGTTCGACCGGTGTGGAGGCGGTGCCGGTCCCTCACCATTGGGCTCGGGCTTCGATCCATTTACGGGAGAATTGATGGGCACAGTAAAGGACTTCTGCTGCTGGGGCGGCGGCGGAGAGGAAGGAGGCTGGGCCGAGTTCTCCTTGTCGACGTCCATCTTGTCGAAAGAGCTTCTATCGCTCATGGCGGAAAGAGCTGACAGACGCTTGATCTCGTCCGGGGGAAGATTGAGGGGATGGGTATTGGGGTCGATTTTGGCTCTCCGTGAATCGTACCTCCCAAAGGGGCGGGATGACCTCGATTTCTGCGGTTCGCGCTGGGTACGGCCAGGCGATGCGGGGCGCGAAGATTTCTTAGTGGGTGACTTAGACGAGCTCGGTGAGGACTTGACCGGCGACACAGGCTCCGACCGCGGCGGCGCAGCAGCGTGGGACGGTGACGACAGCGAGGAGCGGCTCTGGTGAGGGTGGGCGTGTTGTGGCGAGAGAGGCGGAGGGTCGGTTTCGTCGCCGGAAGGCTGCTTCTTACTGGACTTTTTAGAGTTGAAGAGGCCCTTCATTTGGAAATAAGAATATTTTAGATTTCACCGCGGACCGGGAAGCGGGAAAAAGATAAGGTGCTACTAGACAGCGAGCCAAAGCGTGCTAAAAAAAGCCGGATTATAGCGGTGTCCACTCCACCACCACCAAACGGGCTGCCTGAGAGAGGGAGGGATTACCTAAGATGCGCCGCCTGCAGAGGGTGCAGTTTGCGCCTTCTTGGCTGGCCCTGTAGGGGTCGGTGCAGTGTAAAAGGCCGCCGTCAAAACGCGGCTCTTGGTGCAAGCAGCCGTAATCCCTGTAAAGGCCCCCAAGCTACCTACTATGGCACTGCAATAGCGATGCTAAAAGATGTGGTGAGGCAACAGGAAAATTCCAGAAGTGTTTGTACTCCCCAACACACAAAGTTGTCAAAGAAAGACCTCGAATCCTTGAAGTGCGCCCTTCATGCAGGTCGCAGGATTCAGAAGCGAAGAAATGAAAACGAAAAAAAAAACAAAAACAAAATTATATCCAGAAGAGAACAGCTGGCGCCGAGGGCAATAAGGATAGCCTGAAATTTAAGTGTTTGTCCGCTCACTAACTCTCTTGTGAAACAACCTCGACTGGCTGTCGACGGTTTTGTCTTAATCTGTTCGCCTTGCTGTACCACAAACCAACAGCCTTGCGTTGTCGTTGTCTTGCCCTGTCGTACGTGAGTGACAGCAAGCAAACGACCTTGGTTGTGATCAAGTCCGAGGGGTCTTGGTCAACTGCGGTATGGTCCGATCGCGGGTCGAAATAGTCGGTTCCGCCCTACGGCTTCTTTGCGCTAGACAGGCAGATATGAATTCATGCGTGCAGAGGGAAAGGGGAGCAAGGATGGAATCTCATTGAGATAGGAGAGCCCAAGGAATGTTGTGGGACGAGAGTAGGTTCTTCGAGGGGAAGAGAGGCGGTAGCCGAGACAGATTTCCTTGCTAGAGGGAATGGGAAAGTGACGAAGGGAAAGCAGACTAGGCAAACGATTTATCAGCCCGCCGAGGAAAGTTGACAGAACACAAAAGCAACAAATAGTATAATCTACAGTACAAGCTACAAGCACAGCCAGCACAACATGGGGCACAGGGGACAGAGCATACCTAGGTAGTATACACACAATTCACAATTGCTACTAGCACGAACTTGCACAAAAGCAGAATATGATAGGCGGGATGACAGCAGAGCCATTCGTGTATAAAATCGTCAGGCTGGGAGATAGACCACTGGGATTGGGAAATTTTTTGTGAAATTTGGAGAAATAGCCCGCAGGGTCCGTTAACGCGCGGGCAACCTTGCTCACAGAGGTCTTTAGTACTTGATTAGTAGGCCAGAGACGGCGGTGAGTTTAAGTTCAGTCTACCTGCCCAGAGCCCCTGTCTCAGCCCCCTACAGCGAATGACGACTGTCCAATATCCATACTTTAGAGGATGCGATAGCCAATAGAGGGACACTCACCCTGCTTGTTTACATCGCTTTGCGTTTGTATTCGCTGGCGGTTATCCTCCAAGAACATTCTGCTGCGACGCGCACATCACCGCGATCACGAGGGGTGACTTCAGCCAGCCTCCGTGTAAATTCAAGAGGCTGAATATGAGTATACAATTTCCATCACTACGACATTATCAGTATGGTGTCACAACAGAAACGGTCAAGCAACCCTTGCATCCGAGATGAACAACCTTTAAGTTAGACTTTGCAGACAGATGGGCGTGACAGGCAGGGACAGGGGCTGGTGTCTTCCTAGCTCGTTCCGACAGCGGCACTCAACCGCTGCTCCCAATAGGTCGGTCGACTTCGCTAGACCTCGCGACAGGCCCCTGTCCGCTTCCGCACTCGACGCCTCCAGCCACCCAAGCACAAATTATGCCAGGAGATGTACAAGTAGATTCTCGAACCTTCTGTGGGTTCGTGGGGAAAGATTAAAAAATGATGACAGTACCGAGAGTACCAGAAGAGGCAATTTGCTTTTATGTCGATCACTCCTGCTTGTTTGACAATCAGCTTCGAATCTGAAACAAATTTTATGATATACAATGTAAACAAAATATTTGAATGTTTGTCCAGCTCCAAGAATCTGGTAGAAGTAATGATAATATCCCCACCAGTCCCGCACCCAGTAAATATCTATCCCAGTTTGTTCTCTGGACCCTTATCGATTCCGATAAGGGAAGACAGACGTCATAGTATTCATACCGCTAGATCATAAACATCCATGTAGCGCGGCTTCGAACCATTCTCTCGGGTGGCACAATATTATGAACTGGTATATAAGTAATACTATACTTATAGTGTCATATAATACAGATTATTATTGAACCCCTATACAGGCTTTTCATATAGATGCCGATTTCTCATGGGAGAAGAACGAAAGACAATACTCAACAGCTAGTGCGTATCCCGAGCATTAATGATAATACCAAGATGCCTCGCAGCTTGTAGCAGTTATTAGCATGAGTATGCTTTCTCGACATATCAATGGCATTGACAAGCCCACGTTAACTTTACAGAAATTCATTCTAACGATACTTAAGATGTATACAAGAATTACGGAGTAAAATTCAAGCAGAAGTCAAGACGCTAATGCCGATTTATTCTCAGTATCACGACCATATAAATAACGGCCAGAAAAAAAAGGGTTGATAGTGTCTTCTCTGTAAGGTGGCTCAAATCATACCTTTAGCAGCTCATGACTATAATATCATACCATAAACACAGGACGCCTAGAAAGATGCCCAGAACCGCAATCCCAATCCGTTAATAACCCCAGGCCCAACCATGCTCTTCATGACCTGCTCGCTCCTCTGTCTGTTTGTTTATTTCCATATCCAATATCCACACCCTCTAACTCCAGAAGTCCCTTCATTCCTCCGGATTTTCGTTCGCGTTGGGCTCTGAAGCGCTATTACCACCCATAATAGAATTCACAAACTCCTGATACCGAAACACCTCGCCGCGCCTCGCGCCTCCCAAGCCACCACCCATACTACTTTTACTGAATGCCCTTCTCCCGCTGAAACTGGCAATGATCTTGTCAACCTCGGCAGGTGTTAGCGCGCGTTCGCCGGGCTCGGGCGCAGTACGTAATAGGGCTTCGCGGAGCTCGTTGAGGTCCACTTGTCCGCTATCGTCGTCGTCGAATGCTGAGAACGCAGAGAGCAGTTCTGAGGCGGGTGAGAGCGCAGCTAATGATGTCGCGATCGAATTTAGAAATGCGGCGAGTGTTAGGGTTTGGGGACCACCGGGCGGGAAGAATTGGGATATGTCGGAAGGGTTTGCTGGAAGGCCTATGACAAGCAAAAATGTTAGTATTTATCCTTCATTGATACAATTCTTTCTATTATAGGTGTTGGAAAGTCGTAAGCCGTCATAGCAATAGAATTGCGAGTACGCACCCAATTGTGATAACATGTCCACCACGTCCTCCCTATTCACAACTCCATCACTATCCCTATCCATGATCTGGAAGCCATCGCGAAGCACGCGGACCTGCGCAGGCTGCAGCTGAGATAAAGCGGTGCCATGACCAACAGGCAGATGCGACGCCGCAGGCACAGGCGAGACGATATGAGCCGGCGAGCCCAGGGGCCGAGACGAGGAGTCCATATTTTCACC
Organism: Xylaria curta; assembly: GCA_022495235.1. Taxonomy (NCBI): domain Eukaryota; kingdom Fungi; phylum Ascomycota; class Sordariomycetes; order Xylariales; family Xylariaceae; genus Xylaria; species Xylaria curta. Next base: position 388,558 of record MU375902.1, on the reverse strand, counting down.
GGAAGCGAATCTGCGCGGTGTCGTCCGACTCTCGCTCTCCTGTGTCCTCGTCGGCGTCGGGGGACCGTTGAATCTAGAGGGGGTGAATAAGCTCGCGCCTTTCGTAGGCGAGGGCGTCGGTGTGATCTGTCGGCTCCCTAGAGGCGAAGAGGGCGACTCTGCTCGACGGAAGGGAGAGTTTCGCGGCGAGTTGTAGCCCAGGGGGGAGGGCTTGTATCCGGCTGGCATGGCCTGGAGACTGGCATTAGCCTCGAAACCCTGATACCGGTAGTCGGCCTTTCCTTCTTCTTAGTGTCCTGTGGAATTGAAACAGTGGGTTTTCGCTACGCACCATTGTGTCGCGACTTGGTATCCCAGCAAGGGAGCTGAGACGTAAATCTAAAGGTGTGTAAACAGATGCAGAATGCAGGGAGGAACACTGCAATTTGGAGTATGTCTCTGTAGAATGTCCAGTTTGCGGCTCAAACGAAAAAGCACATCTGAGACAACAGACACTGTCACGATATTAAAGTGTTTGCAATAGAAGCGGAGATGTAACTGTCGTGGCGCTTAGGCGTGTTGAGGTGATGATACTGGTTGACAGGCGTCATGGTGCGCTGGGATTCCATCCCCACAGCAACCATCACTATGGCCCCACTTAACTCCAACTTTCACCAACTCGATGAGATGCCAATTATTGGAGATTAACATGTAAGAAGGGCCATCTACATAGTAACTGCAATCATCTATGAACTATAGAAAGGTGTATGGCCGTTATAATCATCATGTCTTATGCTAAAAGTTAATGCTCTCGGACAATTCTAGTCCGAGCCAGCAGCCTGAATGATGCATCATGGCAGCATCGATGAAAAGTATGGGCTTCAAAGTAAAGATACGTTAGACTCAACTTGAAGCCGGGGTTGACAAGTCACGGGAGGCACCAAGATAATCAACGTTTACTGTCAACACGAATATTCATTTTGATATGGTAAACAGAGAGACAATCGCTACCCACATCTCCGAGCTCCAACACCATTCATGTAACTTCAATGATCCAGCCACCTGGATCGCGATGTGAAGCTTGGAGATCCCACCGTAAAACTTACGTGTGAGCAGGTCATTATACACAACATTTTCTCATCCTTGTTTAATACAAATTCTCAAACAACAAGTCCGGGCATCACATGCTAAAAAAAGAGTTGAAGTTCCGACAAACTGGAAGATGAAGAAAATCAAAGAGGGAGGGCAGGGTACGCTGGCTGAGAAGGGGGGCGGACAGGTGAATCGGCGTCCATGGACGAACTAGAACCAGGGCTACCCGCTTCAAATTCCTTGCGTCGAAGGCGCTCGTTCACGTACTCTCTGAGATACTCGATGGTACGCACGTTCTCCAACCAGATCTCGTAGGCTTCGTCCTCGCGCTCCCGGGCCTCCGAGCTACGCTCAGATTCAGCCGACGGAGAGCTGACTGCGGAGATTGCTGACTCAGCCTTAGGTGTGCGCGAGCCGTCACGATCGACGGCCGGTCGCGGGCCTGCACTTGCCCGTTGGAGCATGCTGCCTGAGTAACGACGACTAGGGTCCCTGTCGAAGCTAGGACCCAAAGTCGACGTAGCGGACTGACCAGGATAACCTGAGGTCACGGCAGGAAGCGTCGGGTATAATGCTGATGCTGTTGAACTGTGACGAGATGATGGAGAGAATCTAGCCGAGGAAGCACTGGGGGAGTGGTCAGAAGTGTATGACACAGAACTAGACGGTGGCGTGGCAGCTGGTGTGCCAGTGGAATGTGTCGACGAAACAGCAGTCAAAGGCGAAGCCACGTGAGCCGCCGAGTATGCATGAGCCCCCATGGCAGACTGACTCTGGGCGGCCGAATGCGGTGGGGAATGGCTATGTCGCATGTTGATTGGGATATAGGGCGAATTAGAGCTCTCGTAAATGGTGCTTTGCATCTGCTCTAGCACTTCGTCCATGCGTAATAAGTCGTTTTTTGTCCGTAATTCCGGCATGGGAGGCAGTGCGTAGTGCTGGTAGGGAGCATGAGCACCATGACCATCCACCGATACAACAGGAGGGGCAGGGAGATACTCGGCACCCATTGAGTGAGCATGAATGGGCAGCGCGCCATGAAGAGGGACAAGTCTTTGGCTAACTTGCTGGTATGACGTGGGGTCGAGTTGGCGGCGCTTGGTATCATTGAAAAACTCGTGCATGGCCTCGTAAGATCTCTTGCGAGTATCATAGCCCGTAGCAGCCTGATACCCCATATGATCACCTCGCCCGCCCATAGGCTGATAGTACATAGGAGTACCACCGAATGAAGGGGGAGGCGCATGATGATGCTGATAGTAGCTACTAGTATGACCGGCTGGATGAGGCGGCTGACCAAACGCGGCCGAGTTAGTACGCATCTGGCCATTGTGATCATAGTAGCTAGAAGGTGCTAGGAGGCGGAATTAGCCTCGTTAAGAAGGAAAATTATCGGGTTTGAACCGAGCCAATATCTTACCTTTTCCAGGTGCTCTGTAGGTGCCGTTTAAGCCGCCATGCTGGTCAGGGGATCGGACCAGAACAGAGTCGTCAGCGTGAGTCTAGATTATTTTGTATTAGGACGCAATACTACAATGACCTTTTCTAGTCAAAGCAACGGATGGAAATGTGGAGTGGATGGGAAGGCGTACCTTCACATGCTTCTTGAGATCTTGAGGCCGCTTGAATGATTTACCGCAGAAGTCGCATTTGTGAGGCTTCAGGGGTACATGAACTCTGATATGCGACGTAATGTGGTCGCGTTTGACAGTTGTGATTCGGCATTGTGCCCACTGACACTGCAGGTTCAGATTATTGGTGCTTTTCCGCCCAACATGCTTCTCGCAGATATGTTCCTGGTCGAGAATCAGCTACAATTGTACATGGTATCGCGATATACCCAGTGCTTATTTCTAGGGCCAATTAGCAAAGGAAATTCTTACGTAGAGGGTCTCCGCCGAGGTGAACTTCTCGCTGCAGTTAGACCATTTGCACGTCAGAGAGTCATCCTGGGCGGGTGCGCTGGACTGCGAGGTAGGAGCCGTTGAGGTGGAAGAGGCCGGCGTTGTGCCATCGTTAGAGGTGGAGCTATCACCACCGGATGGAACCGGGTTGCTCTCGGGTGCCGCAGACATTCTCTCCTTCAGAAGCCTTAACAGGGGTCGAGGCCAAGACCAGTGATGCAGGCTGCGTCACGTGCGTTGTTGGTCGGGTATACAGTTTTTCCGCACCGGCTCAATACCAAGACCTTGGTAGAGACGAGACTAAGCCGAATCGAATGTAATAGTAGGTAAAAATAGTGCCTCCAATCACTGCGAGACTGGATAGTATAGCTTGGCAATCGTTAAAGTTCGGATATGAACATGAGACCAAGAACAAAAAAATCCCTTAGGACAAGTAGTAGAAAACTTTCCCAAACAAAGAAGAAACGAACTTAAACAAATTGGCATTTGGCGGGCGAACACACAGTTTATGTAAATCGGGCGCTCTTGCTGCTCCTGATTATGGTAGCTAGACCTTGGCGATGGGCAGGCGGAAACTCTTGGCAATGGGTCTGTCGCCGTCGGGGTGTAGCACAATCTCCAGTTTGATTGGGCGCTGTGGAGGGGTCCAAGTAAGTCGAGTACTGGCTTCGGTGGGGTACCTCACAGGCAGTAGCAGCCCTGGCCAAGAGCCAAGTCTTCCCCTCTCCTCAGAGACAAGGCTGCCAAGAACGCCAAGACAAAGATAAGCTCTTGGCATGCGCTTGGCGTGTCTTGGCAATTACCGATTGTCTCAATGCTTGTCCATGCTGGCCGCTCGTGGGTATGACAGCCAGATGTGTCACAACCCAACTGACTCTTCTCTCATTTTGCTCTCTCCCACCTTAATGCTGCTGGTGTCCAGCCCGCCTAAACCCTTTTGCTGCGACATCTGCCCAGACGTCGCCCAGACTTCGCCGAGGCCTTGGTAACAGAGGAGAGTTCTTGGCTTTCCGGGTGCTCCTTTGCCGAGTCTCTAACTGCGCCCACCTTGGCATTGGTCTTGGTATTCTTGGCTCTTTTCTTGGCTGTCTTGGCATCTTTGCATCGTGCCATGCTCGCCATACACGCGAACTGGTCCATTGCACGGTCGCAGCTGATGGGATTGTCGACTTCCTTTTACTATGGTCATATTATTTCAAGGTGTACGTGTGTAATATATACGGAACACAGTAAGCTTCATAACGAGGGTTCCTGCATGTTTTTGTTTGTCTGTTTGATTTCATTTCATGCTTCTAGCCGGTCAAATGCAGGATTTTGTTGCATGTACAACGCCAGCGTTTGTGGTTCCAGATTTCACTGGAGATCCTGAATCCAGATAATGATCAAAATGCCGAGTTCGCTCCGCCTTTTCTATTACCATTATCACATGAGCTTTACACCCTTTTTGCTTCTACGCTGCCTGCCCTTCCGGAAACAGTCCGTTCCTCAATAGGCATTACACGGCACGCTACCGAGGTAGGTTGACGGCGGAGCAAGTCTTGGTATGCTTGTCATGGTACCTACTGTACATCCAGCAATCTGGCATCAGGGTCTTGGGCAGAGTCTTGGGTTCTTGGAGTTTATCACAGTCATCAACTCCGCCAGTGGCCAAGCCTTGGTATTCCTCTCCGCCCGCCAAGCTCTTGGCCTTTGTCCGCTTGACAACTTGGTACTGGATGGCATAAGACGACATAGGCGCTAAACGCCCCTTTTTTAATAACATTTATTTGGGCTAAGATGCTATTTGAGTAGCCGCCGTGTTTCCGGGTTACACGGGTTTTAACTTCATTACTAAGACGATATTATAGTGGACGGTTACCTTAATTGTTGCCGGACCTCCGAGCACGTTGAAGGAAATATCTGTGTCAGTGATTTACTGCGAATGTTTTACCCGGCTCTCTACAGCATCACGTATGGCTGTATGATATTAATGGCACGAGTACTAAAGGTAGCATTTTGGGATTCGCGTACGTCATTCTGATTGTTTGAACCAGATACGTAATATTGTAACTGTTGCCACAATCATTGGGTCATCGGACCACCCAATTTTCGGACTTCAAGGCAAACCTGACTTACAGACGAACATTCACTGAGCGAGCCTTTTTTTTTAGTTTAACTTGTCAACAGTATAGCTATGCTTAGAAGTGAAATTATCATCTAGTTTCTCATTGCTAGCAGGTTGCTATTGGGGAACATCTGATAAGTCGATATGCATATCCAAACAATGTCACTTGTCCGTGCGTCGCTCAAAGCCATCAGACAAGAAGGATTTTAAAATTCACACCACATGCAACCAGCTCACCTGACTCGTCACTTGCATCATCAGCATTGTCATATAACGCACCTCCTAGACATATTCATTTATCAGAGTTGTCATGCACAGGGTCTAGGTACCTATTAGGTACCTATCAACCACTTGCCTTTCGACTACGGCTGCCATGACTTGACAAGCCACTGAAGATTAGGCATCGGAGCCCTTGGAAATCGAAGCATCTGCCTGCAGGGTCGCATGCAACGAAAACGCTTGCAGGTTTTCCACGCGAATGTAGGACTTTCATTAGGGATGTCATCAATGACTATGTGCCATTCAATTACACTAGTTGTCTTCGCTGGAAGAACAATCTCTTGTGATTATCAGGATCAAGTTGGACGATTCCCGGTCAATCCCGAATAGTGGAGAGCCGCCGAATATTGGTCCTTCTCACCCCTATTCCAAGAGGATTCAGTCCTCACAATCATCCCACCATATCTACCCTGTCCTCCTATGCGAATTCTAAAACTCATGGAAACACTCTAATTATTGTAGATACGTTAACAGGCTGACATCTCGTGATGAGCCCTAGTATGCACTATTGCACTTCCCTTCCTACGGATCTACCTGAAGGAACTGCCTCTATGGATCTAAACTTTTGATTGGGTCCAACTCACCAATGAATAACGGCTGGTAGAAATGAGACTTGCAAAGCACACAACTAACCTAACTAGTTAGAATCATTGCCGGTCGGCATTATGGTATCTTGGGAAAACGGTGGGCGGCTTTTCTTCGATCACCCCAGTGGCTATCAACACTCATTGGACGCCGCCCATCGTGACTAGAACTGTCAATCTTATTCAATAGGTATGGCCATATCGTGTGCATAAGTACACCCATTTCCTAGTAATTGATCGCGTAAATTATTAATCAATGCTATCGTAGCAGATCTCAACCAACCTAGAGCCGAAGTAATATTTTCAACCCCGCGCACTGCAAATTGTGTCAGTTATCTGCGAATCAATGCACACGTCGCGTTGGATCTAATCACGTTATGCTCGATAGAAGGTCAACGCGTAGTGATGGGTGATTGCAGACTCTTACCCATGTACGCCTCTAAAGCTCATGGCTTCAAAGAATCTCGATCTATAGATCAGCAATTAGGCCAAAAGTTGACAGTGGTATGTGTATAAGACAATAGCATCTCTTCAGTCATGACCCCTTTACTTGTTTTTGTTAAATATTACCCATAAAGACCAGGTCCTTCCTCACGAGTTTTGGAGATAGTGGTATTAATGATGTCCAGATAATGCCAAACTAATTATTACCAAACGAAAGCCCTGAGTTTTCTGCTCACTAAGATAGCAGAAAACCTGACTTCGACGTTGCGTTTATCCCATAAGTTCAGAATTTATAGGGGTCTGAAAACAATTTCCAGCCTACCTTTGACAGGTATCAAGCGGGTGAGCATGCTACCTTTATCGTTTCAGTCATCAGAAGGGCTGCAAGCCAGGGTATAGACCAATGGGGGCACCAAACTGATTGCTAAAGGGGTCCAATAACAGGTTATGTGGTAGTGGTTCGCGCGCCGAGCACATTTCAGGCAAGACTTGCATGATTTTGATGCTACATAGTCTCCTCTTATGATTAGTTGCATAGAAAGAAAACCATCTACAGACACAGGAAACAGAGAGGGGGATGGTACCTAGATAGAACCTGGAAGATGCAGCTAAAGAATCTGCGAAAGCACAAACGATCATGAACAGAGCCAGTCACAACGTTCGATGTAACTAAAGATCTGAATTCAACAGCTGTGTTCCCCCTTATCAGCAAAGTCAAGGAACGGAAAAAGGTAATAAACCCAAAATAAACTTTCAGCTTATTGTTGTTAATCAGGCCTTTTCCATATTCTCTTGTTTGTTTTGATATCAAGTATACACGTTAGGCTGACTCTTCCAAGTCTAGGGTGTGATAGATATGTAGCTAAGCGAATGCACGACTGCATAAAAGTACGCATCTTGCCTTGCGAGATTTCGCCTGCAGCTGCGACTCCTCCCTCTTGCGTCAATTAGGCGCTTGCTGATTCTTAGGTAGTTTGTTTAGTGACGGTTATTGAGTAAACTATAGTAAATAGTTGTTCGCCCATCATGCCACTATCTCCATGGAAACGCAAGGCTAGGGCCAAGAGCGACAACCCGTCACCACCTAATCCGAAAGCCTTCCCTTCAGGCATCAAGGAACTCTATTGTCCACCAACAGGAAGCACCGTCGAGTATGTATATGGCTTGTGGTTAAGCGAACTTGTCGTGATTGCGAACATGGACTGATTGGTTGTATTATGCTGTAGTATTGTTTTCATTCACGGTTTAACGGGCGATCGCGAACGAACATGGACCGCGAAGAACGCTTCCGAACCTTGGCCCAAGAGTCTCCTTGCTTCTAAGCTCCCGACTGCGCGTATCCTTGCTTTCGGTTACGACGCACGCGTTGCCAAGTGGGAGAGCGTTGTTTCGCAAGATCAGATCAGAAACCATTCGTTTAATCTGCTGACCTCCCTTACACATTACCGAGAGGAAAAAGAAGACACAGTGAGTAGGCTGCAAAGTCGTAAAGGCTATTAATGGAGCATACTGATGCATATGTTGCAGAGCGAGCATCCAATCATATTCATCTGTCACAGTCTGGGTGGATTAGTCTGCCAAAATGTATGGACCATCTTATACTATACTTAATCGGTTGAGGCTAACAGATGTAACAGGCTATGTGTATAGCCCGGGAACGAACAGACCGACACATTCAGAGTATCTTGCGATCAGTTCGGGGTGTCGTCTTCCTCGGAACACCACACCATGGCGCTGGTCTCGCTGTATGGGCCGAACGACTATCCGTGTATATCGGTATTATGAAGCAGACAAACAGCAAGATCCTCGGGGTCCTTCGCGAGAACTCTGAGGTACTTGCACGAATTCAGGATGGATTCTATACTATGATTCAAGCGCGTAGTATAGAGAGACTCGAGCCAGTAAAAATCAGTTGCTTTTATGAGGAACTACCTCTGGCAGTACTCGGCTTCGTAAGTCAGAAGAGCTTTGCCTCAGCTACACACACTTACAGGTTAATGACAGGTTGTGCCTCAACACTCGGCAATTATTCCGGGATACATTCCTATTGGAATCCATAGTAACCATTTAGATATGTGCCGATTTGAGACGGCCGATGACCCGGGGTTCAAATCTATTTATGGAGAGCTCCGTCGGTGGATCAATGAGATAGCCACCACGGGATCGTCTCAAGAGATACTATCTGCTTCCGGCACTATAAGTGAATTACAGAACACGTCAGTGGGTCAATATAGAGAGGAGAGTTCTGTATCGCAATGTATGTAGAAACCCTTTGAATAGCCTCGCTTACTAAAAGCAATAGTTATTGTGCCATATCCTAATAACCCCCAATTCATTGGTCGATCGGAGATCCTTAAACAGCTGGAGTCTCAACTAATCCACCGAGAACCCTGTACGAACCAACCGCATCGTCGGATTGCGCTTTACGGTCTAGGTGGCATTGGGTAACGATATTCAAGTTATTGTGCCCACAATAGAACATTGTACTGATTCATCTTAGGAAAACCCAAATCGCGCTTGCTTACGTCTATCGTCTGACGAGCACGTCTTCGCATATATCCATCTTCTGGGTTCATGCTAGCAATACCGATCGGTTTCGTCAATCGTACGCAGAGATCGCCGAGAAATGCCAGGTCCCGGGCTATGACGATCCGAAGACAGACCTATTGCCACTGGTGAAAAATTGGCTAGAGAAAAAACACCGGGATCGGTGGCTTATGGTCATCGATAATGCGGACGACGCCCAGTTGTTCTGTCGGCCGGCTGAGCTTACAAATGCCGATGGCGAAAGGTATCTCGGACGATATATTCCTGAATGCTCACAGGGTGCCGTCCTGGTTACAACTAGGAATAAGAAAGTCGGCGTGCAGTTGACTGTAGGAATGAGGGCGGGTCTTCTCGAGATCGACAAGATGAACGAGGCTGAGTGTTGCCAACTACTTCGCACATCGATTGACGACAATCTTATTGCTACGGGAGAGTTGTCAGCATTAGCTTGCCGGCTCGAACAATTGCCACTTGCGCTCGCACAAGCATCCGCATTCATACAAGAGAATGCTATAACCGTAGAAAAATATGTCCAACTCCTTGACCAGGGGGACCAAGGTTTCGTTAGTCTGCTCAGCGAGGAATTTGCTACGGTTGGGCGAGATTCAGATACACCCCACGCCGTTGCGGCCACTTGGATACTATCATTCAAGCAGATCGAACAACAGAATCCACTTGCAAGCGAACTTCTTCTACTTATCAGCTTGTTTGACCGGCAGGCCATTCCAATGGAATTTCTTTCCAACTTTATCGAAGTGTTTCACGATGACCCACCATTAGAGGATATACATCTTATAAAAGCAATAGGCGTTCTTAAAGCTTATTCTTTAGTAACTGAGGAAAATGGCGAATGCTTCAATCTGCACCGTCTTGTACAGTTGGTTACGCAAAATTGGCTCGCCATGAAAGAAACAATGCATCAATTTGCGGATCTGGCTCTCGTCACGGTATCTCAATGTTACCCGTTTGGAAGATATGAAAACCGGGAAAAGTGTACTGCATATCTTCCGCATGTACAAGCAGTGCTAAAGCTTGATGGCGTTATATCAAGAGACAAGAGTCTTGCAAGAGCGGTGATCCTCTATAATGCTGCCGGGTATTTCGGCCTTCAAGGCCAGTGGAACCTCGCTGAGAAGTTCCAAACACAGGCTGTGGATATAGAAAGAGAGGTGCTAGGGCCCAGCCATTCCGATACTCTGAGTAGCATGACAGAGCTAGCGTTCACGTATTCATCCCAAGGGAGATGGAAAGAAGCCGAATTATTAGAAGTACAAGTTGTGGAAACACGGAAAGCAACTCTTGGACTAAATCATCCTTATACGCTAATGTGTATGAGCAACTTAGCGACGACGTACCAGGACCAGGGGCGATGGAAAGAAGCCGAACTACTAGAAGCGCAAGTTATGGAAAAACGTAAAGCAACGCAGGGGCCAGATTCTTTCGATACACTAAAGAGCATGAGCAACTTGGCGACAACATACTCAGCCCAAGGGCGGTTGAAAGAAGCCGAACTATTAGACGTGCAAGCTGTGGAAATTAGTAAAGCAACGCTTGGGTTAGATCATCCTGATACGCTAGCAAGTATGGGCAACTTGGCGATGACATACTCAGCCCAAGGGCAGTGGGAAAAAGCCGAACTACTAGAAGTGCCAGTTATGGAAGCACTTAAAGAAACGTTTGGGCCAGATCATCCCGATACGCTTAGAAGTATAGGCAACTTAGCGATGACATACTCAGCCCGAGGGCTGTTGAAAGAAGCCGAACTACTAGAAGTGCAAGTTATGGAAACACGTAAAGCAACGCAAGGGCCAGATCATCCTAATACGCTAATAAGTATAAGCAACCTAGCATCAACGTACCAGGACCAGGGGCGGTTGGAAGAAGCCGAAGCATTAAAAATATACGTTTTGGATACACGTAAAGCAATGCTTGGACCAGATCATTATTATACTCTAGCTAGCATGCACAGCTTGGCGATTACGTGGAAATCTCAAGGCCGCATAGACGATGCTATTCAGCTTATGGAAAACTGTGTGGAAGCACAGCGTCGAGTTAATGGCGAAGATCATCCGCATACACTTCATTCGCTCAAGCTCTTGAACAAGTTGCAGGGGGAGCAGGGAGCTTCTGGTTCTTGAGAGTGATTTTCTTGATGGTTTTTCGATAGTTGGCTTGCCTGTTTAATTGATTTACAGTTTGGCGATTGTTCTGGTCTATCAATCATCCCATAGGAACGAACTACAGCTCTTCAGTTTTAATATAAATCTGGAGTAGCTAATGGGCACCAGTATAAAAGAATGACCTAACTTGTGTATATGTATTTATACTTACTACTTTAATAGTAAAGCTATTTATGCTTATGATAGGAATATCCAGCCTAGAATCTGACGTGTGGAGGCTTTTTTGAAGTTGGTCTTTAAGTCGGTGTTAAGCTCGCGGCACTATCATGGGGTGACTAAGGTCTTTACTTTACTGGCTGGGTTTCTTGGAGTCGGTCACGGGCCTAGGACAGCGCTGTCTTCCAGGTGAATTGTATAAAAAAAATCGGCCATGGGGATTGTCGAACTACAGCGACAACCTTTACTTCAGGCCTCCCGTTCCTCTCCGATTCAACTACCAGAACTCCCAATTACACATTCCCATTACTCATCGAAAGCGAAGGACATAGTATCATGAATAGTGTTTCGCTATCGAGAAGACAATGATGTCAGAATACTCAATGACGATACCACCAAACCGAATGTAAGCATGACTATCATCATTTTATATTTGAGTATATCTAAATAAGCTTGCGCTAGATCTTGAGACATTCGAAAATCGCAAACAGGTCACCCTTCGGCCCATTCTATACAGTAACCTGCTTTTTCTAACACGGCAGAACTTTTTCCTTTTTGAATTTTAATCAGCACCAAGCGCCCATGAACACCGCACAGCGGCTGGCTTTCTAGTCATTTTCTCTATCCATTCTCTAGCCATACCGCAATGCGCCTCGTGAACGGCAGAAAATCATCAAGCAAAAATTCAACACAACGTTCCTCTAGCACGACTCGTGGCGGCGGGTAGGTAAGGTGACGTTCGCAGGCCCGCTGCACCACGTCTACCCATCCGTTCCGGTTACTCGTGGTCAACACTATCATGGTCCCAGAACGGATCCCAGGTAGCGAACTCGTGCTCGAGATCACTCCGTTGGCTAGTGTACGACGTGTGCGACGACGACGGCAGTGACCCGTCCGTCAATCTGCGGTGTCGCATCATCGAGGGAATATCCGGCTGCTTGACCGACCAGCCGAAGTCTTCCGGCTTTTTGTATTCGTGCGGTCTGCGGTAGCGAACTAGTGCGGTGACATTCTCCGGATGAGGCGTGCCCGAACGAGGCGTGTTACCTGATGCCACCGCTATCTTCGAACGTCCGACGTATCGCGACGAACTCACGGAGTCGTTGCTATCGTATGACCATGCTTCTCTCGGACATGGTCGGTGTCGTTTGTTGGCGATGGGCGGGGTGAAACTCCACTCGGGCTCCTCCTCACACAGAGTGGTCGAAGGGCTGGTTTCAATGCCGAGTATGGCGACGTCAGCGGCAGCAGCAGCAGCAGCAGCAGGAGGAGGAGGATCGTCAGTGAGCATCCATGCGCAATCCGTCATCTTGGGCCCCTTGCTCCAAGTAACCTTCGGGGTAGTGTCGGGGGGAGGATCGCGAGGGGGATTCCAGTACGGCCCGATCCCCAAGAGGCGTCTATGGGCTCTGGCATGACTTCGAAAGCACGGGACCATGTTGTTCGAGCGTGGATATTGACCTAGTCCGTTGATGTACAAGTCGGCCGGCGTGCGTGACGCCGGGACATGTTGGGACGCTTGCGTACTAGTACCTTCGCGTGGGTGTACGACATTTTGCTGACGGGAGGAAGGATGTGATGCCATGCTATGTCCACGGTGTTGGGCTCTAGTATCTCTGCAGAGCTTCAAGTTCGGCGGGCAACTGCGATGACGACGCCGGCGTCTGGTCTCGCGGGGTGAGTGCATTGTGAGAAGGACCGGGGATGGTGAGCTTTATATATTCATCATGTAGAGGACAAGCGGTGACTTAAGTAGTTGAGTCTGGTCCTCGGAAACGACGTACGGATCTGGATCACTTCGTGCTTCGTGGGGGGACAATCTTCAGCTATATCGGAGATATGGTGCAATTATAAGATTTGCGAAATATTTGGGAGACCGCATTTTCAGCCGATGTAGGAGCAAATAGACTATGGCGATTCCACGCTTCTGCTGTCGTCGGCGCCTCTGAAGTCAATTCGAACTCTTTTCCCCTCTCTTGGCTGACCTACAGGGTTGTGCTCATCCGTCACGATATCAGACGATAGTTGAAGTTCTTGTAACGGGCCGAGCCGTTTCAAGCACATTTATATGATTCAATCGTATTGCTTTATAAAACGTGCTGGAGAAAGCCACATACACGCTCACATGATGAAGCGTTGTTAGCATATTTATCAATCATAATGGCTTGTCTTCGACTCACTCTATCTGGATCGGGATCACTGCTGGCTGCTGGCTGGTTTGACTTCGTAGCTGCATGTAGCTGTGTCTTGGCTCGAGGCTGCCTGAAGATAACATGTTAACACGTTACGAATCACTACGCATCACACGCATGGGAGGGCTGTGGGCGTCAAATAACAAGCATTGGGCGGGCACAGTTAAAGTAGACCTGAGTATGGGGGCGCATGAATGTTGCTTTTATTTCTAGGCTTAGAAGCAAGCGTCAAAGCTACGATCATGGCCATCCCCCCAAAAAATCCCTCCGCCTATCCGAACCTTATCTCTGTTGATCTCATGTTCCGGAGCAATAGACGATAGGCAGAGATTAAGGCAGACTAGAATATTGCATTCAGGTCTAGCATTTTGCTGGACAACTACCACCGCCATCATATGGTAGTCAGCTCTATAAAATATCCAGGTGGCGCATACCAATGCTAACACGCGCCATCATCCTTTGTCTGATTTGCTTGGTTTTCCTCCAAATTTTGCTCATTATTAGAAGTGGTGATAAATGTGCATAAGGGCACTAGAATTGCATCTTTGTTGTAGATGCCCCGAGTTCTCCGTGAAAGTTGATACGGATGAGCTCGCGAATGTTGTTGAAGTGGGGATGCTCGTAAAAACGCATAAATAAAGCCGTGATGGGGGTATACACAGGTGCTAAAGGGTATAGGATATCATGATGAAAGAGGCCGATAAATCATGAGACCGAGCGCACGAGAGTGACCACAGGCTCAAGGTCAATAGTGATTTTGGAGCCACAACGAAGTGAATCGCAGTAACACCAGCTGCTGAACTTCGTGATCTCGTAGAATATTGAAGAAAATTAGAATGATATAACTCCAAACCAATCCCGATGCTGAAGGATATGTCCCATCTCAGAACCGGGAGAATGCTGAAAATAGATGAATGTTCGAGATAAAATATTTGAGTACGTCGGAACATTGCCATAGTAAATGTCGTGGGGAATTCCGTTCCCTCCGCAATGCCAAAGACGTGATATGTCGCATCAAAAAATGTCGGATGATAGTAAAGCAGGAATAACGCCGCATCGATCAATGGTAAGAGCCCAGAACCAATCCGGCCAGCCTTCAACATGCATATTGTTTCAAACCGGCTGTTGCCCTAACGCCACCCATGCATGATAAATTATACAGATTTAAGTTGTAGAAGTGCTTGGATTGCCTCGCGCTCTTGGGCATCGGAGGAAGCGGCCAAGGCGTCCAGGTCGATGTTGTCGAGTTTAGGCTCTCGAAGCATGCGAGTGTTCGTTGGGAAGGATCGGTAGCCTCCAGTATTATATACACGATGAGAGGGGTAGCCTGCACCGCGACGAGCCTCGGCTGGGCTAGAGTAGGAACCAGCTCGAAGAGCAGCGGCTCCGACGGCTCCCCAGTCTTCGTCATCAGTCTCATCTTCGGAGTTATCGTTCATGTCGATGTCGGCGGCGTCGGGAGCCTCGGAGCAGGAAGCTGAGCCAGGCCCGTCGAGAGAGTCGAGAGACATCTTATCCGCCTCATGCTCCGGCATATTCGCATCGCGGTCGTCATGTGAGAAAGAGGCCGAGTTACCGTTGCTAACAGCGCGAGCATTGAGTCGAGGACGGTTTGCGTTCCAGGACATGTTCCTGTTGATAGGAATGCTGGTTGGATAGGGGCCTGAACGGCGCTCACGGGATACTGATCGAGCGGCAGCTGGGCGTGTGGCTTGACCCCTTCGCTTTGCGTCCCACCGGCCCCAACCAACCTTCTCAAACTCGACCTGTCCGCTGAGGCCACCACCTTCCGCACCATGTCCTTGCCCACGCTGTAATGCCGAAACCACCAACCTTCGTGCTTTGTTTGGAGCAATGCCGGCAAAGCCCGGTACTTGGGTCGTTAGGTAGCCCATAATATGACGAATAGCCAAAGGCCCGTGGTTCAGGAGGATTTCTGGGAGATGGAATTTGGCGAGCAGGGTCGCAGTAATGTCTCCATGAGCCTCGAAGGACGATGACACAGCCGGTATGGATTCGGAGTCGTCGTGGAGGTCGAAATCCGACTCGACAGAGCTGAGCCTGGCCCTCTGCAGCTGAGCTTTGAGCCCATGCGGAGGCAGCGCCGGCGAGATAGAATTGGGGGGAGTCGGAAGAGGGTGAGCGCCTGTCACAAGGCCAGTCCTGGCAGCCGCTACACCAGTTAAGGTGTCTCGGCCAGCCTGGAAAGCCATAGGGATATCGCGCGCAGCAGTAGCAGATGCCATAGTTGCCATAGTTGCCATAATAAAAAATTGAAACTTCGTAATGTGTCTGCTAGGCCAAGCGACACAGAATCAGCACTTGTATTGGGCTAGAAGGGGATTTGGCGCGGTCGGGGCGCGGTTGGGTTGTGCTGAAGGGCCGGGGACGATATATGGCAGATCGCGGAATGACGGATGACAGTTGAGTCACTCACAAGTACAGGTCCGAAGTAGGCACTAATTAAGAGTGGCGGTGATCGGCAAGTCTTTGGTCTCGACTAGAGATGCGATAACAAAGATCGGGTAGGCAGGGCTGGCAACGCTGACGCGACTATCTGGACTGTGACAAGGGGGCTCTTTTGTTCGACTTCTTTGGTGTTGCTGTTGTTTTTGTTGTTGATGATGATGGAGGAAGAGGGTCGAACAGGGAAGTGAGCGGCGACGGTCATTTTACTTGGATGGATGACCAACTCACACACACACCCAGCACCCAGCAGCAATGCCTGTGTGTGTGCGGTGTGTGTCGAGGGTGTGTGTGCTGTGTCGGGCCTGCTTAGTGGTTTAAGTTATGCTAGCAGTCTAATCTTGCATAGAAATGCTGGGATGGGATGCATGCGGTACTGGCTTGTACCTATTGGCCTGCGTCCCGGTGCATACTGTACATACTGTACATGGCCATTACATCACTATCTTGTGAAAGGGGGCGTGTGCCTGGTTCTTTGTCTGGACAACCTGGATAGAATTTGTCTGGCATCCTATTCAGCACTAGAATAGGTATCACGCTGGGCGACATGGGCATATGATTGGTCCATCAGGCTTAATGCTGCATGACGGACTGGCGTAACCAGGGGTCTCATTAGCGGAATAGAGGCGTGTCTCCATACCAACAGCTTTGGCATATGCATTCATTATTTGCCCTTGTTAGTTCTTATTAGCTCTTCACCTATGGCTAGTCTCATCATTTAGGGACACATACAAGTTAGCAGAAACATCCATTCCCCTGCAAGGTATTGTGTTTGAAACTTGATTATTTTGACTCGGAGACCTTTGTTGAAGAGTCAGGTCTGCTATGATGAGATCAGCCGGTAAACGTTTTGTCATTTGTCAGACCAGACATGATTTGTATAGAGTACTACACAGGTAACTGCGTAGAAGCAACTAGCCAGCTAATCCTAGCTGCCCTATTTATTAGGGGAGATGCTAATAATAGGCAAATCTTCCACATGATAATACTAATAAGCAAACCAAGTAACAAAATTCTCAGCTTACTGGTGGTAAATTGGCCTGAGCCAACTTGGCTGCCAGTGCTCCAACCCCTCTTCAGAATGGCCAAGTTTGGTCATTTGCCGACTTATTGAGTGGCTTATCGAGGCAATAGGCGGGATGCCTCCAGTAGGTATGGAAGGTCTGGGAGGGTCGCATGCCTTATCTGCGATGGAGGGGAGAGACCTACGAAGAGTCCGAGATAGGTGATAGCAAATTAGTACGATCTGCTACACTGCAATCAATCATGTAACCTCGTTAGCTTTCCATTCGAGGTGAAACGCGCCGCAAAAGAATGAACAACGGGTATGTGGCTCGGCAACCGACAACTTTATTATAGCCTGCCGCTTGTTGCTACCATTTGTTTCTAGCTTGGAAAGATATCCAAACGGAATAATCACAGAATCGACGATGATGCATACTGAATCGCTTTGTAGGTTAGGGGAGTCTTTCATCCTCTTATGGGGATGGTTTGATGGATACCTGCGTAAGGTAACCTGGCTGCCAGGTCCAGCCTATGACTTCTAGTTCGAACACTCGTGGGGTGTAGAATTAAAAGGCTTCGCGCATTTGGACCTGCTTCTTTAGCACGTTCTCTGAAGCAGAAAGCTGACTGAATTAACTTGGATGCTAGCACCTGCGGCCAAGATGTACCATCGCTGTGGGATGGAACTAAGTTTCCGGCCTGCGACGGATAGTGGTATAAAGCACACAAGGTGCAGATGCGGCTACCCGGCCGTTATAGATGTACAACACCTCTGGTTTGACTTATTAGGTATTCCCATCCTGGGTAGGGTAGTCGTAAATGACACCCAACAATACTTCTTTGGGACTTCACCATACCTCATTGATACGCCAAGTGCCGCCATTCTCGTCCGCCAACGATAAGAAAGGAAGCGACATGTGCCTCGGTCTCTCAGTCTTGTGGCCCATGGAGTACCTATTGTAGGCGGAAACCTCACGTTGGATAAAATCCATCATGATTGGCCTAAGACTTACTGTCCATTAGTTCAGTTAGGCATTATAGATCTCATGTGACAATGTCATACAATCAACCAGTACGAGAAGACGCTCGCCTGTTTTAGCCCGATTCCTAGGAAGTTATGACTAATTTGGCGCTCCTGTGTTGGTTAAACAAGCCACTTGCTTCCAACTCACATAATGAGATTGTCATGGTGTAGGTATATTCCCCGAATCGGTTCACTGAAGTGTCAATTGGATGCCAAGAAGCATGTCTCGGTCGCGTGATTTATGTGTTGCGGTTGCACCAAGACAAGGATAATTCGCCTATGGTATGCTCGATGATGATGATGATGTGTCTGTATTCTCTGCCCAGTTGACCTCCAGGTTTGCTACCCCGCTATCCGCTACGATAGAGCATCACGACGGCACCCCATGAGCCATAGCTATTTCCCCACGTTGTTGAATAGGGCGCATTTTCCGATAGGACATTGGGAGCTCTGTGGGGACGCGGCGCATGACTACTTGAATCGTAAGTGGATGCGGATAGTGTCGAGGAAACACGGATGGGGATATTGGCTAGGACGAATGCCACCAGCATACTTTCCCTTCGGAACAGCCCAATAGTCTCTTCTTTTTCCTTCCCGGTATTCCCCACTAGCCCCGATTCCTCGATGATTGGTGTTCCTTCTTCCTGAGCACACCTTAAGAACGCAAGCCGCTTGATTAGCAAAACCAATTCATATAATGCTGGCTAATGCTCGGAGTGCGGTGGATTTGTGGCACGACGCTGCGGATCATCCGTAGGATTGGAGTGCTCATTTCCTATCGCGCGTGAAGCGTGCTATAATAATTGGCTCAGGAGACCAGAGAAATCGTGAGAAATCTGCAGACTTCAAGCTCCAAAAACATACTGCCGACAGGCCTGCGAACGTGTTAACATTTCCTTGCCGACTAGTCGAGAAAACACAGGGGATTCCAACCGTTTTAAGGACACTAAGCTTTTGTTGTGATTGCATGAATACATGCCGATACTGCTGGATACTTTCATCCAACACGACTTCTTTCGTCGTACGTCCTTCACAGATAGCCTTCATCTTTAACTCCATCTCTTTGCGTAAAAAGGGTTTACTTAGGCTTGTCTCGAAATTCATCCTATCAAAGCCCTCGATAAGAGCCACCCCTAGCTGCGTTGGGATGAATTCCATCAAACCGCCACGTCCATTGGTAGTGGTCCCCCCTCCTCGACCTCCTCGGCCACCTCGTCCTCCACGAGTAGAACGGCCGCCTCGGCCGCCTCTGGCTGGTTGGTCACCTTCTGAATCATTGGCCCCCTCATTTGCACGGTTTGTTCTAGGTACAGTTCGAACATAATCTCTCTCCTGGATTTTCTGGATATGCTCAGCCATAGTAGCATCAGTCCCGATGCCGTTGGCATCCATAAGAGCTATTAGATCCGCCTCGGTGAGATAATTGGGAGGTGCAGTCTTCCCTTCTGTCATCAACGCTTCTGTGGGTTCAAACATCTCCCCAACCGTAAACTTAGGGAGCTGGACACTGCCTGTCCACTTTTCATACACGTAGACTTCGAGGTAGTTTCGTTCTAGAACGACAACCCCATGGGCATGAAAAGACTCTTCACCGTACAGAATATCGACGTCAGTGGCGACGCCCTTGGCATCCTCTGAGCAGCATGCTAGAAAGCGTCGGGTTACAAATTCGTATATCTTCTTTTCTTGATCGTTGAGTGCTGAAGGCGTAGCGAAAGTGATGGGGTGTATCGGCGGATGAGCTTTGTCATCGTTTCGCCCTTGTCGTGGCTGTTGAAAACCTCCATCAACCAGATTTTGAGCAAAATCACCCCAAGCCTGGGATTGTGTCTGCTTTTGGACTAACGCGCGGAGATTCATGCCGGGGTCAAAACGATCGGTCTCTGTTCTCGGATAGCTAATGAAACCTTTATTGTAAAGTCCTTCAGCCGTTTCCATGGCTTGTTGACCAGTCATCCTCAGAAAACTTGTGGCCATTTTTTGTAGCTCGACTGTTGTCAATGGTAGGGGTTTCCACTTTTTCGTTGGCTTCTCTTGGACTTTGGTAACTTTGGCTTTTTTGGCTAACAGGCATCGTTCATAGAGTATGACGACTGATGCTCGATCAAAGAGTCGGTTACGAGCCCAATGAAAGTATACATCAATGCCATCACGTTTATGTGAGACATTGATGCCCCAAAACGGCTCTGGTTTGAAATTCCTGACTCGAAAATAACGATCGACGACAAACCCCAACGTTGGAAACTGGCACGATCCTGCAAAAGGATGAGTGAATAACATATGTTGGATTGGAGATTTGGGGCATACCATAGCTTAATAATAGGCTTTGGAACGGACCACCAAGTGTTCTTAGACTAGTGGTCAGGAAGCGAGTGAACGCATAACCTATCCTAAGATCCAGTTCAATACGGGACGCAACCGCGTTAACCTGCTTATGGTCAAGATTGATAAGGTTCTTCGAAGCATTTATGATATGCCTAGTACGGATTAGCAATGACACGGGCCGGAAGCAAAGGTCTAGATCACTGACGCTCTCTCAATGTTACTGAATTTGGCCCTCTTGATATCGAGAGTCTGGTTCCCCTTCCTCGCCGCCTCGCATATTTCGTAACCAATATGTTCACCCTCTCGATCGCAATCTGTCCATATGCATAAAGCATTGACATATCGTGCCTGCTTCTCAATGTTTTCTGCAACCTTTTTCTTGTCCTAGAAACAAGCAACGTGAGCTTGTGGTCTACCGAGCTTACGAGAGGCATCTCAAGTACCTACCGCTGCCACGACCACATTCACAGGGGCATCGAACAAGCGATCTGGTGGTGGGTAGTCCCACTTCTTGTATTCTGGAGGGAACTCAGCAGTAGTAATGTGACCGAGAACCGAAGTCATTGTGACTTGGCACCTGCCCCAAGGACGGCCAAAGTCATAATCGAAGACATAATTCTTGATATACTTTTCGGGTGTGTTATGCTAAAAAAAACATGAGCACGTAACTCCTGCCGACGGAGAGATAGAGTACGAACAATCTGCACCTCCCCGCCAGAGAGATGACCGGCTACAGCTTTCGCGATGGAAGGCTTCTCGGCTACGCAAAGTACTCTCATGGTAGAACTGAATCGCAACAGCGCGCTTGGAACGCTAATTAGTGCGTCCAACCGAGCCCTTGTAATCCGACATGGAGGACGAAACAAATAGATCATGAGATTGCCTAGCGGGGCTCGCACGACGAAAATCACAATGAACCAGCCTGCATTCCGCTACTTCTAGTGTGTTTGGCTTCCGATAATAAAGACTGTAAGGTGGAAATTCGAGTTCATGAATCGTATCTAGTGTTGATTCCTCTGTTTCTCGATCTGCTGCCAAGCAGGTTCAGGGACACAATCAATATCGATGCTACTTGTCATTGAAGTGGTGGGCTCTTCGTAGCGTAAAGAGCATTAACAATTGCTTAAAAATGGATGTTTTTAAGAACACAGGTGCGAGCGAGGCAGGTACCAGAAGATTTCTGTGGTGTGAAGGTCTCTTGTGCACGAAAAAACGCGCCTACTTGACAGTATAATCGTGAATCCTTGTGCCAATCTACGGGTAGGTAGGGTACTTGGTAAGGTACATACAGTACCACTAAATCCACTATAATGAGCCTTAGGCTTGGGTTGTGGGGTAGAGACTTGGTCCGTGCCTCCTATCCAGCTGTCTGCCGTGAGAAGGGAGCGAGCGACCTGGTCACTGTCATGCAATCTTCAATATCAATTCAGAAAATGATCGCAGCACTCACCCTATACAACTAAACTTGCCTTGAAATGGTACCTGACTGCTGAAACGCTGTGAGCATCCTGGTGTTTTGGAGACCGTCTTGGCTATCGGAGACTAATTTTGACTGCCGGTACTGACCCCCGGACCGAGAAGCCAGTACCGCAATTGCAATTGCAACTGCACTCATAACCATTACTTATAACTACTACGTATAACTAACTCCCTTTGCCACGGGAATCAGTTTTATAAATAATCAATTGTTGTACTTACTTTTCACGCATGATAAATGGCCTGTGGCGTATTCGTAACCAATGCTCCCGTAATCGTAATCGTAATTGTAATTTGTACACCTGGTAGTTAGAGCACAGCCTGTAACTGCAACTATAACTGTAAACTGTAACACTACAACGCCGCAATATAAAGAAACACAAATAATAGGAATACTTAGGTACTAGGAGACGAACAAGTGAAGAAGAAGACAGAAGAACAACTGAGCAAAATTGATTGTTTCGCGGTAAATGTATTAGTTACAGTTTCATATGAGAGGCTGTTTTGGGTTTGGAGATCGTGTTGGCAGTATAATGTTTAGATATATCCAAGACTATTTCCAAAAGTCGTAGCCGTCTTAGTGAATGCTGCGCTAGACAGGTAGTGTACCTGAATAGATACATGGGTTAGGTACCTCAGCTAGGGTATATGTTAGATCACAGCCCCGCAAATACAGTAATACATGACGTCTCTTATTTTTATTCGTTTTATTCTTTTTGTCTGAGCTGTCGAACTGCTTTCCATCTTTCTACAAAACAACTGTTGGTGATAGCTGAAAGTGTTGTAGTGGCCAGGACGCGCCTTGCCTGCAAACTTCACAACCATAGCGCAGCATGGCCCTCCCAGCGATCAAGTCCCTCGAGGACTGCGCCGATTATTACAAAGTCGTCGAGCCGTTCCTCCCTCAGCTCTACGAGCTCCCGTCTAATGTCCTCAGCACCCTGACAAGTGGCGAATCGCTACTGAAACTATACGCGGATACGAATCCCCTCATGTCAGGCCTTGCGTTCTCTTTATTCCTAGGTTGCGTTGTCTGGGTTGTCTCCGAGATCAATCGTAACTATTCACAGGTCGACCGGCTTTGGAGCGTGCTACCTATGTTCTACAATGCTCATTTTGCTGCCTGGACACATCTTAATGACCTACCGAGCCAGAGGGTAGATTTGATTTTGCTTTGGAGCATTATCTGGAGTGTATGTTCACTTCGTCTAATCCGCAACTTTGTCTACAGCCTGACACTAACCTTTTCAAGGTTCGATTGACTTTCAACTACTGGCGCAAAGGCGGCTATGAGGTTGGTTCAGAAGACTATAGATGGTTTGTGTGACCCTTGTCCATCATCCCGTTCATGGGGGATCTAACTGTTCGAAAGGGAAATCATTCGCGGTCGCGTCCACCCAGCTGTATTCTTTGTATTCAATGCAACCTTCATCGCTTTTATACAGAACATTTTACTTTTTGGCCTTGCCGCGCCAACATATATCGTCTTGTTGGCTTCGAAGATCGAGCCGACGATTGGGGCAGGCGATCTATTCTTCACCAGCATAGAACTAGCTCTCGTTTTGTCAGAGTGGTTTAGCGATAACCAGCAATGGGGTGTGTTCCTTCAGCTATCTAAAACGGCGGAATGGTACTGACATGATCCCAGATTTCCAAACTGCTAAGAAACAGTACCAAAAGACAGCCAAGGTGCCACAGGGTTGCGGATATACCGTGGAAGATTTCAACCGAGGTTTTATTACGTCAGGCCTTTGGGCATACTGCAGGCACCCGAACTTCACGGCAGAGCAAACTATTTGGCTTGTGCTTTATCAATGGAGCTGCTATGCTAGTAATGTCTTCTACAGCTGGGCGGGCTCGGGTGCCTTGTTTCTATTGATGTTGTTCCGAGGATCGACATGGCTTACTGAGCTGATTACCGCCGGAAAGTACCCCGAATATAAAGCTTATCAGAAGCAGGTTGGTGGGTTTTTCCCGAGCCTGCAACCTTACAAAGCACCGGGCCCAAAGATCATTCGAACAAGCGACTTAGCCAAACGAGAGAAGGCAAAGCAGAAATAGAAGAAGTCTCTGCTACAGCTGTCAGATCAGCTTCTTGCGACGCGACAATAATTTCACCTGTTACCTCAAAATTGGAGTTGGAATATGAAGCAATTGTTGCATCCCGCGCGGGGGTTAGACTACAACTCTAATGTCGTTATCGGAAAATGAAAATGATAGAAGAGTCTGGTGGTCATTGAGCAGAATGGGCAATGTTAAAGAAGATACTATCCCCCTAGTTAAATCGTGCTATTTGGCATAGTAATTGACAGTGTATAGAAAAAGATAGTGGCTACCTAAAAATGGTCGCATACTAGAGATAACGTGATTCGCGACAAGTTTCCGAGTCAGGTTCTAGACTACCTGATGTATGTAACACCGGTCTTGCAAGGCCGCCGGCATATTATCTAAATGTTACACGCCGAGCGTAGATTAGTTCTGTTGGAGGGCTCTCTTGGTGTGGTTATACACTGCGTCAAGAGAAGACTCGTCGGACAGTCAAATGACACGAAAAATCTGCTGTTCTTGACGCCGGCTCGCACAGAATGTTTCAATCTTAGGTAAGACAGCAATAACTTGTTCAGATGCCAATCTAATCTTTGAACTGCAGACGAGTCATGTCTACTACTACCCAGCCCTTTGCAAAAAACCGGTCATGAGACGACATATCAGTTTACTTGTGTTGGTTAACTACGTCAGCGATTGTCGTCTTGCATTGTGGCGATCTGCACGTCGATTTTCCGAATGGCATTTCTGAGCGATAGAATAAATATCGGTCAAGAATCGGTCAAGGATCGGTGTACTTGCGCTGCACGACCCACCGCCTCTCGGCCATTGGCGCCGGGTTCGGTCACGATCATCGTGAGGTGTGGTAGCGCAGGGGGTGGGCCGAGACCCTTCATGCAGGTAGTACGTAGTTTCCCCCGTCGACGATAGATAGCGGTTTCTTCGAAATGTGATATAATACAGCTGCACTTCTCACGTCTAGCAAATAACCTTGTTTGGTCTTTCTTCTTCTCGTCTTTTCGATTACCCCCCACTTTCGCCGAAGTAGTACAACGTTCTAGCCCTTTTCTTTTGAGATTAGACCGGCTTTTTCTACTTACACACGACTTAAACAATCCATGCAATCCGTTTCCCCCTGAGTACGCGATCTCACCAATTGAGTCTTTTTTTACCGAACATACACTCAACAATGTCGCCCTCCACGTCTTCAACATCCTCTCCCAAGAGCTCTACAGGATCATTAGTCATGCAGCCCTCGGAGACATCTGCAAGTTACTTTCCAAAAGACACAATAGCGTCAGCGGTTGTTTCCACGACCTCCGCTGCTTATTCCCCTGGGACACCACTTAGCGGCGCCTCCTCAGACAACCCACTATCGCCTATGGATCGCGAATACACGAAGCCACCACAGGACATCGACGTCGCCAAACAGCTTTCGAAGGAGCCGACATACTGGTCTGTTAAGGGCTGGGTCCAGCGCGCCGCCAATTCGAGAGCGCGGCCAGTGGTCGAGAACCCAGAAGCAAGAGCACGAAAATTCGAAGAAGCGAAGAGAGACTTGCTCGCTTCAGTTGGCCGCTTTTAGCTGGCCTTCCGTTCTCGCGACCTATCCAAGTTATTAGGATCAATAGGCCTACAGCACTACGACTTTACGAAAATGCGATTGCATCAGCATCGCTTCCTTTTCTAGGCGACAAAGGATACCCAGATAGCGAGACTCAGCGAAGTTTCTCGATCAATAGAATTAGATTGGCATTTATACCACATGGTACCCCCAGGATCAAATCAGTTTAACATCACATCAAATACAGCTTTGGAAGCTCCATATAATACCGAAATATTACAGCATAATTATTCACAACTTAATGCGCATTGTATGCCCTTTGTCAGTATAGATTGCTTAGATTTAGTGTACATTACTTAATTCTCGCAGCCAAGTTTACTCCGTACGCAATCGTAGACACCAAAGTGACCAGGTTGAACAAGGAAGAGTAGCCATGCAGTTTGCCAAACTTCTTGTTCAGCGCTTTCATGTCCTTTGACTGGGATCCTTTGTCCCAGCTCTGTTTACCGTCTTTAACTTCTGAAGCACAGTTCGTCAGCGACGATGTATCAGCCAGTATGACAGCCCGCCAAACCTGCGACATAAAGCATCTATAGCAACATTGAGAGTCCAATCGAAGCTCACATACCTTGTTTTCTTCGCTGCGCCGTGACTTTGTTGGTCTCCGGTAGGAAGTAGACCAGATTTACCAAACCGGTCACGAACGCCGCACTTAGCGGCACCAGAACCCCCCAACGATTTGATGGATGCAAGACACCGCTAATCCCCTGGGGCAAAGCTGCAGCAAAGCGGCCAGCCCTTCCAGGATAAGTTAAAGCTAGTACTACGGGTGCTGCGGTCTGGATTCCGAAATAGGCGGGAAAGACGGCTCGTTGAAGGATGGCAAATTGCGGACGTTCCAGGACCTTGAAGGAGGTTACCGAGTTGATGAAGGTCTAAGCGCTGTTAGTACACTATCACAAATCTCGAAAAGTCGGTCAAGCGAGCAACCATGCTGTTAGCTGCCTAGACCATCAATTGCGCTGACATGAAAGAACTGTGTGCCGAGTAGTGCGCCATAGCTACAGATTGAGAGGTCGTTAGCATCCCTGCTTGGACGTGGGGGTTTCGGAAAGCAGCATACGATAAGACGTGATACGGAGCCGGAGAGAATAAGAGTGGTTTCTCGGACATTTTGGGCCTCGTAAGTAAAGTATTTAGGTATTTAGGTTAAGAGAACAAAGTATGTTGTGAACAGAGTTCTTTGAGTTGGTTGAAGTCGAAGATCGAAGTGGCGTGATTCAAGATGACGTTCAACACCGAAACGGCAATACTGTACAGTAAGTGACAAGTGACATGGCTAAAGAGCTAGGACCCCTGGTCGTTGAACCCGGGAGCTTGGGCCAACTCTCTGGAACCAGCACCACTCATAGCATCACGTGATGTCGCGCCTGCCTGGCATGTCCTCCCTTAGCATCGCGACAACTCGATGCGCGTTCCAGGCAACTGTCACAGTAAAGCAATACCTAACTCTATATAAAGTGAGATCCTTAAATACGATATCAGTCGTTTCTTACTTCCTGTCATGAACTAACATCAATGCTACATTTAATGTTCCGTCCTCCTCGAGTCTTATAAGAGCATCCGTCAACGCTTCTATTCACGATGGCAGACAAGGAGGCTACCGTCTATATCGTCGACATGGGGTCGTCGATGGCTGATTGCCGCAATGGCCGCACCGAGTCGAATCTGGACTGGGGTATGCGTTACGTATGGGACAAGATTTCAACCACCGTTGCAGCTTCGCGGAAAACTTGGAACGTGGGTGTCGTTGGAGTGGGAACGGATGAGACCGACAACCCATTAGAAGAAGGCGAAGGATACGAGCACATATCAGTCCTCCAAGAGCTCGGCCCAATGACAATGAGCGACCTTGGGGCTCTGCGCAATCGTGTGAAGACTAGCGATACCCAAATTGGTGATTGCATCTCCGCCATCGTCTTGGCCATTGAGATGATCGAGAAGCTCACCAAGAAATTGAAGTACAACCGCAAGATTATTCTTGTCACGGATGGTGAGGCACCTATGGATAGGAGTGACATCGATGATATAGCGGAGAAGCTGAAGAGATCTGCTATACAGCTCATAGTATTGTTAGTTTCCCGATACTTTGAAGCATAACACTGGCGCTAACGTCATATTTAGAGGTGTGGACTTCGACGACGCCGAGTTCGGCTTCAAAGAAGAGGACAAATCAGCCATCAAGGAAGAAAATGAAGAGACTCTAAGAGGGCTAGTGGAGAAATGCGATGGTATGTATGGAACTATGGCCGAAGCCATTGCCGAACTTGAGACTCCAAGACTCAAGGCTGTCAGGCCCTATAAGACATACGACGGCCTACTCACTCTTGGAGATCCTAATGTGCACGAGGACGCCATGGCCATCAACGTCGAGCGGTACTTCAAAACACACAAAGCGACTGTTCCACCCGCTAGTAGAGTTGTTATGAAAAATGACTCCAATGGTGATGAGTCTGGTACTATGGAAATTGCCGACGGTGATGAGATGCAAGGTGTTGAACCCACACCAAGCTTTTCGGCAGTGAAAGACACTCGCACATACAAAGTTCTCGATCCTGAAGCCGTCGGTGGAAAACGAGATGTCGATTTCGATGAACTAGCCAAAGGATACGAATACGGAAGAACTGCCGTGCACATTAGCGAGTCAGAATTCAACATCACGAAAATCGAGACAACTAAGAGCTTTAGCATTGTGGGCTTCATTTATCAAGAGAAGGTACGGAGCTAAGCCTAAGCCCAGAAGCCTGAGCTAACCCCTACAGTACGAGCCATTCTTGAATATGGGCGAGACGGGCATGACAGTAGCCCAGAAATTCAATGATGCCGCAGCCTTGAAACTATCGTCGCTCATTCACTCACTCCACGAGTTGGAGTCTTATGCTGTCGCACGTATTGTGATTAAAGACGGCAAAGAGCCTTCTCTCATCCTCTTAGCACCTCATATCGAGCCTGACTTCGAATGTCTCTACGATGTCCCTCTTCCATTCGCGGAAGACGTCAGGAATTATCCTTTCCCTCCCCTTAACAAGGTGATTACTGTCCATGGAAACACGATTACTGAAGACCATCGAAATCTCCCTACCAAGGAACTCCAGGATGCCATGAACGACTATGTAGACGCCATGGATATATCTTCTTGGGAAAAGGACGACGATGGGTAAGTCCGTTGCTTCATAGATCCGGCAGAATAGAGCTAAACGTCACTAGTAAACGCACGATGGAGTACGCCCCTATCGAAGACCTCTTCAGTCCAGCGCTTCACCGCATCAACCAAGCTGTTCGACATCGTGCAACCTATCCGAATGAACCAGTTCCTCCAATCTCCGCTATCCTTCTTAAGTATGCAAAGCCGCCTGAAGACCTGGTGGCAAGAGCCAAGGAGGATCTTGAGGATCTTATAGACAAAGCCAGCGTCAAGAAAGGTAAGTTCAGCCTTGTACTATAGACAAACCAATAATAGCGACTAACATCCCACAGTGCCTCCCAAGGCAAAGGCCAAGAAGGACAAGGACGAGAAGCCCAAGCCGATATCGGGTCTCGATATCGACGCTCTACTTAGACAACCAGAGAACAGGCGAACAACGATCGATCCTGACAAGGCCATATCCGATTTCAAACAGAAAATGGAAGCATCCGATGACCACGCGGAAGCCCAGGATGCCATTAAGCAAATGGGAGCCATCATTCGCGACATTGTTACCAAGAGCTTTGGCGATCAAGACTACGACCGTGCTATTGAGCATATTGGTGTCATGAGAGAAACGACGATCGAATTCGAATACCCGGACTTGTTCAATGCCTTCATCAAGAACTTCAAAGCTCACCTGTTATCGGGTGAATTCGGTGGCGATCGTAGGGCGCTGTGGTGGGGTATCAGGCGTTTCAAGCTAGGCTTGATCGATAGCAATGCATCTGAGCAATCTAAGGTGACGGCAGAAGAGGCAGCTGAGGTGAGTACTCCATTGGGCATACCATGGCTTGAGCATGATGCTAATACGACTTACTAGTTCCTTCAGAAGTAGTGCTTGTGATGAGAACTACAGTGTGTCGGTCTTTGGATGTTTGAGTCACGTCTAGGTTTATGAGAGAGTATAGGCGTCTACGGATATATGAGGCTTGGGAATTGGTGTTAATGAGCGGGACGATTTAAGGTGGGCTAGACCTTCGGATCCGGGATTGGACGGAAGATAAAAACTAGGTATGTTACAGATAGTTATTATATTGATAGATATGACAACAAGAAATAAGTAGTCGGAGCTTCCGCTATGAATTGGCCATATTGCGTCCAATTTACTTGGCTCTGAGATGAGAAAGGCATACGCGTAGCATGCCCATCCATTGATTACGCCATAATTCTTAAATCCAAGAATCTACCGGTTTCTTAGCAATAAACTCAGCAAGTAACATGATTAACGCCTTTAGCTTCGGTAAGTTGCCTGTTATCTTCATACCGTCCTTCCAATTGAGTTTGTTGCAACGCAAGTCGACTATCATTAGAACTCACCTTGAGGGTCGTTAATCACGTTATGATAAATCCTAAGGCAAGTGAGACGACGACAAGACTATCTCGACAGTGTGATGACGTAGCTTAAAAGGACGCACTCTATCTACATTAACGCAAAGGCAAATGCAAGCTTATTATATACAACAATGAAAGGAAGGAAGGGTAAGGGTAAAACGCACGATTATGACCAAACAAACCTAGGGCAACCCGCACCAAGGTCATGAGAACTGTCAGTGAGAGGGAGTGAGGAGAGGATCAGCCCACGGCTGACATTGTATTAGTGGCACAGATATAGGCGACAGCTCGGAATAGAACAAGTAAGTAAATCATTATAGTATAAAAGCTCTTCGTATAATGACCTTAGTAGCGATTTCTAGGATCATTCTAGTTGCGATAAGGTGAATGTCTTAACAATGCTCTTCCACCCGTCTACAGATCTTGAGCATCTGTAGAACAATGGCCATCACTAATTTCTAGTCTCATAGCAGAAACGAATTCGACTAAAACAACAAGGACCTTCTCGCTTCTCACCATCGTACATTGCGAGGTCCCTCTGTATACTATATTAGTACGTTCATAAACAGCTATGAAAACTCAGGGGCTTACGATTAGTGCTTTCTGCCCCAGCCGGTGGCAAGGACCTCTTTGGACGCCCGCCGTCATCCATCTCTCCGTCCGACCACTCATCCCTACCGGAATTATAAGTCAGCGTTCATTATAGTGCTTGCGTTGGTATGTCTCCCGTGCTTACACCGGAGTAGAAACCTCTTCTTTCCCCTCTAAAGCTTCAACCGTTCGCTTGATGGCAATTGCAATCGTTGCCCGCAGGGTATACACTGCGTCGTTTCCGGCATTGTGATAGTGGAACCCAGGAATGCCTAGTTGGGCGCACACTGTGGCTAGTCCTCGGCCATCCGGACTTCGTTGTATACGTTGAAACATGGTTTTGGTGTCGACTTCATCGACAATCTGCGGAACGCGCCAGGGGTTATACCCGATTCTCAGCAGGTAATTTAGGTCGTGACTAATATCATGCCCGACTAAAATTACCGGCCTTCGGTCTTCAGACTCGTCGTCCCCAAGAATCTTTCCCACAGCCTTTTTAATGTCCTTGATCGCGACCATCTCGCTTTTACTGTTATTTATTAGCAACGATGCAGAGCTTTGATGCGGCTGTGGTATTACCCAAAATCGAAGGCTTCAGGACAACCTTGGACGAATTCGGAATTAACTATGTAACTGCGCTCCTTGATTCTGAAGTGATAGGCTTGGACAAGGGGAAACCAATTTTCACCTCTTTCGCCAGGATGTACGTCAATGATATCGTCAGTGTCTAATACGGCAAATCCGATTTCGGTTACAACTCTCGTGTCTCTCTCATATGCCTCGACATCAAAAGAGACAAAGCGAACGGATTCTCTTGCTTTGAATGGTACGGGTTTCGAGACATCCCAACTCGTCTTGGCCAAGCCTTGATAGCCTATCAGTTTTGCAGACTTCGTTACCAAGAGAGAAGGAAACTCACTCTTGTTTGACACATGCGGGGTGGCTCGACGGAGTCCAAGGTATCGCTGAACTCGTTTAAGCATGCGGCCACTATCTTTCTGCCTCCGTATCCTCCTCTGCCTGGCCTCCTGTTCTTTCTTCTGTTTGTCTCTTGTCTTTGTTGAATCATAGATCTTATCTATGTTGTCAAGATAGGTCTGATGACAAGCAGGGGTAAGATGGCGGAGGTTATCAGCGGGGACTTCATTTGTGCGCTTCTTGAGTGCCTCGAGGGCGCTGGCGCTGTTAGCTCGACCCAGAAAACGGGGGACTGGCGTGTCCCAATCTCCAAATGAGAGGGCAAATTGCTTTCCCGCCCCGCCCCGAGGAATGGTGAACCGTGTATCAAGCTCGTTATTCGCAATACGTAGGTACGCCTCGAACTGGGTGGTGGGGACGAGTAATAAGGGCTGTCTCTTCCGCGTAGGATCACCGAGACAGAAACTGCCGTCAAGGGTAAGTATCTCCTCAGTTTATGTGTTAATCTGAGTTCTCGACACCTACAAGTCCCAGACACGGTCCCTAAGTAATGTGTGCTTGAAAAACTCGACAGCCTGTAGTTGTTGTCAACGCATATAGACGTCCAATCTTTCCGATCCACGTACTGGTCCTTGATTTGTTTTGCCTACATACATGCGAGGATATTCCTGCACGAGCTTGAAAGGAGCGAAGAAGGATCCCTTCTCTGACACCTCGCCGAATGCCAAATGCAAGGGCGCAAACGGCTCGGAGGCTGAGGAGGAGGTAGACGGCGGCATCATGGTTGGGGCTTCGGTACTCCTCTTCCGCGCCGATACAGACAGCGAGGCTAAGAAAAAGCCGCCAGTTAGGTGCTAATCTAGGACATGCAGGAACTTTCCTACTTACAGAGTGGTTGAATCAAGGCGTCCGCTTTTGGAATCATCGAGACATTAATCTCATCGTCGCTATTCGCACTATCCCAGTACAGGGGCGCGTCGGATGCCATATTCTCTGACAATTGCACCCGCACCTACCGAATCTTGTGAGGTGTGAGTGAACAATCGCTTGAAGTTAACAAGTAGACAGATACAATGGGTGATATAGTAGCCTGTGTAGAAGCTGTTCAAGTCAAAGTTGATACCGAGGTGAGAAGATGGTGTTGGTTGGGGCGCAATCAGTCAGTCTCATTCTGGCACTGATAAATAAATGTAAGTGTAGCAGTTGAATTATTTCTTTGTTGATGTTTGTCGAATTTCTTCGCTGGTTGGCAGCCCTGCTTACAATCAGGCAGCGGTGTGCAACCACCAAGTCGAATCAGCTCTACCTGCCGCATGCACGTACCTGCCTTACACAGCGTTCCTTACAACGCTTCCTGGGTTAAGTAGGTACCTAGCAGAAATAGACACAATCGTATTATTCTCGCGATTGATGTCCCTATCACCTCTATACTTACACGCTGTAAATGAAAGAATATAGTAGGTAAGTACTTACAGTACCACGAAGGCCTCAAATGCAGTGCAGATAATCTATAGACATACTACCTGTTAAGTATGGAGATGATGCCGTGAGAAGCGATGGTAGAGCATCATGTGCTTCTATGGAAGCACCGTCGGACTTTCGACTTGGGCCTCGTACACTTGTTGACTAGTAGAGAGTTGAATATATTTGCACAGTAAAGACTTTATACAGCCAAGCAAGAGCTGGCACCCTGACAATGTTCTTCGTCATCGTAAACTCATCCCTTTAACCCTTTCGAAACGCCATCGCTCCGTGAAATGCTTTGATACTGTACATGTATTGATATAGAATTCTCCGTCCTTTTTCTTAGGTCGCATTCCTCTCGATCAACTCGACGTGTGGTTGCGCTCGTGTGGCCCCTCTCTCATGAAATATAGTGCACCAACCCGTCTCGTCAACGATCTAGCCAGTGGTTTTCTCGAGGAATTCTTTGGCCTCGTTGACCTTTGTCGCGAGATAGGGGCTGCCGCCTCGATCAGGGTGGTTCAGCAGCATCAGTGTTCTGTGGGCTTTGCGGACTTTCTCCTTGGTGATGGCGCTCTCGCTGTTGGCATCTGTTAGCGTCATGTATCCCATTGCTTTCTCAAACCCCGTTTAAGAGTTAAAAATAAGCCCCTTACCTGAGGGACAATATCAGCGAGGCTTCTTTCTTGGTCATCCGCTGTTCGAAGCCGCCCTTGTAGAAGGCTTTGCCCATTGCGCCGACGCCACCGCGCGAGCGCCGCCATGCTACGAGACCGGCACGTCCTAGGAATGCAGCAACGGCAGCGCCACCTCCAACTGCAAGTAAGGAGACCATTTTCCTTCTGATCGAGGTTCGGTTACTATTATCGTTGTACGTCGGGGCCCGTCTGCGGCAAAAATCGTAAGGGTTGATGGGTTGAATCGATGGTTGCTGTTGCGGCTCTGGAACCCGGGACAATTTTCGATGCGCCGGTCGGATGGGGGTACTCCACTTCACTGATAGATCCCTGAGATTCACTGCAGGGACTAACCTAAAAAGTCGTATCGATAAGCTTTCAGATGGAAATTTTGGATGCAGCGGCCTTCTTCACCCCACCGCCCTGTACTTTTACAGCCATTGCACGTTCAACCCAGAGGCTCAGGTTTGACTTGGGCTAGAAACCACCGACCGACGCGACCGAGACTGTAAAGGCAGAGTGCCTGTACTGTCAAGATGAGGTAGGTTAAATCATGTTCTTTTACCTGCGATACATCTTCTGCGCCGCCCCTACGAAACGAGTACTTGCTCCAAGTTATCGAGCACTTGAGTCTACACTACAAGGCGATGCCTCGATTTGGTAGTGAACGTTAGAACTTCACGCTGGCTCGGGGACACCCATTTGAATAGTCATCGCCTGCTGTCTCGATTACGAACTCAAATGTGCACCATTACGCTGTCTATCGCTCTCGAATTCACATGACCATCGATATTTCGGATGCTAACGTAGCTTAAACAACAGGGTCGAAACGTGCTATTTCTGCTCCCGGCCCGCATATCCAGGTACGAGCTCTTTTCTTACTCTCCATACGAGCCATCCATAGGGACAAGCTGCTGACTCCAGGTTCACAGGGAAGGGTATACAGTTCGTCAGAAACGATGGAAAAGCCTTCCGGTTCTGCAGGTACGATCCTATTTCCATCCTAACTCGGATTCTTTTGTTATCTACAAAGACAACGCTTGGATAGAGGGCTGGTGTGCAGCTCGCTTTCGTGATGTTAAAGGGCTCAGATCTTGCGAAACCGTCTAAGCACATATCCGTCGTATTATAGCCTGTCGATACTGGTCAGCATTGGACAGACCGGTGTTCACACCCATTCATTGTCATGAATGGCTAGCTGAATAGGTTGTTCCAGCCTTGGGGCGTCAATGTTGAATTGGTCGTTAGTAAAGGCAATACTGCGAAGAAGGATACCGAATATGTGTTTTGACGGGACCCTTTATGCAATGATTCCCTAGTCGACACGACACGACTAGCCTTCGCGCCGAGCATCAGTCCAAGCACCAAGCCTATTGTTCTAATTATCTCATCACGATTAATGCACGTCTGTTGATTGTGTGAATGCTTACTGACGTGTGATATAGATCAAAATGCCACAAGAACTTCAAGATGAAGAGAAACCCAAGAAAATTGGGTTGGACAAAGGCTTATAGAAAGGCGGCCGGTAAAGAGATGACTGGTATGTTGTGGCCGTCATATCCTTCCTTGATAATTATCCAGATGGCCACAGAATTGGCATCTATTATGGCTATCATCACATAACTATTTTCAGTATCGAAGTGGCTAATACGACTTTAGTGGACTCTACTCTTCAGTTCGCCCAACGACGAAATGTTCCCGTGCGCTACGACCGAACACTTTGGGAGAAGACCATGCAAGCCATGGCACGTATCCAAGAGATCAGGTGAGAATTCTGGAAACCTGAATCCCCCTCCTTGGCATTCCCTAGGAACATCAGTCCCCTGAATAGGAGCATCCTGTTCACGCTTACGCTATCCCCACTTCCATGAAGCCATTTGCTATGAAAGGTAATTGCTAACTTAATATCAAGGCAAAAACGAGAGCGTGTTTATTACAAGCGAAGAATGGCAGGCAAGCGTGCCCGCGAAATCGCTGCCGACAAGAAGCTTGTGGAGACTCACAGCCACCTTCTTCCCAGGATGCGCGGAAGCGAGCGGAGACGTCTACTGGAGCAGGGCATGGACCCCGAACAGATCGACCAAATGGAGGAGACGCTGCCTGCCGAGAAGGCCAAGGTGCATGGCAAGGAGAAGTTACGCCAGAAACTGCGGGTCGATGGTGGAGTCGAGTTCGTGGGAGAGGACAACGACATGGACATGGACTCGGACTAAACCAACTGTTGGTATTGTTGCTCATTGGACTTCATGCGGTTGGGGAAAATATCACGGCGTTCTTGTGTTTTGATTACGGCATGTCCCGGCGTTGGGTTTGCTAAACCGTTACCGAGCAAAAAGCACGCTTTTCTGACTCGTCTTCGGTAGTGAAGCGATGATGATCTTGCGTAGTGTCGTTGGCCCGAATGTGTTGCTCTCGCGCTTCTGCTTGAAGCGATATACCACCTTTATAGCCAGCCGCTCAAATAGCCAGATAGTACTGCTTCTAGATATGAACATGCATCTATTTCAGATGGCTTCTCGATGATTCTTTGCTAGACTGACTCCATTCGTCATAGCAAGTCTGGTACTTATATATCTCACATATCTGTCGTTACTTACGATAGAGTGCCCTCCTGAGAAAGAGACTATACACAATTCAAGGTCTACCCCTATTCCGTCGCCTTTTGCCACGGAGAACTAGCGACTGGTAGGTAGATAGAAATTACATTATTGTAGAAAAACGCTCCTCATAAACGCCTCTCATTTACCTACATTACTTCGTATCATCATCA
Source organism: Xylaria curta (assembly GCA_022495235.1). Lineage (NCBI taxonomy): Eukaryota > Fungi > Ascomycota > Sordariomycetes > Xylariales > Xylariaceae > Xylaria > Xylaria curta. The sequence goes on along the minus strand of MU375902.1, from coordinate 352,192 downwards.
GTAGCAGTAGCAGCGAAAATAAAAATACTACACTATGCCGGAACCCTCCACCCTAACTGCCTCTCTCATCCTCTCTCTCCTCGTTCTCAGGGAGGCAAGTAGACAGACCATCAAGATGAAATCCAGGTCTACACACCAGCCCTACCCCCATCCTAAGCCTCAGGTTTCCGCCCACGTCCCGGCGCATGCAAGTGATACGTGCGAGGAGGCTGCTGCGGTAGACTGGCGCGGATCTCCTGCGCGATGCCCGCGTCAAGTGCCTCCTTTCTGCGCTGTTCCTGTTCTTCTTTTGCGCGCTTTGCGCCTTCGCTTTCTGCGGCTGCCCAGTTGCCCGCGCCGCCGCGGCCTGAGTACTTAGAAGCGCTGATTGGTGATTTTGGGGTGCCTGTGGATGTAGGAGGGAGGGAAGTAGTGTTAGTGCTGGGGAGAGTAGATGAAGATGAGATGAAGTTCCCTGCGCCGCCACGCCCTGAGCGCGCGTATGTGCTCGGTGTGGATGCGGGCGCTGTGCTGTTGTCGTCTATGGGTAGAGGGGCCTTTTGCGCTTCTATGTCCTGTTAGGACTGTTAGTTGGCTACATATTTCTTGATGTCTGTCCTTGCATGCCGTTATATGTATCATGGGATTCATTGCATGCAACGAGTGGGGGTGAAGACATGGGCGCATGCGTATGTGCTATCATAATACGAAAATGAGACGAACCTCAGCCCTATCTTTCGTCACGGCGTCCTCGACGTCCTTTTGCGAGTAGAAGTTTCCCGCGCCCCCGCGGCCTGTTCGTAGGTATGCGTCACTCATTTTTCCGTCTATTGCTCTTTTCCTATCGTTGTCTCTTTGGCTAATGGACGTTGATAGCGATCTTGAAAAAAACTGCGCTCAAAATGACTCTGTAATATATGCTGAAAATTCAAGATGTTAATGTTGTGTCAGGGTGAAACGAAATGCGGTTGCCTTCTTGATGCGACTAGTTATGACCTACCCGGGAAAAGGCTTGGCTAGTTAAATTCGATCAGCACTCCAACGTCACTATCTTGATCTTCGCAATCCGTAGTACCAAGAGTTCGGTACATGGTAAACAATTACATGTGTACCACCGGTATTTCGGTGATTCATTCAGTTGTTTCTGCTGCCTAGAAGCTCTATGAGCTCTTTTTTTTTTTTTTTTTTTTTTTTTGTAAAGATCACGAGACCTAGGTATTGGAAACGACTTCGTCTTAGACAACCCGCTTATTGGTCTCGGTGTCGTCCGTCCGCTTGACTTAAACTATCAAAATATGGCATGCCATAGCCCGGATAGAAGCATCGCGAATGTTAAGTCTTAGTTACACGTGTCCATGGGTATCGGATGTCGGTCTTCTGTAGACTTAAACCGGTATTTGACTTGGCCTAATATATTTAGTTCCCGCTCATTGGTAGTAGAAGGCATCCCAATGCGGCATTGACCTCACGTGAAGTGTAAAAAGTGACCTGATTATACATGCCACTGTCTCAGGTCTGAGTAAGGTGTAAAAAACCACCTTTGTATTGCAAATAGGCATCCCTTATTGAAATTGGTGCCTACCTGACATATTGGGGTGGCAATGACTTGTGCCACGCCCGGTAGTATTCTGTACCGTAGGCTACGATTTCATGTTGTGCTGCCTCAATTACTTGTGCAATTCTTAGGCAACCGGAAATCATTTTCGGCAAAAAGCTACCCACTGAAGGTTACTGTAGATGATTGTAGGATGAGTCATCAATAGAGTATTGGGGTTGAATTCACTATCGAAATCCGAGTACCGAAATTCCTGCCGCAGAAGCCGATCAGGTACGGATGCCCGGGACGTTTCTGCTGCCCGTGCTCGTAGCCTGGTATGTGTCACGACATATCTAATTAGTAAAGGACCTCATATACAGTGCACAGTATGAGTAAGACTTATGGATCCAAGTGGTCGGTTTCACAAGTTGTTGTCAAGGCGTCTTGTTACAGAAATATAGCGAGTGGAGAAAATTCTCGGTATGCTGGTAATCAGATTCCCATTCCTGCCCATTTCCAAGGCAAACAGCACTGGTAAGGTAGAAAAAAATAAAAAATTTAAATAACCATGGATGAAACGTGTTCGATGTCAACGTCATAGAGGGGCGCTTCAGTCCCACCCGCCCCATTTAGAGACGGGAATCTCGCAGCCAAGGTGGTGAAGAGGACGGAAGAGGGCGGTTGAGTACACTAGCTAGCTGCCCTGCGTTGGCAACGAGAGATCTTTCGGGTTCCTGAATACGATGTTGTGGACCGAGGGCTACGGATACCGGGTTAAGCTTTACGACGGAAAATGTTCCGCGTCAACCAGTTTATACCCGAAGAAGAGGGTGAGACTTTCGGTTGGCGGTAATATGGGTTTCCGAGGACAAAATGAGAGCAATTGTAGGATATGGTTTTGATCATTTTCTCTAAATCAGAAAAAAAAAAGTTTTTGGACACATTTAGGATCGACCTAAACAGGATTCATGATCCTATGTAGAGTGGTACTGTACCTGCATAAAAGTGCTAGAATGGCGGCTCATTCTTGCTGACGTCCCACGAGGGCCAGTCTCGACTGGTCTCCTAAGTACCCAGACGGCCGGGAGCTTTTGGAGCGCCGTAAAGTATATATCGTGGCTGATGCATGACCACGTCAGCCACCAAAGCTGATGTTGGTGGTGGTCAGCCTGCACACACACACCATTCTGAAATGTGGCAATTATGAGAAAGCGTATGGTCTACTTGGTGTTTGATACAGGGCGTCTTGATGCCTGATTGACGCAGTAGATCCGGACGCGGCAGTATCCGGATGAGACGATGCGGGCGGAATTAGCCTTTCAAGGTGTCAAACATCGTCTTGAGGCTTAGGGTTGTAAGGTATTTACTACCTCCCCAACGGTAACAAATGGCGTGCCAACATGTCGGCGGTTGTACCCCCAGCGAGCGTAGTGTTAAGACGTAGCCCGCTGCTTTGAAGCAGATCATGCCCGGATCGTCTGCGCTAAAGGCGATCTCTTTAAAGCCTTATGACTGGCACCGCCAACTTCAGCTCTCACTCAAAAGCTCCAGGTACTTTTGACAGGCTGGACAAGTGAGTGGAGCAATTTATTAACATCTTGTGATGACCATGCAAACCCGGTGTCCTACTGAGCCATCTATGTTAGAATTATTATTATAGATTTATGGATTATTGAGGATGGTGAGATGCTAGCATCGATGTCCTAATGCCTGGTCCTACCTGAATACTTACCTGAATTGTAAGTTGTTAGTGAGACAAACCTGTTAGTCGGCGACTTGCTAATCGTGCATAAGCCTTGTTGCGGATAGAGACAAGGCGCTAAGAGAATATTGATAACTAAAGTTCTATGTTGCCTCTCCGCATGGGCTGTGATACTGAATGGGAATGACATTCCATTTGTTTCGATGAAAGATTAGCCTTTAGACTTTAAAGAAATCGAGCTAGATCCTTAACAACTTGATTGTCGACCACATACACTTATTGGCTGCGCGACTGAACTCACCTTCGCCAACCTTGCAAAACTCACCGAGGCTCGCGATGACGGCAGGCAACGTAGCCAACCAAAGAACACCCTGTGATTTTCCACGCACAGGGCCAAGGGAAGCCTTCAAAATTGATGTGGTATATGGCAAGCACAAGCAGCGAACCAGAAAAATAAAAAAAAGAGGAGATGGTGTGTAGTCCCACAATGCTGTGTAGCTGATGTTGTAGATCAGCGAGGTCCAGATCTCTCGGCTATTCTGGGTGTGCTATGTAGGATCAATTGAAAAATTAAGATAGCGATGAGAAAATTTGAATTATTTGAGAATTACCACAGCTTTCATCTGGATCGATTGAGCTCTGGATTCAAGAGTATTATGTATGTAGTAATTAATTCCCATGTGCAGGGCGTGCATACTGCTGCTGCTATACGAGGTAGACGGTTGTCTGGCTACAAAGTCCGTAGGCGAACGTGACGGACCAAACATGGACTGGTCCGTTTCGTGTGATGCTTCATAGATTTAGTAGAGGTGTGAGCATAATAAAATTTATATACTAAGTATCAATCGGGATCCCGGGACTGCAGGTGAACTGCGCACATTACGGTATACATGTACTACCCCCTACAGCCATCAACCAAGTACCTTCGTCGAGCTGTTTCTGCTTCTTCTGATAGTTATAGACACGGATCTCGAATTGAAAATCAACACTTAACGATCGTTGAGCCGAAGATTAGTCAACAATCTGCTTACCTTGCAATGATTCAACGTTGACTTAAGCGCTATGTTAACGTAGAAACCCGAGACAACGGCTGAAGAAAGTGTTTACTAGGCACGGCAAGTTTGGTACAGTTAGTGTATGTCGTACAACCATCAATCCTTCAAGCCCGCGGCTTTCATGCACGTAACGCGAAGGAGCCATTACCTGCGTCAAAAGGGGTGATGTATATGTCGATCACTTCCAGGCGCGACCACGGCAGATGTGCGAGAATTATTGAGTTATCTGCAAGACATGTGGACTAAATCGTAATAGCCATATGCTAGTGCTAGCCAGGCACCAGTGGATATTCCGATCCCAGCTGGTATCTTCGATCAACAGGTTTGGAAATCCAACTAGAGCCTTCCATTTGTTGGAACGTTTGATGAATGCGGGTAGAAGCGCTCGCCTATTGCCAAATCCGCTTCGTTATCTGCTTGATCAATATTGATCAATATAGCAGGTGAGTGGACACTTTGGAACTTTGGATCGAGATAGTACTAGATGGGGAACATCCTGGTATATAAGTTCTTGATTACAAGTAGGTATCTTTCTTTATTGGAACACTGACTACCTATTGTACGTCTGCAGTCTGAACACCAACAGGTACATGTATCAGGGGAAGGTCCCAAGACCACTTCGCAGTAATTGCTTATACAGGATCATTTGAGATTCGAGGGGTACGCGTAAAGACCGAAACTATTTAAACATCAACGAGGAGCTAGCTGGGGTGTGGAGGATGGGGACTAGCTGCGCCAGCGGGGATAATACCGATGATAGTCTGAATGAACGGAAACCGGCGGCGATCCCTCAATTTTTAGAACTGCTATCTGGGTATTTAGTGTCCTAAACAGTTCGGTCACGTTGGTCAAGAACAGTACACAGGTACACAACGTCTTGCATCCTTACGAGACGCCCCCAGGTTCGGCTGACATGGAGTTACATTCCTCACACTGCTACCTGTCACCTTTTTTCGAAACGGGCACAGCAGGATTTTGCGTTATCTAAGAGGCGACAGTAAGCGCCTGGGTAATGGACTGTTAGCTCAAGCGCACATAACCGGAATTGTCTCTGGGTTTAATGTGACCGGACCTTTTCAGGTCTGGTGGATAAATAACATCCACGGCCAACCAACAGCCTCGTGGCCAGAGAACCTCCTCAAGGAACAATGCAGCTACTAGCGTTGACTATATACTAAGCTAGAAGGCGCTCAGCCACGATGGTACGGGAAAGAAACAGCCGCATTTGCATCAATTGCTTGCACAAAAGTCCAAATCAGCGTTACATTCCATGACTATACGATATGGCAAGTCATCAAGCAGCAAATAGTAAAAACGTCGGCGTTGCGGAACCACGACCCGGAAAACAAGTGGTGGCCGTTTCAACCTATGGACACAAAGCGAGGCAATGGTGAATTAAAATCATTGCCTCCACGTTTTTCGTCGCATTGCATTGCATGGGAAAAGTTGCCTTCTGATTCCAATGAATTCTACGTATAGCTTAACAAAGCACTACAGAGCTGCGGTACGCGAGGCCTATTGGAGCGGAAGTTTTGACTGCTTTCGGTCTAAAGCAACACCTATCTATCTTACAGTGTCTGGATAAGTCTCTCGTAGTAGCACGGTATACCTACCTACTCAAAGGGAGGGGCCGGATTGGAGGGTTGGACAGATGTACTGTACCTGTTACTGTGTCCATCTAAACCTGCCAGTCTGCAAGCTGCAAGTTGATGAGGGGTGATTACAACCGGCCGACGGTGCATTAAAACTAACGGCACGAGAGATGCGCACTGTACCAATATCAACGTAAGATCACGACAGGTTGCGCAACAATTCTGTTTTAGGATAATTTCGGCCTGAGGTTTTCAAATGGGGGGGAATAGACAGGCACAAACTCTGTAGTCCTGTGCCGTATCACAGTTATTTTCTCGCCATTGGTACTGACTCATAACGGTTTAAGACGCTAGAGGCTCTAAATCTAGTATTAGCCCAGCGACTTCGGATGCTTGAAACATCATCAGACAAACATTAGACTAGCAAATTGGCGAGAAACTCATGGGGTCGTGCGTATCAGAACATATATGTATATATATAAGATGATTAATAATAATAAAATTCTTGTGGTTTCTAACAAGCCCTGAGGTGTCTCTTTGTCCGATGATAGGTACTCTGTTAGACTTGACACTCGTAGTTTATATAGATTAATCGTCTTCATGGTTCAAACCCGTGTTATCTAAGCCGTACTGCGTACATATATCTCCTTGATACCCGTCACCGAAGCGTCTGAGTAACACGGTTTACAGGTATACTCGATTGGGGGTCAATCCATTGCATGATTTAAATAGGAACCCCTTTGCCACTAACCTACAATGTTCCGTGTTCTGTATAATTGGAAGACCCAAAGAAGACCTGGCGCTGGGGATTGGTGGCATCTCCCTTTCCAATTGGCCGGAAAGATTTCTTCAATGCTATAATGTTTAGCATTTGTCTCGGGCTATATGCCCGAGATACTGATATTTTGGTCATGCTGGCAGCGCCTTTTTCAATTTTTTTTTTTTCCCTGCTGATGTCATCTGAAAATTTATTATAGAACATGAGGATTACTCTTCCAGCATCGGATCCCGACGAATTGGTAAACAAGTACTTACTTGATGCAAGGACAGAGCATAATACGGGAGAGAGGGATGCTTGGGAATAGTTAGGTAGTTATTGTTAGTAGACCTAACATACAATACTGTCTGAGTGGCAGTGTTCAGTTCGGTCGTCACAGTCTCCAGTTATGCTCCCTTCAAGTCAAGTACAACATCTGGTCACGAGGAACAGCCATCGCACCAGCCGATGCCTCAGATGATAAATCCGCTCCACAACGACACACACCATCCAGCCAACCGCCCGCGTGCTAGTCTAGAGCAGCTTGGGAGGAGGAGGTCATGGGCGCGCGGGCATGGGCCTCGGAGTGTACTTAGAGTTACCGGTCTTGCCAGGCCTGCCAGGCCCTCCTTGCGCTATTCTGCAATTGACCTTGCGCGCTATCTTTAGAGCCACACAAAAAGCACGGGGAAGTTCCAGCCCATTTGACCCATTTGAACTGAACTACCCACCTGAGTCCTATCATTCCCCATGCCATGGATACTTATGTACATCGCGCATCAGTCGCAACTCAACCCATCACTGTGTACTTCTATACCTCCCGCTTTGTACTTGTATATACCACCACTCCTGACTGAACCGTCCAAGGCCAGTCCACCTCTCTTGCTTGCTTGACCTGGCCTTTTTGTGCTATCAGTTATCTTTGTTCTTTCCCAATTCCTAAAATCTAATTTTTTTTTCCATTGATAAAAAAATAATCTACCAGTCAGCAGAACAGTGCCAGTTCCGGTGTTTCCTCTTATACACACCACACAGGTAACCCTTGTTCACCCATCCACACTACCACCACCACACCCATATTCGCCCACTCCAACCAGCAACGGCATATTTCTCGCTCTCTTCGGCTTCGCATTGCTCTCGCCTGCTTTCCCATTTGCTCACTATAAACCCGTTCTTCAGCTATCGGAGAGTCTCATTCGGTGGCATCGTATTCTAGCTTGGTTTTGTCGTACTCTTGTCTACGTGTTCGGCAATGGCCTCTTCCAAGGTAACCACTTGCACCACCATGCCCGCCTAGCTTACTTCTCGCTGGAGCTGGCCGTGCTGATCACTCATGGCCAACATAGGAAATCCCAGCGTCGACGAGGCCATTGATCCAACACCGTCAATCTATTTCCTCGGGCTCGACATCCGTCATGTCGTCTGCTCGCCCTCCGGCCCACTCACGCAACAATTCCCATTCCCTCTCCGCTTTGTCTGCCACCCACCGCGTCACCCGCCGAAAGAGCATGACCGGCCCTACCGCAAATACCGCCGCCGTGGTTGCCGCCTTGCAAGAGGCCGGCGACAAGGTAGCCGCGCTGCCTATTGCCGTCAGTACTCGCCGTGGCACAATATCCAAGTCCGGTGCTGCCCGAGGTGCCGTAGTAGGAAGTCTGCCATCGCCTCCTGCCAGTTTACCAAGTCATAGATTCACAATGCATCCGAAGCCGGAAGGACAAGAGAGTGCAATTGATGATGATTCGAATGACATGTCCGCCGACGAAAGGGAGGGTGGCCTTCAGAAGGCACGAATCCGACGCGCGAGCGATGGCCAGCCTCTTACCAAAGAGGGCAGGAAGAGTAACCGCGTCGAGCTCCGCTGCGACAAGTGTGGAAAAGGATACAAGCACAGCAGCTGCTTGACCAAGCATTTGTTTGTGCCCATTTTCTTACCCACTACTCTTATCCCATACCCATACTCCCTTGGCCAGGCCGCTGGATGATGTATCGAAAGAAAGGCCATGGACCGGCTCGCACACTACCCAACCCCAGTGTCTATGCGTGAGCTTGTGTTGACGAATTGCTTGGCAGATGGGAACACACTCCCGAATGGTCCCTCACGTCCAAGCTTCTCATATCCAAGCATCAACAAGTGCAATTGCTCGAGGCAGCGTCTGTTCTCGTCTCGATGAACAACGACAAGGACGCGACAACACCACCAGACTCGGCTAAGGACTTTGCCAGCGAAGCGGGATCAGCTTCACCAACAGCCTCTGGGTACTCGGAACACCATGATGGACGCAGTTCTGCGGACACCACCCCACCGCCTCGCGAGGGGTTCGCCGCGGGCAACACAATGACTTACCGAGATGACTCGAACCGCTACAGCAACGGGAGCAATTACTCACGATCTTATCAATCGGCTGTGTCAGGCTCTTTCTTCCCAGGCAGTTTACCCCACACAAGTGGATTCAGCCACAACCGTCACGGTAGTTCGGACCGTCGCCCTCTATCATCGGGATTCAACAACACCAGCCAAGAAGACCGTGATCTTGCAGCGGCTGTCGAGTTGCTTAGCTGTAGTATTGGCAGCAACGGAGGAAACCGAGATTCAAGACTCCCCGAGGACGCCCCTCCAGTTCCTCCGCTGCCTGCACAGTATCTCGATCAAGCAGCTTTCAGTAGCACTAGCTTCATCAATAGCTACAGAACACAAATGCCGGAGAGCTTCACTCGCGGCGACCACCGCCGGAATGTCGATGTGAAGATGGAAGATAGCGACGGCAGCATGGTGGACGAAGAGGAAGAAGAGCGACGCTCCAGGGCACGAAGTAGCGAAGAAGATGAAGAGATGATGTTTGGGCGCATGGAGGAATGAGCCAATGACACCATGGGTCTGGGGCTTTTGCTTCCTGTGATGGGAAATGAGGCATGGGTTTGATGTTTCCTTTATACCACAAATACTTATATTAAAGCGTGTAAATGGATGGTTTGCTCCGCCGCCGGGACCTTAGCACCGAAGAGTGGCGGCTCTCAGAAGCGATAGCTGACGAAAGCGGACTCCATGAGGTTAAAGTGAGGTCCGGAGGGAGCGTCGAGCGAACGCCAGAATATGCGAGTGAATAACTGCGTAGGAGACGCAAGACATTCGTTTGTTCTATACGGAAGAGAGACCAAATCAAATGAACCTGGGCCTCTTACATTGGAAGAATTCTTGATTTTGAGATGGTAATTTGCAGTTGGGACGCTGGTCTTCCATAGCTGAGTAAAGCTGCGGCGACAACCCGCGCGGCAATGTATAATAAAGCGCCATTGAAATGAGCAAGTCGGGAAACAGAGGGTTTGCTGTGAAATCCGTGAAGCTGTCGACGCGAAGATTGTGAAGATCGTGACAATGCAAACGGACGGATGACCGTCAACGCCAAATGCGCAGAACCGACAGGGTAAATAAGAGAGGAGAGAGCTGGGAATCTCAATAATGGGAGATGGCTTCCGAGCATTCTTATGAAGGAACTGCTACTTCTGGGTTAACTCAGCGATCAACAGTGGGGGCTCAAGTGAAGATCCCCGATCGTTGGACAGACGAGGTCACGTCACTGGTGTTGGAGGAGAGACGAGCTTCGCGGGAGCTTGCATGGGGAAAGCTTTGACAAGCTCAGCCCAGCAGAGCTTGTCGAACCCACCCCGGTTGCCCCTCCTCGCTCTCTGTTGCTCTGTTGTTACACTACTTACCTCCCTCGACACTAATAACAACGTCAAATCCTCAAAACATCATAAATCTTCAAGTTATCCACCAACCTTTTTTTTGTCTCATTTTCTTTTGCAGATATAGTGCAAGTCTTCAGCTCTTTCCAGCAAACTCATTTCCTTTTTATTCCGTCAGTGATAAATTCACCTCTTGCATTTAGAGAGGAGCATCTTACGTCGCTGTGACTTGTCGCCGAACAAAAAATCAACAATGCGCACGAGACGCCAGGACAAGGCCGTCGCAGAAGCTGCAGCCGCATCGGCGGTTGAGAAAGAGGAATCGCCTTCCAAGCCCGTTTCCCTAACCACTGACAGCGACAGTAAAGATGCGCAGAGATTGTCCACCACTGTTACCATCTCGAAAATCGAGGGATCTACAGTCCATCACAGGGAGAGCACACCGCGATCCAAGCTGCCAACGCCGCTACAATTCCCTCTTGTCGCTATTCTCAGTCTAGTCATCTCGGAACTGGGCTACTCGGTTTCGTGGTCTTTTACGCAGGGCGTGCTCGCTACGTATGCGCGGCTTCCCGGGACTTGGGGCGAGGTCGCGGCTATAATGGGCTGGCGTCTGTATGTACCGCCCAACTTTCTCGTGCTTCGATGGGAGCAGTTCGCGCATCGCGTTGTCATTTGGCGCTATATGCTGACATGTTGGATATGACAGATTTGAGCTCGGGCTTGGATGGTTCGGTAACTACGATGGCTATGACATCACTGCGCTGAATCTTTTGTCTCAAGGTCCAGCTGTAAGTGACACCATTCCAGACAAGCGCGCGCACCCATCTTGCGCCTCGTGTGCATACTGACTGAGACATTGCGCAGCTCTACTTACTCTACGCGCACTACGAAACACCTGCGCTTGCGCTTCTACTCACTGTCGTCATTGAAACTCTCGCGACATACATTCCATTCCGTCTGCTTCGCCCGCTGTCTCGCGTCCACGCACAGCCAGCTGCCGTTCCCAATGCCGATATCCTAACTGACGGGCCTATCGCCCTCCTCACCACGCTCCTCGCCGGCGCCATTTACAGCGTGTCCCTACTCTTCGCCTACTCGACTTACCTTCCGACCTATCTCGTGATGTACTTTGAGGGCTTGCCATCATTGGTGCGTGCCCACGATTCGAGCTACGTGGGCCTCTTACCTGTGACTCTCGCGCTTGGTTTTGCGGCCCGCGTCTTCATCTTCACGCCCGCTGAGGCAACTGGGCGTACACCAGCCGATGCTAAGAACGAGGCGTTCGACCCTGTCAAAGCTAGCCTGCGCGAGACGGTGCGATGGAACTTCTTGGGCTGGTCTTCGCAGACTAAGGTGGCGCTTCAGCGCACTGCATTGGTCGTACTCGTCAGTGGTACTAACACGTTCTTACGGACGCGGCTTACCATCGTGGGCGTGGAAACTACCGGTGCTGTGGCTTGGAGCAGTGTCTGGGGTGTCGCAGCGGCGATCACTGGCGTAGCTCTCAGCGCTGTTGGGGGCGTCTGAGTCTATCACGATTGGTGAACGTAGCTTGTGCGGTCCGTAGCTTAGGCTGAGAGAAAACAATGATACGGACGTGGGAGTTGAGGATTTGATCGAGATGTGGGTGTTTGGTGTACACGATGACCCATTCACTTCCACGGAGATTTGTATGTACCTATCGGAAACCGTTTTATATATAATGTCTATTTTACCAAACCCAGTTGATCATCTAGCCTGAGAGCCCTTATAGTGATGATAGTATTGATAGTCTGACCTGGCTATCTGCCAGCTCCATGGATCTGCAGAAAGATCGGTTTCTTGTTATACGGGCAACTGCACAGCAATAATCCGAACCGCCTAGTATTCGGCTTGTATCCAGATCTCGGTTTACTTATACAGGCCTACAGTTCAAGCCTGCGAGCTCATTCATACCAAAATCCCCGAGCTTAACACGCATCAAGCACAATAAACACGATTCTCTACTTACAATTCGTTGTTGAAGCATTTCACCAACTTGAAACCTCCCCCAGACTCATCAATGTAGTTCCTGTTAACTAGATCAAAATGGATACGTCCAAGACCAACGACAACAATCCTGCAACCCAGCAGTCATCTAACTCGCGCCGCCGCTCACGCGCTAAGAAGAAGAAGCCGGAACAAGAAGGAGAAGAAGAGGAAGAGGAAGAGCTCAATGAAGTAGAGAGATTGGTGGCCAAAGGATGGACGAAAGGAAAGAACATCACTGCAAACAAGGTCTTCCTCTCCGGCCAGGTGATCGTTGAGGGCCTGCTTCACGCTACTGATAAGCTGTGTTTGAGCGGTGACTTCATTGTCACTGAGAAGCTTGAATGCGAGGGTAACTTCACTCTTTCTGGAAACCTGTGGCTCTGGTACGTATGATAGCTTGCCTTTTATATCTAAATATGCAAGGAATTGCCATTGTTGTTAGGTTGAGGTGAAATGTGAAGATTAGTTTACTGATACATTTTTAGGGGTGGACCGGCCAGGGTCAAGAACATGATCATCCTAAAGCGTACAGTCATTCAGTAAGTGGAAGGAACCTACCCGGCACAGATTCCGTACTTGGATATCAGACTAACATGAAAACCAGTGGTGATTTGACTGTGAGCACCGGCGCCTATATCAAAGGTCAATGCACCATCATTGGCAAACTTACAGTTACTGGAACTCTGAGACTCAATGGTACCCTGTGAGTATTTATTGTCCTTGGATATGTACTTTGGTACATTCCTGCCTCTTGTGACCGCTGCACAAGCAATGTTACGCTTCCTTTTATGTGCAACAGCTGTGAAGCATGAATCCCAACACCTAACTTTTGAAAGCTACGCACTAATACTTCCTGTATGCTCGCAGGAAATGCAAACGTCTCAGCACTGCCAGCCCCATTCGGAAATTCGGAAGAAGACCGCCAAAGATCATTGTGGAGGAAGAGGATACAACCAAGGAGGGAGACGTTATCGCTGCTGAAGTGATCCATCTGTTAGGTGGACATGGGACAAGTGCTTAGGAATATGGGGTGATTACCTTTGAGCACCTAAAGTTCCTAGATGGCTGCTAGGTATTTCTGAGGGTTAAAATTGCGTTGTGTTTAGGAAACATATATTCGAGATATTCAAAGACATAAAGCAATTGACGTTGAACATCAATGATTGAACTGGATTTATGTGCATGCAAGGTAAACTTGAATGTAGGTAGGTAGTACCTATAGGATGCTTCAACAGCTTTCAAGGAAGAGATTAGGTAACAGCCCCACGCTAAGAATACTTTATGATAAGTGCATATTACTCACTTAATCATAAATGCCCTTTCAGATCAGCAGACCAAATATGTAGGTATCCATGTATTCACTTTAACCGTCTTTCTCCATTAAACACGCTCTCCCACCCCAAAACACGGCAAGCAATCAACGTCAAGTCAAGATCGCGAGGTAAGGCCTGTCCACTACCACCTTATTGTCTGAATTCTTCTTCAGGCAAACACAGCATCTCCAGATCTAGTGGCCACACAATGCGATCTACATAATGGTCATATTAACATGATATCAAGCTGTACCAGGCACATCTTCAAAACTATGTTCCGCGACCATGGCAGCTGCAGTGGAAGCCAATGCTGCCGAGGGCCGTGGGGAGCTTGATGGCGACATCTCCCCCGGACATCCAGCTATTCAGCCAATAGGCACCGCCAACAACAGCCTCGAGCCCCTCGCGATGCGCGCAGACCCAGATGCATCAGCTACTGTCACCGACTTCCTCGACTTTACCGAACATCTACCCTCCGACATCACTCGGTCCCTTACCCTGATTGCCCAGCTTGACAGCTCCTACATCGAATCGTCTGCCGGCGTCAATGACCTCACCACGACTTGGGGAAAGCTGCCCACTTTACCTCCTAATGAGCGCGTCGACCCTATCAAGCTTCGTGCCGCCATATCCGACAAGCTCAACCATGCCCTCAGCTCCCGCACCTACGCCCATGCCGAGGCGTGTCGCATGCAGGAGATCGTCAACAGGCATTATAACAGAATCCAGACCATCCTAAGCAAGCTTCACACCATGCATGATAATTTTCCTACGATAGAAGAACAACAACAACAGCAAGAACAAAAGAGCCCCGTACAGTCCAGATCACCACAGATAACCCGCGGCCCTAAGATTACCCTTCGTCTGGATAGCAATGGAGAGAAGATGCGACCACGGCGAATCATCGTTCCGGGAGAGGTTCTCGGCCCTCACGAGATCGACTTCAATGTCTACAGCGACTCCAGCGAGGACAGTTCCGAAGATGAAATTTCTGTTTCTCCTCCCAGACGGCCCGTCACGGAAGGTCCTCGTATCAAGCTTGTAAAGCCACCCAAACCTAAGCAACAGAGGCCGCCAAAGCCAGCCCGGCCGGCACGTCCCAACGGGCGGGAGAATGGACCACCTCCAATCTCAACGAGCACAGCTCTAGCAAAACTCAAACCACCACCCGAGAATGCCGTCCCAGGCAGCGCGGATGCTCCATGGCTTCAACTTACTCAATACGAACTTGCTAAGCTCAGGAAGAGGATGAAGAAGAACTCCCAGTGGATTCCGAGTGATACTATGATTGCACGAGAGCTGAGAAACCTCGGCCGTGGAGTAGAGGCATTCAAAGAAGCCCAGAAGAAAGCTGAGGAGGAGGGAAGACCATTTGAACCAACTCTACCGGCACCAGTAGTGGATGCTGAATCCGGTATTCAACATCCCCCTGAAGGTGCCATCAGTGCCGATGCTTTGACCGCGGATGAGGTGCAGTTGAGCAATCGCGGGATGAAATTGAATGAGGCTAAGAAACTCAAACGCGAGACCTTAGCCCGCATGGCTGCAGAAGAAGCAGAAGAATCAGCGAGAAAAATGGCGGAAGCTGCGCGCATTTTTATGAATCATGAGGCGTCGCCGTCCGTGGCTGGTAGCTCGCATGACAAGTCCCAGGACGCGGGACAGAGCCAGGGGAGAGCTTCGAGCAAGTCCAAAGCGAAGAAGCGAAAGCGTGATTCTATGTCGGAGACACCCGCTCCAGAGAAACCCCAAGGGGCAGAAAATCTGCCGCCAAATCAAGCGCCGGCGGCGCCAGCTACTCAGCCAGACAGGCCGCAGCTGAAACGTACCAAGACCGAGACACCGGTTCCTCCGCCTCAGATCACTCCGCGCCCTCCATCGGCTCCTCCGCCGCCTGCTGTTGTTCCTCCACCGCATCCGGCCCCAGTTGTTGAAACACCGGTTCCTGTTCCACAACTAGGCAGAAGCCTCACATCTAAAACGCCTGTTCCGGTTCCAGTACCGATTACCGTCCCGTCAGACACCTCTATCGTAGCTGTAAGGACGGCTGCATCCTCGGGACAGACGAGCCCAGTGCCCCCGTCCACCGTCACTACTACAGTTCCTACCAAACCCCCAGCAGAAACACCAGTTCCCCCTCCTATCAAAACATCCACTACCCCCATTCTCCCTCCAGCTCGGGATCTTCCTAAAAGAGAGACCCGCCAGACTATGCAGCCAGCTGCAACTAGTCTTAAACAAGCCAACGGCTCCCGCGGTAATACGCCAGTACCTGTCCCGGTACCTGAGCAGCAGCCGCAACCAGCTCCTACCCGACGACCTGTCTCACGGGGCAAAGCGGCTAGCCAGGAGCCCGCTCCAACATTTGCAGCCGACCGGCCCCGACGTGCCAGCACTGCTAGGAACACTCCAGCTCCTGAAGTCCGTCAGCCTAGCAAGCGTGCCAAACGACCCGCACCGGGTGTAGTGACCACTAATCCTGGCGGTACCAGTGCTGTGGGGAAACGCAAGGCAGCGCCACGCAAGAAGGCTCGGGCTAGGAAGGACAAGGGCGCTAATCAACACCCAGAACCCGAGGTAGAGGTAGAGGTGGATGATGATGGCAATATCATAGACCCGAGCGAGCCAAGATATTGTTTATGCAATAGGGTCAGCTTTGGCACCATGATCCAGTGCGATAATATTGACGTAAGTGAATTCCCCCCGAAAAATAAACGAAAAACAAAAATCCACAAATGAAAAGCTAACAGGAGTGGATGGCTAGAATTGCGAGAAGGAGTGGTTTCACCTGGAGTGTGTAGGACTCTCTGAAATACCGGCTCGCACGACAAAGTGGTATTGTCCTCAATGTCGTATTCTGCTGAATATAGGCGAACGAGGAGAAGTCACGTCCCGTGGGGTCAAGATGTGAAGTACATCACTTCAGTCCATTGAAGACTCTCATGAGGAGCCAGTATCAGCTTTGTTTTCTATTATGGAGACTCTTGCCCCCATACCCTTGTTATAGAGTACGGAAGACGGACTCGAAACTATGATTTCTCGGTTTCCAGTTTTCCCAGGCTCTCTACTTACTATTCGGCGGTTCATTACTGTTGGTGGATCGGCCGACTCTGGAGTTTTAGGCGTGACGATTACGATTGTCTTGTTATTTTACAGGCATCGAAGAGGCTGTGGGTTATGATACCTGATCGGCGTTTGGTGAACGGAGTTTGAGGCACTTAATAAATCGTCGAATCGGCCTAGTTAGTAAAAGAGGTGGCCCGATTATCTAGATACTAGGGGAACGATTAATGGGGTGATTTTGCCATATCGTGGCTTGTACAAGTAGGCGTCATGAGCAGTATGCAACACGCACTGCGGATAGTTTTTATATGATCTCTAATTGCTTATTAACATGTCCATGAATGGCCTATGTGCAAGTGAACATAATAGATGCCGGACGGCGGGTTGTGGCCCGCATCGATGGTGCCCGGGACTTCCGAGGTTATGAGCCCCGCAGCCTGTGTTCCGCGATGCGACAATAAGCATACGATTCATGATCTGGATCTAGGGATATTATCTCGACTACTTCCCGCCGTCTGGTCCGGCCAATATTTCTATTTTCTTGACCCAACGCAGTTCATATATATCAGCCAAAATGACGGAGTACACAGCAACTTACCCGACAAACGTCGCGGTCGATGAGAGGCTTAAGAGATTCATCTCGTCCTTCTTCGCCATCTCGGATGATCCGTCCAAGAACGAGGAATGGGTGGGCTCTTTCACGCCTCGTGCTTACGTTATTCTGGGGGACAAGAAGGCCCAGGGTGAAGACGGTATGGTACGCCTCTTGTTACGTCTATAGACTGTTAATTCTTTGAAATAGAGCTTCGCAGATTACGCGAGGGTATGTGGGAGAGTAGTAAGTGGGCTTATTCCTAGATTTCTATATTCTATCTTCACAGTCAGTCCGCAGACATGCTAACATTGATACTTCCAGTCAAGTCACGGAAACACAAGGTGGAAAAGGTATTTCCGGCTACGTTTGAGAGACGTGAGCTTGACCCTGAATGGAAATATGAGTACATGCTACAGGGCACGGTCGACTATGAAATGAAGAATGGAGAGAAGATCCATAGGCAGTGGGCTGGACACGCATGTATTATTGATGAAGATGGGCTGAAAATTGGGTTTTATGATGTCTATATTCGTGTGTAAGTCAACGCACTTGTCCATACATTAAAATTCAACTATCTGCGGGGTTTGATGGTATCAGAATAACTGCATCTTAGGCATTTCTTTTGCAGGCGCTGTTACTTAGTAAGTCAGTGGGTTTCAGACTACAGCGTGACCAAGATGTCTAATTCTGCAATATAGTAATTATAGAAATGACATCGTAACTAAACGAGTTAAAGCCACGAGACAACGCGGGCATCAGCTGACTTGGGTCACTCTTTGTATTTACATAAGTAGACATGCCCGGTGTTCCACAGTCATTTCCCGTCAAAGGTTATCACCGGAAATTTCGAGACGATTGCTAATCAATTTCCTCCCGATCTGTGTTGAACAATGATAGATCTGGGTTACAATGAATAGTGTTGTGCAAAAGGCTGATGAATCATCCGGAGTTGAGAACACAGCTCAGTGTCACGCCGGGTGTACCATGTACCTCGCCTACTTACATGCAATGAAGTCATCGGCTGTCTCGGGTCGAAGCCTCGAGTTTGTTGTTACTCGTTGTCCCAACTTACGACTGAAACAGACTATGGACTTCCAAATTATGCCATTACTCTCCGTCTACCTCATTATATTATTTCCCACTCGAAGTAGTTAGAAAGACAAGTATAGAGAGGGAACTAGGGACTTGAATGAGAACCTTGAAGCGATGACGCAGCACGGTAATGCGTTGCATGAGGTACAATCTACTTATACTTGAGGAGTGCAGCGGATGAGTCTCACATGAATCCGGGGGATACCTATTAGCTTCGCCCCAACAGACCAGGATTGGTCGGGTGGCTACCTCCTACTGTACCTCCTATCAATAGCTTTATCACAGTTGGAAATGGATCTTATTACCCCTCTATCTGTCCTCGACAACGTGCAACGTGCCCCTCATTAGTGGCACTTAGGCGTCGACTTGGGGTCCAACGCCAGCCAACGAAACTGGGTCCTTCCGGGGCGGAGAGACAATGTCATCTGCATCATGCACCCAACAACGGTTTTATCTAAGTACCTACCTACGTAGTACGTCTACTATATGTAGTGCCATAGATATGTATCTGAGAGGGACCTACATGCTGCTGTGCTCGCATGTATGTATGCTATACAGCTAGCTCACTCACCTGCCCGTCTACCTACCTACTTACCTACCGAGGTTATGTATGGTCCCGGTTGATAGTGTTTTGTTTATCAAACCAGATTAGTTACGAATTCCACTATTATGCATGTCTGGAGAGTCTAAACTTGAAGGAGCTGAGATGATCACCAGGTTTAAATGTAGGTACTCGAGACACCCTGCAGGACTAGGCGATCTCAGCTCATCTGAGTGTATCCCACATGCCACCCCTCCACTGCCCACTTGTTCCCTTAGTGCCTGGATTCGGTATGCTCAGTCACTTGGTGCAGGCTGCGCAACCCTCCTTTGCCGCTACCAGTCAGCGCCGAAGTACATGAGACGCGCTGGCCGCCGGAGCCTTATCGCATGTATCCCCCGTGTCCCGTCGTTCTCCACCTCCCACTCGACCCTTGCCGTGGGGCCCCCCTGTCAATACCTAAAAGGGTACCTTGGCGGCCCTGTGGTGACCTGTCCTGGTGCAAGCGTCTGGTGCTTCTTTAGCTCTGTCCTGCCTAATCCCATCTCATCACAGGCTCGACAGGGAGAGAGCTATATGAAAGGGTTATGAATGTATCTAAGTACTGCAGGTAGATACTTTGCCCCGCCATCGATACCATGGCGTACCGTACCGTACCGTACCTCTTATCCTCGTCCGCGTTCCTCGTACCGTCCGGCGTTGACGACAACTTGCTCTGACCCTATCATATGCTTCTTCCTTCAACTCTGACTGTTCTTGTCTCTTCTTTGACCTGGCACATCCCCACGTGAATAACCCTCCTCTTAGTCTTCATTGTCTGCTTCCATTAGATGAAATAAGTGTGAAAAGCCTATTGAACCATCTCCGGTCACCCGCGAAACCTTGACAATACTATTCTCTCTGCCTGAACTGTCTATTCCGTCCTTTGTTCTTCCCCGCCGGCCCTCGGACGCTTCATCGGCGCTTTGATACGCACGCTCGGCTTTCTCATCTCGCCTCTACCAACGACACCCCTTTTCTTGTTTCTTGCGAACTCTATTAGCGTTTCCGTAGATCCGCGATACTACCACAGCTTGAACGAACTCCCCTGATCGCCTCCGTCGGCTGGTGCTCTACGAGACCAACAGTGACGAGCCGCGCTCCCGAGAGAGCTCTTCTGCTGGCGAGCAGGAAACTGCCCCAGCATCCTGCCAGCATCGCTCTATGCCCGGTTCGTCAATCCACGATCCGTCTGCGACGTCGGACTCCTCTCCCACCCCGAGCACGCCTCGCCAGAAACGAAAACATAAGCTTACAGGGAGCACTTCTCCAGGTTCTAAGAAAAAGGACAAGAATGTCAAAGATAGTGGTGGAGTTGTTGCGGCGGTGACGAAACACAGGGCCAAGCTCACGTATGTCCGCAACCCCCTTTCAGCCCCTTATCCCAAGTCGTTAGTCGCTAGCACGGTCTCCTATTCTATAGGCGCCGAAGCCTTGCCCCTCAAGGCATGAGTTTGACGTCCCCCAGCCACCATCTGCTCATGACAACGTCTAACATTGGTTTCCATAGCAATGGCAATGCCGGTAAGGACATAGTGACGCCTGATGAGTCACCTATATCCCTGTCGCCAGAACTAGAACCTACCGCGCCGGCCTCAATCCCGACTAACGGCAATCCGTCCGTGTCACCTCTATTAGATGCCGTATCAGCAACGTCGGTTTCTGCAAGCACGGCTCTCAGTACCAATGACTGGTCTAGGGCTACAGGACCCCTTGCTGGTTCACCATCCAACTTGATTAGCATTATGGGAGACTCACCGCCTACGCAGCCGTCGTCATATGAGGATTCGAGGGGACTGTCATATGCCTGGCCTACTCACCAACAACAGCCGCAGCAGCATCAGCAGCCTCAGCAGTGGCGGCACCATGGTAGTAATATGCCTTATTCTGCTTCACCGCCGACTAGTGGTAGACGGCCTCTGAGTTATCAAATGGACCATTACGCTGCCAGTGAATTCCGTTCTCAAATGTCTACACCTCCTAATGCAAGGCGAAGCTCCATGCACTCGCCCTTTTCGCCACCACGAGTTGGAGCTAATGTTCCGCCCCTACCCCACCAACCTCAAGCGCACTTTTACGGTGCTCCAGACATCGATTACGATGTACATCGTAAGACAGGCTTGAAAGCCGGAGAAAGAGGTTTTTATTTTGGCTTTGATACGCTTCCGCGGCCCAATAGTGGACAGACATCTAGTAACGACCACGTCGTTCTCGCAGGCTATGAAGGTGGCTTGGACATATACAGCGTCAATAAGAGAGGGGTAGAGCCACTCGCCACTCTAAAAGGACTCCGAGGTGGTGTTTATAATGCGAAGATATTACCATGGAATAGCACACCGGACCCGTTCGGAATATTCCCCTTAATTGCTGTCGTGGTCCATGGGCCTGTACCTCCCCATAGTCCTCCCGACATTGCCTTGGAATCGGCATTGGACAACACCTCAAGTCCCCGGTTGGAAGGTATCAACACTCCGCAATCGGACACTAATCAGCGCCAAATCAGCATTGGGAAGGGCGTGCCAGTTATCGAGGCCTATCAGACTTCGGTCGAGGTGTACTCCTTGGCAACTAATCAGTTAATTGATGTCTTGTTGCAAGCGCCCAAAATACCATTCAAGGCGTCAGTAGCGAGCCCGGTCTTCGGGAGCCCTCCACCAACTGGTGCTTTCCAGATTCGTGCCGAGGATGGCTCCATAGTGGTAGCTTCGGGTACGACAGGGGAATGCTGGGTTTATCGACAGATGAGGTATGAGCAAGATCCCGGCCATGGGTTCAGCTGCGTTGGAAAACTATGGACGAGTTTGCAACAAAGCGTCAACGGTGATTCAGCACCAGAAAATGAAACCGCATCGATTCCAGTACCTCCGCGAAAAAGATTACAGACACCGATTTTTGCGGTTCATGGGAGATGGTTGGCCTACTGCCCCCCGCCCTCTTCATCTCAAATTGCCTTGAATGGCTTCATTCCAGTACCCGTGGAAGGGAAAGCACCAGGACTGTCGACAGTCACCTCTCCTGTGCTGCCAATCGAGAGCTCAGAAGTTGAGCAACCCATATTCGACGGCGTTATGAACAGGATTATGAGGGAGACAACACAAGAATTCATACAAGGAGCGCGGTGGGTTGGCAAGCAGGGTATGCAGCTTTGGAACAACTATTGGAAGCCAGGACAGCAACCGGCTGCGAGACAATCGACTGTAGGCTCTCCACCATGGGGGTCAGCGTATCCTGGGCGGTCAGAAGCTTCGCAATTCCCACCAACCTATGGGGTCTCTGGACAAGCTGTGACGAAGGAACCGGGGCTCGTGTCTATCATTGATATGCATAGTCTGATGAGCTCTGCTACTATTCATCCCATCACAACTTTCAAGCCGCCACTCGGGTGTAGCTTCTTGTCCTTTTCTCCAACAGGGTTATCTTTGTTTACTGCAAGCATTAAAGGAGACGTGCAAACCGTTTGGGACCTGATGCGTATTCAGTATACGAAGTCATCCTCTTTACAGAATCCTCAGCCAAATAACGGACATGCGACTCGAGTCCGACAAGTTGCGCAGTTTTCACGTCTGACTATCGCTCGCATTATAGACATCGCATGGGCTAGACCAAACGGCGAACGAGCCGCTATGGTCACGGAAAGAGGCACCGTACATATGCTGGACATGCCCCCGAGCGCTTACACGTGGCCGCCTCCACGCAGGCGCGTCGCCGCGCCAGAGACAGTGAGCGGGGGGTCCGAGAATGCTTCCTCAGCTGTATCTATCGCTTCCAATGTACTGAGCTCTGCCTACGGGGCCACCCGACCACTGCTTAATACGCATCGACGGGTCCCCTCTACTTCGCAAGGTACATCGACTATTATGGACCACGCCAGCTATGGTGGAAAGGTTCTCGCCGCCGGGATTAGCAATTCCTTGGGCAACGCAGGAACTGCCATAAACCATTTGCGTCACACCGGCGAAAATCGGGTGAGCTTACCTCTGAGAAACATGTCGGCCGGTCCATCATGTGCTACTTGGATCACCGGCAGGAAGCATCACACCTTGTTCGTGGTAGGTGATGGCCAAGTTAGAATGTTCCCAAGCAAAAGCCGCAGGCCAAGCATCCGGAAGGACCGACCACGGATTGCACGTGGAACGAAATACAACGATTTCAAGCTACGAGATCTACCAAATGACCTGATTGCCCCATCAATCAAGCAAATGATCGATCCAATTGAAGATCTTGATCTTTCAAACCCAGATCACGATGGCGGTAATACGTTGGTTCTTAACCCCCGGCCACATTTGACGGAACTTGACCACAGTCCCGAAGCAGCGATACCCCAGGCGGAGATAGAGTCGAACGCCCCATATCAGCCATTTCACACTGATAGACGCGTCAGCTTGCATATATACAACGGAGGACATGTCGAGAATGGACTATCTTCTGTTATACGGCACATGCAATCAGCTACTTTAGATGACACACCGAGACGCCCCAAGCGCCGCGACAACAAATCAGTTGAAGACCAGGCATGGGCCTTCGGACAGCCAATCAGCACCATCAAACTTGACCTTGGCCTGCCAATAGTAGTAGACGAGGATGTCAGCAACAGTATTGATGATCACCGGGCCTTGCCTGTATCAGCGATGGAACGGGTCTTGCAGGTCGGCGAGAATGACGAGCAGATTGTCGTAACTACGCGGCGGCGGCGAGGTGGCGGCCGACCAGTTGGTGGTGACGAAGACGGGTTCTTTGAAGATGATTGTGAAGTGCTCGATTTTGCCGACCAGCGAGTATGATACAGTCAGTCAGTCAGTTAGTGTGACAAATCTGAGTTTTGTGTTTTTTTCGATACAGCTCGCGCTTTGTAACTGCACACACGCTGCTTTTTCTCGCCACTTAATCTCATCAAGGTCAAGACTGCTCCGCTTGGTTGTCCTCTTCGTTAGTTACGCAATAGTCTGGAGTTGGAGTAATGGATGGATTGGCATTACATTCTATCACTACTACAGACAGACAGACATTTGGCATGGCATGTTATATACGGGTCTCGCTGGCGTAATTAGTTAGTTGGTCACAGTACAATAGATACATTTGAATGAAGTCACCCCCTGTCTCGTGCCGAACTGTGAAATGCGCCTCGATTATCCCGGGCACGATGTTTCTTTCCTCCTAGTAATGCAAACTCCAAATTGAGTAGCAAAAGGCACGAATAAAAGGAAAAGTGACAAAATAGAAAGAAACGCGGAGAGCGAGGGTCTGCTAGATGGGTTTGTTTCGCTAATATATTAATGTTTTTCCGAGTGTTTTGAAGCTACTCGATAAGCCGCCCAACAGCCTCTCTGATGAGTATTCTCATTACATACGTGAACGGCGAAGAGAGAAGTCCTCTATAGCTATTTTGTCCGTCTCTTATCGTTTCCCTCTTTTCACCAGTCAGGGAGTCAGTCCCCTAATTCTTTACTCTCACACACACTCTTTCTATCTCGTTTCTCTACATCGCTGTGCCCCCTTTGGTTCGTCTACGCCTTCTTCTTAGCAGCGGCGGCCTTGGCCTTGGCGGCCTTCTTCCTGTTGCTCCGGATCATGACGACGCTGAGGAAGGAGCCGACGACGGCGGAGCCCAGCAGGATCAGGATCACGGGTATGCGGATGGCCCACTCGCGCGGGGGGAAGAAGCTTTGGAGAGGATGGTCGAGGTCGACGAAGGGCTGGAGATTGTTAGTGGTGCGAGGTAATTCCTCAGGAGAAGGGGGAGGACTGGAGGAGAGAGGGAGGACGCACCATTGCCAATGTCCAGATCGTGTAGTATGAGAAGACGACGGTGGCGGCCACGAGCATGGCGAGGCCGACGAGAGTCCCGAGCTGTTATGTTGTTAGTCTCTTGTTGTAATCAATCTTGTAGCTTGTGTGCGGGTGCATTTATGTGTGATGTCGATTCTAGAGGATCCCTGTTGAGGACAGCTGGAAGGAGGTTTGCGCCTACGTACCATTGTTGATTAGGTTATGGGGAGGAATATGATGGTAAAGAGAACTATGTAGAGTTGAATACTCTCGTGAGGTCGTGATGTTTGAATTATGGCTCGGTTTCCTGTCGTCGTGTTTCGGAGTGTTGTTGAAATGTGTTGCTGGCACTTAATTACTTAAGACCAAATGGGGGTTGAGTGACGCTAATAAGAATTGTCGTTTAATTGACACGATACCGCTACCAGACGCGACTGAGTGGATGCAGAGGGGCAGGGGGAAGCTACCTGGGTAAGTAGGTACCTGTCTAGGTACAGCTGGAACCCAACTGACGGGGGTTTACGATAATTCAAGACTCACATGCTAAATACCAATACTTCTTTAATGCGTGAGGATTTAAATTTTAATACATGCATTCGCTACGTTAGTTCTTGCGATGTGTCGAATAACAGTGTATTTTTCCATATTAGATCTAGAGGTCAGTATCGTCAAGCAGGTAGATTACCTGTGTAGGCAAATACCCAGATCTACAGAGGCACCTTACGCACCTAAAAGCACATTGGGGCGAGAAGAATTCTTGGCATACATTACACCAATCACACCAGCGCCGCAAGAGTGCTCTCCACTATTTTTTACCAGCCTTGTCTACCATTCAAAACGCAGTATTGCCTACCTCCAACCTCTATCATCAACCGCGAACTGCTTCGCCAACAACCTTGGCAACATCTTCGCCCGCTCAATCGTTGCATTCCATCTACGAACGCTTACCGAACATTCCAATCGAAACGAGGAAAAAAACACTTTTCCCTGTGTTATGAACACACAAGACAGCTCGCGTTAAGAGGCAACCATGGCTGAGGTCGAAGCGACACCTCGTCTCCGCGAGCCTTCGCCAAATGCCTTGCCCATCCCCCGTTCGCCTCGATCGCCTCGCCGCGATGAACGTCCCCGGAACCGAGATGGAGGCGGCGACAAGTATAGGCCTGCGCGCGACCAGGGACGCGACCGATCAGGCGACAGAAATGGAGGCCCTCGCCAGCGCACTCCGCCGAAGCTTCCCACGGAGGAAGAAAAGCAGGCAGCGGCCAAAGCTGAGTACGAGAAGCTACTCAACATGCGATCAGGTGGTGTCTACATACCGCCTGCCAGACTGCGAGCGCTTCAAGCCCAGATCACCGACAAGACCTCGAAGGAATACCAGCGTTTGGCATGGGATGCGCTGAAGAAGTCGATCAACGGTCTGATCAATAAAGTCAATACCGCCAACATCAAGCACATTGTGCCGGAGTTATTCCAAGAGAACCTCATTAGAGGGAGAGGTAAGCAGCATTCAACGAATTCCGCATTCATATGTTACTACACGGCCTTCAAGGGCCCTACGAGCACCCCTTCTAGAAACGCCCACAGAATCCAATCGCTGACTTTTGCTTTCTTTTAGGGTTGTTTTGTCGCAGTATAATGAAGGCGCAAGCAGCTTCGTTACCCTTCACACCAGTTCTGGCAGCTATGGCAGCCATTGTAAACACTAAACTTCCCCAGGTGGGCGAACTTCTAGTAAAGCGACTGGTCATGCAGTTCAGGAAGTCATTTCGGCGAAACGATCGAGCAGTCGCGGGTTCCTCCACGACTTTTCTAGCACATCTCGCGAACCAGCAGGTAGTTCATGAAATGGTCGTAGCGCAGATTCTTCTCTTGCTTCTACAAAAGCCCACTGATGACAGTGTCGAAATCGCTGTGGGCCTCATGAAGGCGGTTGGCCAGCATTTGGAGGAGATGAGCCCGGCCATAGCGCGAGCAGTCTTCGACCAGTTCAGGTCGATTTTGCACGAGGCCGACATCGACAAAAGAACCCAGTACATGATCGAAGTCTTATTTCAAGTGCGCAAGGACGGATACAAGGACGATCCAGCCATCAAGGAGGAGCTCGATCTCATCGAGGAAGAAGACCAAATCACTCATCGCATAGAATTGGATGCGAATATGGATGTCGAAGATGGACTGAACATTTTCAAGTTCGATCCGGACTGGGAAGAAAATGAGGCTGCTTATAAGCGGCTCCGAGCTGAAATCCTTGGAGAGGGTAGCGACGATGAGGACGATGAAGACGAAAGCTCAGAAGAGGAAGAAGAGGACGAGGAGGAAAAGGCCATGGAGATCAAGGATCAGTCGAACACCGATCTCGTTAACCTCAGGAAAACAATCTATCTCACAATAATGTCTTCTATGGATCCGGAGGAAAGCGTACACAAGCTACTAAAAATCAACCTCCCGGCCGGCCAGGAACAAGAGTTGCCGTCCATGGTCGTGGAATGTTGTGCACAGGAGAAAACATATACGAAGTTTTTCGGCTTAATCGGAGAACGGTTTGCTAAGCTGAACAGGCTGTGGACAGACCTGTTCGAACAGGCCTTTCAGAACAAGTACGAAACGATCCACCGGCATGATACCAACCAACTACGAAATATCGCCAGGTTTTTCGGGCATTTATTTGGCTCAGACGCCATCGGCTGGCATGCATTATCCGTCATCCACCTGAATGAGGACGAAACGACCTCCGCCAGCCGAATTTTCATCAAAATTCTATTTCAAGAAATATCGGAGGAACTGGGTATGCCAAAATTACAGGCTCGCATGAGAGACGAGACGATGCAACCAAGCTTCGAAGGTCTCTTCCCTCGTGACAACGCTCGCAATATCCGGTTCTCAATCAACTACTTTACCAGCATAGGGATGGGTGCATTAACCGAAGAAATGCGAGAGTACCTAGCAAATATGCCCAAGCCAGCGCTCCCTGCACCCGTCGCGAAAGATGCAGACTCAGATTCCGTGTCCAGTTATTCGTCCTATACTGGGTCATCGTACTCGTCACGATCCCGGTCAAGGACCCCACCACGAAGAGAGCTGGACCGAGGCCGTTCATACTCTCGAACACCGCCGAGGAACGGACGGCCAAGGTCGTATAGCCAAAGCATGTCTCGTTCTCGGTCTCGGTCTCGCTCCTACAGCTCGTCGCGCAGCCCTCCACGGCGCGCCAGACCACAGCAATCCAATCGAAGCATGTCTCGCTCTCGTTCGCGATCTCGGTCATATAGCTCCTCAAGAAGTCCGCCGCCACGAGCCAGACGAAATTCTAGCTCCCCGAGATACAGATCGCGTAGTTCACTTCCTCGGGGTGCCGCCAGACCTCGATCCACGAGTCGAGGGCGAAGTTACTCGCAATCTATGTCGCGCTCGCGCTCACGTTCATTCACACCGTCGCGTAGTCGCAGCCGCACTCCTGTTCGTAACGACCGTGGTCCGATACCTCAGCGTACTCGACCAAGGCGGGATTCGTCATATTCCGTTAGCCCGCCCCGAAAGAGGACAAAGTATGATGACCGCGCTTAGAGATATTGTATGAAATAGGCCATCTAGTGTATGTTTTGAAAAGGACGAGGGTATTCGGCATGCAGAGCATAAATTTTTGCTAAGTTAAATTCGATTACGGGGGAGGGCCGACAGCACGGTTTAGTACCATGGACAGATTGTACACTATCGATACCTACGTGGCTTAATCAGTGTAATAGCAATACAAACATCATGAAATGAGATCTCATCTGGTGTTCATTCTCACGTGCGCTGTATACCCGTCACAGATCTCGATGAAGAAATGTCAATTATATGTAATTGTCGTGATATTTATTTACTCCGTGTTCCAAGTATGACGTAGATCCGCGTCAGAGTTTCTGCAGCATCTCAACATCAACCAGTATCATACGACCCAAGACCAACTGCTGAGAGGCGGCCTAGATTTCCTCAAGTCCCCATACCTTGCATCTCAAATCTTCGTGGAACAATCGAGAGCAGTTTGTTCTCGATTACATCTCCTGGGTCAAACAGCGTGCTCCATGTTCACTGACGTCACCGCACTCACTCACCCTTTCGCATAATACCGAAACAGTGGTACGGTGAAGTTCTTAATAAGAAGTGGGAACCGAACGAACGAAATCTGAGACTGTGTCTATATACAGTCAGAGGTTTATGTCCCATTTTCGCGACGGGAAAAATAAAAATGCCGGCTCTCACACGTGCGGATCTTCTAGCGGCCGCGACGGCCTTCTGCGATAGCTTTGCGCAGAAGAGGTCTCTCGACGAGATCCTGTCGCATTTCGCGACGACAGGAGACAGCGGCGATGTTATTGTTCACGAACACGGACTCTCGCAACTGGCGCCGTTCCTTGGGCGGGATTTTCGTGGTGTAGATGGTGCGAGGGAGTACTTTGAGACAGTTGGGAAGTATCTAAAGTATGATAATATGCAGTTCGTTGAGTTTGTTGTTGATACTGGGGGTCAAGACGAAACTGAGGGCAAAGGTGAGGAAGGGGGCGGGAAGGTCGCTGTGAGGGGAAAGGCGAGGTTTACGTGGAACGAGACGAATCAGAGCTGGGATGAGACGTTTGTTTATGTCCTGCGATTTGATGACAGGGGAAAGTTGGTAAGGTATGAGGTCTGGGCTGATTCTGGGGCTGCGTATCTTGCGAGAAGGGGAGAGCTTGGAAGGGAAGACCTATGAGGTCACTTGAAGGATTCTAGGATGAGAGTGGTTTATGTTGGATAAGTTCTTGTATGAGTCCGGCTTCATGTTGCATGCTTTTTGATTGGGTTCATTGCTGGGACGCGATTCTTCATAGGGCAACATTACTTCCTCCATCTTGGCTCGACCCATCAGGTTCGTTGAAAGTCAGGACACGGCTGATGTTTCGCTCACCAAGCTATTGACCGAATCGAGGAAGGATATGTCGTCGATAGAACCCCGAACACGAAGTCATTCTGCGACTTATCAGCAAATTCAGCAGACAGTGTCGAGATTGTGTTGTCCGCCAGAGTTTTCTTATTAGGAGAAATATAGCCATTTGAATTATGAACAGCTCTAAACAAATGCACTACCGTCGGCTTACCTACATTGTACTTGACAATATAAGCGGCGGATATGCTTTGCACATGTTCGTATTATTAGCTAATTAGGCACTATACCGATCTCGTATTTCTATTATCTACACCGTAAGCCTTGATAACAGCTTTCCGCCAACGGGGATTCTTCGTCGTAACTGTTGATCCAGATAGCTCTTTGACCATGAGGCTAAAAGGTCGATATACGACCAATCTTCGGCGGGTGCAAGTTTATTCCACCTCTCTGTATCCTTCGAGATTACGTGGAAAGTAGTATAGTATAAGCTTGGCTTAGAAGAGCGCAGTTGGCCGAATTCGCCAAACGATCAGGTGAACAAAATATGCAATGTCAGACTCTCGATACCTACGAGCTGCATACCGCCTACCTAGAGTAACAGAACAAAGAGGGCATTTTGTATATAGATCTCTAGCCTGTAGATGTAGTAGTTGGAGCTCCTTGTGCGACAACAAGTATTCAAGACTTACCCCTACGTTGCTATCAGTATACAGAGGTCGTGACAGGCAAAGATATTTAAGGCAGGTGCGGTGCAAGGTGTATTTCTTATTTTCTCGACTAAATTTTCTGACTACCGTGTGTTTTTCCCCTTAATATTACGGTCTAGGATGCACAAATCCTTTTACAAACTCGACGTTGATTTCATAGTCCAGACTTTCGAGTCCGCCGATTCGCTTCCCCAGCATTATTCTTCTTTTCACTCACTAGAGATCTCCGGTAAGGGCTCTTAATGGCTGTCCAGTTGGCATGTCCAAGCTTATAGCGAGTGAAAGAAAAGCCAATCTATATTAAAGAACCTTTACAACATACATAAGCGCGATGATATATGTCAGCTAGATTTGGATAAGGATGTATTTAATAAGTAATAAACTAAACATGCTGTTCTAATGGTTATTGTTACGATGTTCATTCTATAGTTATGCTGTTCTACTTATAAAACAGGTGTTTAATATGTTCGTTAGGAATTGTTTATACAAATCCCTGAGGTAGCCTTTATATAGGGACAGGATTTATATAATATGATGCTTTCTCTTGTTATTAAGCACCTACGATTATTACGGTATAGAATCATGAATTGTTCAAACAGATTGCACCCTATAGAGTAGTAGCGCACAAAAAATTGACCCCAGGAATAAACTGGTCTGTTGCTAATTTTGTAAGCGCCACGATCACCTAGAACAAAGGGCATGTATACATGTAGCCAGAGACTAGCCTACGAAGGTCAGACCCTTTCGCGCAACAGGTGTTCTTTGCCAACCTACTTCAAGAACAGGGTTCCTGGCAGTATGTTCTGCAAATATATGGAGGTCATCCGGCAAGTGGCTTTGTTCGTATTCCACTCGATGACCTACTATTACTCTATTGTCACCAAAGTTAGTCGCATATCAGGTTATTCCCAGGATCGATTTTTTGTGCCCTGCTATTCCATAAAGTATAATCCGTTCAAACGACTCACGATACCAAGGCTCAGCTTTCGGTCCTGCCGTAATACGTCCGAGCCGTGCAAATCTACGGAGGCGAAGACAACTTTCCTCTGTCCCCAAGTATGAAATGGAACGCATTTGTCGGTGACAGATATCCAATGTAGCAAAAATCACTATACCGTGACAATCGTATGCGTCTCCTCCTTGGGCGAATATAATAACTATCATTGCCGTTAAAAGCAGAGCGACCGCGGGTGGAAGATCGATAGGTTTCCCACCCCTGAACCGCACATCTTAATATCGCTTCCTCAAACATCCGCTCTCTTTCGTCCGCGTGCCTCGCCTCCCCATCTATCACAATGTCGGCATCACCTATGCCAACCGAATGGGTTGCTCCGGGTGTTTTATGCAAACTCTACGACCAGGCATTTATTACTAGTCGGCCGCCAATCCAGATTACAACTAAGAGAGGACCAGTAGTTCAGAATACTATGTTCAAGGTTGTGGGCCCTACCTACAACCCATCACAAACCACCTTGCTAAATAGATTTCTACACCTTCTCCACCTCGAATACAACCTCATACTAGCCAACCTATCCGTACACAGCACCCACTATCCATCAATACATACAGTAACTGCAAGCACTCCAATATCTATACCTCACCTTCACCTACTCTACCGTGCCTGTATAGGGTTCCCGATCGGCTTAGTTTTTGGAACGGGGTTTCCAGTAAGCACAGTTGCTGATATTTAACATTCAACGAATCTTTCAAGTCAGATTCAGACCAGACAAGTAGAGGAAAACATAATGCCACGTTTATTACTCATGTTACTTGAATGGTACTGTTGCTACATTATTCTATGATTATACCTGTGAAGAAAGTCTTTTATGCGTTCGTTGAGTATTGTTTATAGCTGGATTATCTTATTTGCTTTTAGTCTTATATATACTTCAGATATAGGAACTAGTCAGCTAATACGTATAGTTTCGATATATCAGGTACCCTTAGAACGTCAGCAAGTTAATCCATTTATGCTTTACGTGCCAGCCGCGACCCACTCGCGCCCCGAAGAATTTCGTGCAAACGAGTGAAGATGACCAATGTCTTGTAACATATTACATCGACACAGGCTTCAGCCCGGTTTGAAAACAACATACCTTTGTGGCGAGGCAGTGCTAACACAGAACCGCGAGCACTTCAGGGCAAGCACAAAGAGCGACCACGCTCTTCTCGAGACTGGTTTACGGGATTCTCAGATGACTCTCTTTAACACGTTCAGATGTCCTTTTATAACACTCATGAATTCCGTCTTGGTATCCTCTTCATGACCTGTACCAAGTATACGAGTTCTTGGGAGAGGTGTTCCGCTGTGGCCCCATCCTTTATAACTTCTTCGATCATTTGATCGAGATGTTGGTGTAGTTCGGTTGCCAATTCAGATGACAAGGCCGCTGGGCTTCATCCTCGTCGTTAGGTCACTGGCTGGATCAAGTCTTGTTCTTTCTAAACTTTAAATATATTGTTGTTGCAAAAATTTTGTCAATAGTCTTTGCTCTGTCTAATGGTAGGGCGCGATGCTCGACTCAACCGTTCAAATTCTGAGCGCGGGGTGTTAATATAGAGTTGTAGCTATTTGCCCTAGTATGGAGCCGGAATGAGATGAACGCGGCACTCCAGAGCAGAACAAGCTTATGTTAAGTATGATTCGAAATGGATCGGGAGAAACTGGGCACGTCAGCTTCAAGCTTTATTCTATGGAACCACCAGTCACCATAGTGATATGCAGTCATCAACCTGCAACAAATGAGGATCAAGACTCCAATGCACGTCAATGTCTTGAGCAGGGACCAATAATCGGCACTGAAGATCGGGACGATCTACATGCCGACATTCGCGTCTCACATTCTTCCAAGCGTCTATAAGCTCCTTGTTGAGAGATTAAGTCTTGACGTTGTCTTGTTACCCACCAACTTACATACATATGTACTTGGCGCCGAGGCGGATACTTCGGACCTGCCGTAACGAACCGAGGGACGGTCCGGGGCGAGCCGAACTATGCGAAGAAGCGGTCGAGAGGTGCAGCCAAGACCGCCCCAAAAGCAGTCCCACTACAATTTGAAGTGACCCCGGAATATCGGTGTCTACTCATTCCCGACGTCGCGACAGCAGCATTCGATCCCCTTGCTGGTGATTCAATCAGGGATCGAGGGCAGAGGGGACACAAGTTGACTTACGTGGCTTCTGTAATGTATTTGGGCGGCGTTCTATGTGGTGAGGTAGTGACCAAATGGTCCCCATGGGGGAGTCATCTGGATCGCGGCTAACCGACTAAGTGGAGGGAATTCGATAGGATTTAAAGTTTAGTTATCAAAAAGGTATGCAGTAATACCTTTGAAAGAAGACTAGTTCACATCATTATGGTAAAAAGTGGCACCACGGCAAGTCGGCGGCGCGCTGCCACGAACGCCGTGATGACGGTTAGAGTGGTAAATTAGAGCAGGGACAACAAGATGAGTCAATAGTTGCTCAAAAATTGAATAAATAAATGAGTAGAAAGACGAATATCTTCATGAAGAAGGGCGTGTAGAACACTAAGTCATATTACAAGAGAATAGAAAACATGAAGGTCGTCATAGTTGGTGCTGGCATTGGAGGGTTGGGCGCTGGTGTCGCCCTGAACCGAGCTGGACATGATGTCGAGGCATGTTCTTCCAAATTCTATATCAAGATGTGCGTTATGAACATTGTGCTAATGATCGTTAGATCTACGAAGCCTCATCGTTCCTGAACGAGGTCGGCGCTGCGATTCACGTCGCTCCTAACTTTTCACGTTTGTTAAGCATCTTCGTAGCTTCAAGGAACTCAAGCTCATTGATTGTTTCTAAACAGGTATACTGAAAGGTTGGGACTGTGACCTCGATACACTGTTGCCCGTCCATTGTGAGGCCATCAACATCTACTCCCCGGACCTCAAGGTCTTTCCGCCGCTTTCAGTGAGTAGCCAAGACTCGAATTACATAGATTAATGAAGTACTGATACACACACCTACCCGACAGACTTATAAGGAGGGCATAGAAAAGTTTGGCTTCACTGACCCCTGGCTGATGACTCATCGTGTTGACCTCCACAATGCGTTGAGGTCGCTCGCCGAGAAAGGTTATCAAGGCCGGTCTGTGAAGATTCATCTGAACTCCAAGGTTGAGTCGGTAGTAAGTAGTCCATGGACAGGTTCAACATATGTTCTAATGCGATATAGAATGCAGAAACCGGAGAAGTCCATCTGATGGACGGACGAACCGTCCAAGGAGATCTGGTTGTCGGAGCAGATGGCGCTCATGTGAGTATAGAGCGCATTTGCTGTTAGCGTATTGCATTGTCGCTAAAGCTTTACTACAGTCCCGAAGTGTCCAAGCTGTAATCAGTACCGGCAGGGAGAAAGTCAGCACGGGTCAGAAAGTCTTCCGCTTCCTAATTCCTCTCGAGAAGGCGGAGAAGAACCCCAAGGTGAAGAAGCTCCTGGACAAGATCGGTCTCAACGGCCTAAGCGCCATTGGATCAACGCACAAGCGCTTGATCATCTACCCTTGCCGATCCGGCACCCTTCTAAACTGTGCTGTCCTCACTCACGCAACCGAAGCCGATGACCTTGCGGGACGAGAGTCTTCCTGGCTCAACCCGGGGAGCATAGATAATCTTATGGCATGTGTGGAGGAGTATGACGAGGGAGTTCAGGAGCTGTGCAGAATGGCAGAAGACCTCAAGCTTTGGAGTCTGATGACACGCGACCCTCCCCCGACGTTTAACAAGGGAAAGCTCGCTCTCATAGGCGATGCCGCACACCCGATGCTCCCGCGTGAGTCTTATCACCCATCTTAGCTCATCTCATCGGTACTGATTCCATGATAGATCAAGGACAAGGCGGTGCGCAGGCCATCGAGGATGCCGCTGCCCTTGGGGCCCTGTTCGCGGCCGACACGGCACCTGAGCAGGTCAGTGAGTTGTTGAAGATTTATAACGAGGCCCGTTACCGCCATGCGGTCACGATCTGTATATTTTCCCGGGTCACCATGGAGCGTCGTGAAGAGGTGCTTGACGATCTCAGGAGATTCGTGCCTCAGGCGACGATTGAGGAAAACACGCCCTATGCGCTCTGGAATTCTTATCCAGGGAGGGAAGTCGAGCGTTTACTCGCACTACGACGCAGTGAGAAAGTAGCGTAGGCGCAAGTCTTGGAGAAGAGCTGTGGGCCGGCCATTCACTTATCTGCCTGCCATTGTATATAGATGTTTATATCTACTTAGATACGATCAACCAGTAGTTTTCATTCCAAGCAGAATAATCATGTGTGAGAAAAAGGAGAGAGAAAAAACTTGGCATACTATGGTAAGTTGAGCTTCTATGTGTAACTAGAATATGGGTCGGACGAAAGAGATAGCGGTCTGGGCAAGCTGACACCCCACCCCATACCGAGGTTCCCTCCTCTATCTATGCTGACCTAACCTCCGACTTCAATTGATCATTGTCGCTTGCTCAGCATTTCGATAAAAGGGGCTTTTCCCTTCTATATTTTCTTATATATATTAATATCATTAAACATAAAGCCAATTGATGAGATAGGAGAAATCTAGTCAAAATGGTGAGTGCCGACAATCCCTCAGCTTGGTTCTCTTTCAAGTAGCCTACTTATCGAGCAGTCCTTACAAGTATAACTAACGTGAGAACCTTAGGCGTTCGACATGAAATATGTCTTGGTGCCGCTCTTCATCGGCGCCTCGTTCTTCGGCTTCCGCGCCACCATCGGCACGATGCTAGGCAACGGGCTGAGCGTGACGCTGAGCTCCGTCAGCTCCGGCGCCACGGCGTCGCTGAAGGGGGCGCCGTCTCCCTTCCTGACGTCGTACACGGGCGTGGCGGCCGTCGACTTCCAGCTCTGCGCCATGATCAGCTTCTTCTCGGCCATCATCGACGGCAACGTGTCCTGGGACGCCACCATGTTCTACGTCTGGGGCATGGCCCAGTTCGCCGCCGCCTGGACCCTCCTGGTCCTCGAGGCCAAGCGCGCCGGCAACCGCGGACGCCTGGTCTCCTGGGTCGGCACCATGGGCTTCTTGTTCCAGAACTTGACCTGGACCTTCACCGTCCCGCTGTACCTCGCCCTCCACCTCGTCACGTCCCCTACCGCGAAACTCAAGAAGGGCGACGGCGAGGGGGCCCGTCGCTCCTTGTTCGTGTATCTCTGGGACCTGGCTCTGCTGCCCATGGCTGTCACACTCACGTTCATCGTCCCGGCCATCTTCATGAGTATGCCGCGACTGTTCCAGCAGGAGGCCGCCACGCATTATAAGTGGATCGCCTTCTGGCAGCCGTTCCCGATCTGGACCATTCTCGCGCTTGGATTCTTACACTACGGATGCTACTACACACTCGGCAGTCTCACCCCCGTCAACGAGGAGAACGAGCCCACGACAAACGGCCATGGGTACATGGTTGCCGTGAAGGGCGTGTACGAGTTCATGCTCTCGCTCTGTGGCGCCAGCCACCTACCCATCGTGCTCCTGACGGTGATGCCCGAGGCGGGCCGCGAGTTCCTCAGCCATGCGTTTCCGTACTACGAGCCCGTCATCCGGAGCCTCTCGTTCTCTAAGACCTTTATCCCGATCCCCTGGTACGATGCACCGAGCATTGACCCTACCAGCTACCGGTCTGGCGACCCTGGGCTTCTTGCTCAGCACTTCCTTCACTACGATTTCTATGTGGGCACGTTCCCTATTCTGATCTGGTCTATGTACCTCTACCAGCGGACTATCAAGGACGCTAGTCTGGGGAAGATGCTTAGTAGGGCGGGCTTCTGGTTCTTGATTGGTGGACCCGCCGCTGCTGCTATCATCTTGAACTGGGATCGGGACGCGGTCACGGAGGAGGGCGAGGAGGAGCTCAGGAAGAAGATTGAGCAAGATATCGCGAGGACCAAGCAGCAGGAGGGTAGGAAGACGAAATAGAGGACAGTGGTATATGCGTGTGAGAGACCATGAGTCTGAGTTAAAGAACGTGGTGAGTCATGATGGGTCGGATTGGTTGACTGGCGCGTCACGTCGGGGATTATATGTTGCCTAAAAAATAAATAGGCTGGTTAGAAGGGCTTTCAACTTTATCGGAGAGGGCATTGGACAAGCACGGGATTTTCCTACGTAGGTATGTCTAGATGGACGTTCCTTGTGTAAAGTTATATAGTTTCCTCTCTTTATAACGTCCCTGTCGTTATACTCGACTTTATTCTAGTCTATCAGAAGGTTTCAAGTGCGTTACACATGACAATGTGCCTTCGTGACATATATATAAACACCATTGTTAGTTCCTCGTGAGCGCGCAGTGCAACATGCCACGCTATTGTGTTCAGGTATTACAAGAAGCGGATGATTTTTCTATGACTAAATTCAAGATAGAACTGCCTTCTTCTAATACAAAACTTACGCCTCAATTTCACCACTGACTGAGTGTTTCCATTATGAAGCTCACGCGGCAATGGTGACGACCCTCGACAGACCGGCGTATCAAGCACGTATGTACAAATGTATTCTTTATTATGTATCGTCTAGTGTCTATCCTATCCACTAACAAGCTTATCATCCATCAGCTCAGGCGCCGCAGGATCTATAGACGGCTCCTTGATACCGCCGTCTTTCTCATCCGTCTCTGGGAGTTCATCTTCCAGTTTTTGGGTGTGACCATTCCCATTGACGCTCTCTACGCCGGCGGGCGTTGCTGGCGTGGAAGCGACAGCGGCGGCGGCAGCAGCTTGCTCTTGCTTCTTCTTTTCTTTCTTCGACATCTTTATACTGCCCTTCGCTAGCGCTTCTTTCGGCAGCGGCCGGACGATGGGCTGCGCGATCCACCACGGCCGTTTACATGCCTTGACAGTCGCCACCGAGCTTTCCGGGTCATACTCCGGGTCGTCGATGTCTTGCTGCTCCTTGCTATTGCTATCCCCTTTGGCTGGTTCGGTGGTGGTGGCCTGCGCCTTAGGCTTGGAGGTAATCGCCTCCTCCTCTTCTATGCTTTTACCGTCGGTTTTCTCGTAGTCTATTAAGCCCTGAGCGACACGCCTCTCTACCATATCTAAAACCTTTTCGACGCCATTTATATCGCCGGGATTTGTCCTCGCCAACGTATCGCGGATATCGGTGTGTCTGGAAATGAAGTGGCGCAGAAGATGGAAGAGATGAGGTCGGACAGCCACGATGTTCGGGGACGTCGAGCGCTGCTTGCTCGCATTGTCGCGCTTCACCTTCTTCCGCGCCGGTCCCTCTTCATGGTCATCGCCATTCCGGGCTGCCGTATCGTTGAGCCAAGACTCGTCATCTCCAACGACAA
This sequence comes from Xylaria curta, assembly GCA_022495235.1. Classification (NCBI taxonomy): domain Eukaryota; kingdom Fungi; phylum Ascomycota; class Sordariomycetes; order Xylariales; family Xylariaceae; genus Xylaria; species Xylaria curta. Next base: position 313,537 of record MU375902.1, on the reverse strand, counting down.
ACAGAGGTCTCCTCTCCGGTGGCTCTTGATCGAGCGCGTGCCTGTGTAGGATGTCCATGTATCGCCTAAATATGGCGTCGACCCTATAGCCGCCCTTGCCATCTCGATCTCGCCAGTACTCGCGCCCTTCCTGGCCGACTGGTGGCGGTGCGCCGAAGATGGACGGATCGCTGAGGTTGCCCTCGGCGCTCATGATGGCATCGGCGCCCGTGGCCTCAAGGCACTTTTCCACGTCACCATGCTGAAGAATATTGCCGTTTGCGAAGATGACGGTGTCCTTGGGGAGGTTCTCCCGCAGGTATCGTATATAGTCCCAATCGGCCACACCTGTCAGATGACCCTTTTGCTCCCTTCGCCGTCCATGGACAGTCAGGATGCTGGCGCCGGCAGCCAGAACATTCTTTGCGTAAGCCAGTGTGTCCTCCTTCGTCTCCAAGATACGGATCTTAGCGGTCACCGGAATCGATAAATTCTTGTGGAGGATATTGATCAGCCTGTAGATCAGGTCCTGGTCCTCCTGCAAGAATGCACCATAGTGGCCCTTGCGTGCTATGCCCTGGGGACAGCCGAGGTTGAGGTCGACGGCGTCGCAATAGGGGGCTACCATCTCGGCGGCGTGGAGCAAGTGTTCGGGGTCATTGGCGCAGAACTGGACAAACAGAGGGCGGTCGAGCTTGGGGTTTCCATCGAGGAACAAGCTGGTCGGGTCGCATTCTGGGGTCCCTACGGGGTGCTTCGTTGCCTGGAAATGCGTGTCTCTATACTTGGGGGTCTCTTCGAACAAGCGAGCATGGAACATGGGCGTGTACGCAAGTAGCTTTGTATTTTCTTGGGGTGTAAGAAAGGACCGTGTCAATCTCCGCCATGCCTGTTGCGGGTTGGGTTGGGTTAGCATCCAACATGCAGCGCAGTCATGAGAACAGCAGCGATTGAAATTCAGAACGTACGCACAAATTCGGATTGATCTACCATAGGCGCAACCACGAACTTGGGGCTGCCCAGACTCTCATAGAATGCGCGACCATGCAACTTGGGCTTGGCGGATGCCGGCGCCGACGTCGCTGTCGATGGCGAGCCCATGGTGTTGATGTGACGGCGAAGGAGAAACAAGTTCCGAGTGCGGCCAGCCGCGATTAACTGAATGCGAAATGCCGCCACTATTACGGTCTCTGGCCTCTTTCGTCGAATTCTCTATATAATCTGTATTTCTACGCGGATGCTTTTTTTTTTCTCTTTCTTTTCTTTTGGACTTGCACCAAAACTTCTCAGCCTTGCCCCCGCGCTAGAGAGTGGGTAGGGTACCTAGCGTACTTAGCGTAGGTACTAAGTACTACGTAGTATTCGCTTTGGTGGATTGAAACTTATTCTCAAATGCTACTTTGTGAATTACCTAATTCCATCTCCTCTATAACATCAATATCTACATTGCTCAACAATAACACCGACAATGCTACCTAATAAAAGCCTAGACCTTATTTCCTATTACTTTCCAACGTCGTTTCGGTGGCTGAGTATAAATGCCAACGAGTGATTGGATCTAGATAATGTAGGTAAGCTTCCTGTTTGCGCGGTGAGCATATAGATAATACAGCATAGCCACTGCGTGTAAAAAGATGGCAGTCGGCAGGCTGAGATTCTAGAGAAGGGCTTTTCCCGCCAATTTCAAATTAAAATGCTACCCATCGTCTTTCTATGTCAACTTACTTCTTACCCTCCTTATCCGCCGATAATTACTTTAGAACCATTCATTTCCCAATCCCAAAATGGAGGTTGTTGGCCTTGTCGCCGCGATTCCTGGGTTGATTGAGATCACCCGAAGGGCCATATCAGTAATCCGAGCGTTTAGCGACCAGAAGTTGTTTGTAGCGCAGATGACAGAGCTATTAAGTCAGCTCGAGTTCGTCGAAAGCGTACTCCGGGACATTCAAGACCGCCTCAGATCTAAGACCCTACACCACTGCAACTTGAATCGTTTAAATACAGCAACGCAGAATTTAAAAGGCGAATTGAGAGCCTTGTGTGATTTATTTCAACCCGTGACAGCCAGTCCCAGTCGCAAAGCCAAGGTTTTCCACCGGGTTCGACTATTAATATGTGGTCTTGAAGGAAAGATCAAAAAGTGTCATGAGCGTCTCAACGAAGCAACATCGTCTTTGACGCTAGCGATTGCCGCGCAGAATGAGGCGATTGACGAAGGTATACAATATTGCAATGTTTTCGTTGGTGTCAGAAGCATAATCGCTTACCAGAGGGCAGAAAACCTAACGATATCTCGGTCAAACTTCCGACTCAAGGTCAATGAAGTTCTCCTCCCATGCAATAATAGCTTTATACCTCCAAATCTCCAGGCTACCTGCGAGTGGATATGGTCCCATCCGTCATTTTGCGAATGGCAGCATGCTCCTGCGCACTCATCGCCGGTTGGCCACGAACGCCGAATCATGTGCATATACGGGCCAAAAGGGTGCGGGAAATCCGTCCTTGCAACATCCCTTGTGAAAAAACTAGAATCGCCAGACAATATTGCTGTTTGTTTCTCTTTTTGGGCTGGCAGCGACGACCAGCGAAAATTACTTGCCTTCCTTCGCACATTCTTATGGCATTTAATTCAAAAAATTCCGGATGACAGCTTAACTCAGATTTCAGCACCATTGCTGAAAAGCCTACCTCTCACAGAAAAAACTCTAGAAGATGTCATTTCAACTGCACTTAAGACTATCAAGTCCCGTGTCTATTGTATTATCGATGGTATCGATGAGTCTGTCGATGATTGGACACGATCTGATGCTGGTGGTCTGCGGTTGATCCTCGATCTCACAAAAAGGCACGTGAACCTCTGGATCGTTCTTCTTGGCCGAGATGCATCGATGCGATCCGCTACTAGTTTAACGCCCCTCAGAATAGAGGTCACGGAAGAGTTAATTCGACCTGACATCAACCAGCTCATCCTGCACCACCTGAACAACTCTCTAAAGATACAAGACGCAGCTACGCGGCGGCTTGTTCAGGAGACCCTGCAAGAGAATTCTAGTGTCATGTTTTTATGGGTGACACTTATTTTCGGTGAACTCAACCGTTGTCAGCTTCTAAGTGAAATAGATCGCACTTTATGTCAAGTACCCAGGGACCTAGATCGAGAATACCAACGGCTCTTTGTTTACTTACAAAAGCGCCTTGGGGGAACAAGACACGCACCATCATTGTCAATGGAGCGAGCGAAATGTCTACTATCATGGATCATCGCTGCCCCAGAGCCGCTCACATATGAAGAGTTGCGCTGCGCATTCGCTATCTCCCAGTGCCCGGATGCTGGCTATGAGCAATACATGCTCAGTGAGGAAGGTATCATGGACACTTGCGGCGACTTTATTCGAGTCTCCGGCGGCCGTTATCACATCACTCATGCCTCTATTGTAGAGTTCTTGACCCGACCTATCGAGGAATGGCAGTACGAAGATAAAACCATTGAGTACTTTCGTATTGATGTCCTGCAGAGCCAAAGCCTCATGTGCTTAAAATGTATTGACTACTTTCGACACACCAATCTGGGCTACCCTTTTGTTGACGCATCGGTTGCGAGGTCGCATTATAATCTTCCAATATTTTCATGTGCTCTGAAATTTGCACTTATATACCTCACAAAGACCTATACATCCGAGCATCACAAAAGAGTCTGGGGATATTTTGAGGATTTTATGAAGACCTCAGAATTCTGCTCTCTAGTAGAATTTGGGTTTCTTGCTCTGCAATCTGAGTCTGTTACATCTTCAGAGCAGCTAGCAGAGATAATGAGCTTCATCTCCTGGCTGCTTCTCAATGGTAGTGTAGATAAACTGCCGGCCATACTGTCTTTCTTAAGTTCGATATCTAAAGAGGAACTAGTCCGTCGAGAGAAGATATTTGGTCCGGATAATGATCGATTCCGTACTTGGAAGTCTCTTGACACGCTTATCGCCTCGCCGGGCGACGCCCAAATAATGTTAGGATTGCAGGACGTCGAAGAAAACAGTTTATCGAAAAGCATAGAAATGGTTTCCGATAGCCTTATTGATAAGCCACGTCACGCGATGAACATCGAGGCTAGACGAGCTGCGGAACACACTGCGGTGCTGAATATTGGACACGTGGTAGCCGCCGAAGCCCCCTTTTTACAGGCTCTCACCACCCTCGTACCCCGATTTACGTCCATTGTCCCTGAGCTCCTACCTATCCCCTTTTTGATCTTCCTAGCGGCACGACGAACCAACTCGGCCCTCGGAGATCAATATTGGTCCCGCGCACTTAAAAGACTAACTGGAACCGATAGCGTCCCCGAGGCTTTCTGCGCACTCGGGCTAGGAATGTGTCGATTTTTGGAGAATGAGCGGGATGAAACAGTTGAGGGCTTGCTCAATCACTGCAGACGAATCACGTCACTTCGCGACGCGGAAGAATTACTCTGTTGTACACTTACATGTGTTGTGATACATCTATTGGTACATGACCGATTTTCAGAGGCACAAGAGACTATCTCTGAACTGCAGCAACGCCTTTCCAAAGGGCCAAGGAAGGGTCGTGGAAGCACACCTCTAGAACGCAAAGTATACCGCCTATTATTCTTAATATGGGACCACTTGAAAGCAAATTTGTTAGCGGTGGTTGCGGACTATATGTTGGACTCGACTTGGGACTGCTGCGCGGAAGTTCTGAACATAATTGACTCGAATATACAACTATATGAGAATCCAGGGCCTAGGAGGGTAAAAACATCCATATCAGCATACTACTCAAAATCTCGCGCGCTGTATCGGCAGTGGCAAGAGTATGATGACGGTCAATTATCGTGCGAATTATCCCACGAGTGTGAAGCAGCTTGCCATAGAGCCTGTCAACTTATCAAATTCCCAAATTCAGTCAAGTACATTGACGAACAATGGGAGTTACTTATAATTCTATGCGACCTCCTGCTCAGCCAAAATCGACGTGGTGAAGTAAGGGAGCTAATATCCCGGGTCCCCCCTGATTTTCCTACTTCAGCAGAACATATTCTTTGTATTACGGCTCGTGCAGCTTGCGTTGGAGAATATGAGATTGCAGAGACTCTTTTAGAGCCGGCGAGACTTGGAATCCACGACCAGCAGGTATCTCTACTTCGATTCGAACCCAATCATATTACTAATCTCGTTGCGGCCCTAACCGAAGTGCTTCCGATTGTACGGCTACGGCTACGCGTATCTCTATGTTATCGACATCACTGTTCTGAATACATCACGAAATTCCGGAATGAGCAAGATTTCTGGTGGACATATGCGACGGATTCAGTTATGGAATCTTATTCTTGCTACAACGAGTCTGGGGATGTGATTTACTTCCACTACCCTGAGTTTTGGGATATAGCCTACATCCACTACCTTGCTCTCACGAACTACGATGACAGTGATACCAGAGATGACATCCTCGTTCGCACCTTCGACGATGTCTACTACAATGACTGCCAATATGCAGAATTTGGCTTTGCATGTGAAAACTTTGCCTTCGAATATGTACGAAAACAAAAATACGAAGCGGCCACTGTGGTTATTCGGTATCTGGTCTCATACTCTTTGCAGAGAAATCCCACTGGCTCGTTTCAATGGAGTCTATATTACACAGCGCTATTTCTACACTTCACATCCAGAGACGAGGAAGCACTCGCCTTGTGCAGATTCATGCTCCTGCAGAGTAAGAAACTCATATCTCGTGAATCACACTGGTGGAGTTATCTGAACATTGGGATTGCATGTTTCAAGATCGGAGATGATCTTGCGACGGGCGAGAACCCTTCCGCCGCCGAGTTTTTCAAGCTAGCCGTGGTCAGCTTTACGAGAGCTAGAGACACCACTGTTTCATCTGAGGATTTTTATGAAGATATCGTGGAATGGCTGAATGTATCTCAATCTGCGCTCGAGAGATTGGGTATTGCAATGGCTTACCTGGAGCCAATGACTTCACCCCAAATCAATCACAGGGATAGAATCCCAAAGCACCAAAGCTGCCCAGATCTTCGTGCTGGGTATGTTAATGAAGTACAGTCACACGGAACTGTGTGTCATTTCTGGCAGGAACAAACATAACCCCATTTCGAGCGAAAGGTTACGTATACTGTGACAGGGCTGAGAAGTATGAAGGGTGTTAATGTTTGTTAAGGGCCATATCGGGACCATAGAGGGATGTTTGCATCGGCGAGGAATTACGAGGAAGCCATCCTAAACACCAAATTGGATATTCTATTTAGATTTAGGTCTTGATGATAGTATTTGCAGATACCTAGGCTACAGGGGAACATATCGGCTCCATTCTACGCTGCTCTTTCTGCTGTGATGTTGCGCCTTGATGAATACTTTATAATAAGCTATCACCGAGGACACTGTTGTCAACCTTGATCTGTCTCGACAACCTGAGAAAGACGATTGCGTAGCTGACTAGAAGGTACTGCTCTCTATACTACTTGAATATTTAGAAATCAATAGCACTTCTCGCTGTACATTTTAAGGCGATAGCAGTTTCTTATGAGACTGGGCCACACGAAGCTGAGTCATAAAATCCTAGTTAGTCCCTAGGAAATAAACTATTTTGCAAGTAGGTATACGCAGTCGGCATTCCAACTCAATTGGATACGAAACGTTTTGACCACCTTTATGACTTGAGCGACCTCCTTGGAGGTCACTCCAGTTCGCACACTGAGAGCTGAAAAGCGAAAATCGCAATGTTTTCTTCATAATTGATTAATAATGGCCACATTTTTCGGAGAATTTACTTTGATACACATTGAGAGAGACAATGAACAATAAGTAACAACGTGGTATGTCCCATGACGAATGCTTGAATCCGTTGGAATGAAAACGGTCACTTTGCTTTATTGCAGTGTTGCCATGCTTCATGCTCATGTACCGGCGAGAGAGTCCAATTGGCCCAAAAGGTGTGGGGGAGTCGGAAGGGTATGCTGCGCCTCAGCCGCCCTAACTAGATTGAGTAGTAAATGGTATGTTTTGATGACAGGGTGCCAGCGCCAGCTCCAGAAAGGAGAACCCTGGTGCATCTCGTATTCAAACTAGCACACAGCGATCCCGTGTGTAGAGTCGTGTCCTGAGAATCTTCAACGTAACCTCTTGGCCGCGCATATGCACCAACATGCGGTCTCTGTTCAGAAATGTGATAGCCATGCATCATATGCTCCCCAGGATACAGCATACCTTACCTAGAGTGACTGTAAATGACTTGCAACCTGCCATACGATAGACCCCTATGATAGATCCGAGACCAATTACGTCAGCGTGAACACCACCCACACGGTGACGACTATGAGCACCACTTTGTATTATTATTCATTTTCTCGACCGCTTCCATGTTGCTACTAGAGTCCTCGCTAAAAGTACAAATTCTCTACCTCGGTAAACTGCCATGTCTTCATCGGTAATACACAAGCCTTGCTTGCCATGCGTCAGGGCGCCTCGCCGGCCAGCCCTCCGTCCCCCTGTGACCTTGACAGTCGTACTCTCTCGTACATAGTCCTATGCTGGCTTCCAAAATCTCGGCCCTCCGAGGTCCCCACCGAATTAGATAGACAAAGAAATGGTGTCCCTGCTTTACCAGAAAGTCACCCGTCGCATTCGCCACCCTGCTCTGCCTCATCTTTTCCATACCATGGTACGATTCCGTTCTGTATGGGGTGACCCGGCGTCTTTTTTCCGTTGCGAATCGCGCGAGAATAGCTTTTGGAGTTAGGGAAGGACAGGATCAACGTAGCCTGTCGTATGTTCGATTATACGACCCCGGCGGCGTGTAAAGTGTGAAAAAATGAGATGAGGAAAGTTGTGCGATAGGTGCTTGGCCACTGTCAAGATAAAGTGGCCTTGTCTCCGGGCCAGGCCAGAAAAATTAAAATAATGACCGAGCCTAATAGCTCGGCTATGGACGTGAGATAGCTAACGTAAGGAAGAAATTCGAAAACGCCCCGACACCTTACTATGCTGGCCATGTACAACGCCATTGGATTAGACGAAAACAGGAAACATTAACGCAGGTCTATGGCGTTGAATCGGAAAAAGAAAAGTCTCGCTGATATGCCGTGTGAAGTGTTTTGTCGTCATCAGAAAAAGTGTGTGTAGATCTTAGATGTCTCGTGAACTTCCATCTCCTGCCAATTCACATTAGCATGCTTCTCATGACCCACAAGAGATTAACTCACCATTTTGAAGCTATTCAGCTCTTCTTTGATCTGCTGCGCAAGCATCGGCGTCAGGCGATTGCACGTAGCAATCTCGCCACGCCGGTCGTACTCTCCGCTAGGCCAGGTGTCATAGAAGACAATTCTGGGACTGAATGTTGCGTTGCGTTTCTGGCCTGCTTGGGGGGTTGCAGGCGCGCTCTTAGTATCCTGGCGTAAGCGCATTGCTGACATGAAATAATCCTCATTTCCAATTGCAAGAGACTCATTACGCTTCTGACTGACGTCATCGTTAGGCGTGCTGGGTGCGCTGGAGTTGGGCGAGTCCGATACATTAGGGATGATCGGAAGGTCGAAGGCCGGTGCTTTGCCTTCGGGTCCTCGAGCGGGCGGTGTCGGAGAGTTGCTGCGAGCTGCGTAGTCGTGAGTGTTAGTCACTTTGTGATAACTCGAACACAATTTGGGACTTACTTTTCAAGATGCCTTTGCGAATCGTAGCAAGTACCTCTGCTCGCTCCTTATCATTACCAATGATGCTCTTCCTCGCAGCAGAACTCTCGCTTGAGGTGTCCAAGCGACCGGGGTTCAAGCTGTCTGGATTCCTTGAGGCGTCAATGGAATTACGCTCCAGATGGGGGAAGCCGGTTCCAGTAGTGCGAGTAAGTTCTGCATTAGTAGTAACATTGACACGGTCACGTTCAGCTTCGACAGTAACCATCGAAACAGCGGCCTGAGAGACTTCTGGGGCCGTGAGTTCCTCAGTTGGCGACCCAATCATTGACTTGGGCCTGAAAAGACCAACAAGCGACCGGCCTCCCTTCTTCACGCCACGTCCCATCTTACGAAGCATAATCGAAGCAGATGATGCAGTTGACGATATCGATAAGTTGTCAGTTGAACCCGAAAATAGCTTTGTGCCGGAGTATATGCTACTTCCAATCCCCCCTTCCTCCTGCTTTTGAGCAATCCGAGCTTGCTCCTCTTCGTACAAATCTTCGGCGTTGGGAGTTTTGTGCAATCGTGCCGGCTCATCATGCTTAATAGTTGCGGATTCGACACCGATGTCTTGTCCTGCAGCTTTCCTAAGTTCGGCAGCACTTCCAAATGAGAAGGCTCTCCGTAATCTGGAGGTCTTGCTTTTCGATTTCGCTCCTTTCTCATTAATTGCAGCGAGGTGCTGGGCTGCTGGGCTATCGGCCTTGGGCACCTGCGACGATGCCGATGGCTTTGTAGGTGACGCAGCAGCAGCGCGGGCCGCATCATTCGACGGTGTCCCGGAAGCCATATTGACCGGGTTCGATAATGGCGACGGGCTAAGCACTCGCTTACCGACATCAGTGGATGAGCCCCGAGGCGGTATATTGATGAGTTTTGGTTGATCGTGAACCGAGACTTTCTCTCCGGATAGAGAGGAGGTCAAGGCGGGGCTACCAGTGGGGACAGAGACATTGGTGTTTCGATTCGCCGACTGTGTGGATATTAGGTTAGCAACATCACCAGGGCAGTCTGATTGGGCAGCCGAGCATCCAGATGATAAACATAGTCACTTACTGAAGAGGGCCGTGAGTTGCTGCTGCGGCTGGAGACGACACTTTCAGAGCTGCCATTCCTGGCATGCGAAGCATTACCCGCCGGCGGAGGGAGAGGCACAACTCTCGTTGGCCTTTGCTCCTTCTCATTGCCGCCCTGTTTCTTCGAACCCGATACCCCATCGGGCTGAGATGGCTCAGCCATCCGATTGAAGTTTTGCGGAGTTGGAGCATTAAAATAATCCGATGAGTTGATCGAGTGAATACTGCGTCGCCTGTACCTCTTAGACTCATCGTCGTTGGGGTGGCGATATATATGCATATCATCCATTGCTACACCAGCCAGAGGGCCAGACGCACTCTGAGGTCTATTGGAAATCATTCCCTGGCTTCGAGGCATAGGCCTAGGATTATAGAGCTGTGCTGTAGCGGGCATGCCTGAGCCAGACGGGCCAACAGAACTTTGCACCTGCTGTGACTGAACCACGGGGGGTGACGAATCTGTGTGTCTTGGCGCTGGGCGTCTGTACCTCTCGGGGGAAGCCTTAGCGGCTGCAACTTGTGCAAAGGTGGGCTGATTTGAAGTGCCGTTCAACAGAGGGCGAGCCGTAGTTGTAGATGACTGCATTCTCGGGTCTACCAACTGTGGTAAAGTAGGTACCGTAGTTCCGGAAGATGTTCGGTATCCACCATGTTGCGACATCTGTGCACCGTTGGCAAGGCTAGGTGTCGAGGTAAATGCATAAGGTTGAATGGGGGCAACAGTGCCGCTTCTGTATCCTGCCTGGCCTCCTACACTTCCTGATGATCCATGGTAACCATGTCTTTGGTGATTACCATATGTTTGACTTGAGTGTCCTTGAGATGTACCTGGCATGATTCCCGTAGCCGATGGCGATCTCGTCTGCAGCAGGGTCACAGTTCCAGATTGCTGAGGATATGTTTGAACCAACGCAGCCATATTAGAGGAATTCGGGGCTGACGAATCGACTCGTGATCTCGTAGAGATGAGGCCGCGTCTTTTCGATAGCTCTCGCTAACAAACACGTCCTATAGTGTCGCGGCCTATCGAGCAGATCTAGAGAGCCTGATTATCCCGTTGCAAGTTAGCGGAATGTAACGAATTGGCCCGTTTCATCGCACCCCAAGAAGAAAAAAATTGTGATCAAGTCGCAACCTCAACACGATTCTACGATGCTTAAAACATTTTCGGACGGGCTTCAATTCAATGTACCTTCAAACAGCTCATGTATCCTGAAGTACGAAGTTGTGTCAAAGAATCGTTCAGGATGGAATGGAACGGTCGGAAAGAGAGGACGCCCGCGACCCGAGGGAAACAAGCGATCTCCAGCGGGCAGACTACTTTTACCGTAGACAACGCCTCAAGATCGAGCTCTGCGGTCGACGAGTCGTGGAAGAATGGGTAATTGGTGGGATGTTTTGAGCCTCTAGTGTCACGGGAGACACGCGGGGCGGTATACGGTTTCGTCTAATAGAAGGACATGGGAAAGACTTTGTCACAATGTCAACGCGGGATCCCAGATAAAGAACGGACACAATAATCTTGGCTTGGGGTTCACCAGTGATGGGATGGATGAATGGCCGGGATGGGGCGCGTAGGAGAAGTCCGAGACAGACCACAGAGGAGAACGATGTCACGGGAAAGGTTGGGTAGCAAAAAAGGGATGGGTAGACGGGGGCTTGGATAAAAGGGGGACAACAAACCTACCTAAGCAAAGGGGAAGGCAGAAGATTCACGTCAAGGAGAAAAATTGTCTGAGACCCGAAGGTGGGAAAGAAGGGTATGTACTAGTAAGGCGAGAATCGAACAATAAGGGAGGTAAGAACGAACGGGAGGGTGCTGTGGGGGGGTGAAGAAGGAGAGAATGATGGTATTCAGACGGGCATTTGGGATGGGGAGAAGGAGGAGATGGGAGGTTGACTGCATCAACACAGGACAAAATGAGCGAGCGGTTCTGGGGGCGTAGAAGGAGCGCGAAGTGCCAGTGGATGCCAATGGCAGGGGAGACCCAGAACCGCTTGTGGGTAATTGGGGAGGGGGCGCCATACCAGCGGGTGCATGGTGCCCTGCAGCATATCGCTAGGTACCTTACCTAAATGCCTGCTAAGAGGGGTTCTAGCGCAGGGCAATGTATGCTGTACAGCAGTGCCTATCTGTAGCGCACGAGAACTGTTCGCTGCCCTGGCAGCCGATTCTAGCGTGTCGATACAGCGTGGAGCAGTTGCCTGGGCCCTTAAAGAAGTCGGGTACGTCCAACGTGGATACCTCGTGCAACCTCCGCATTGATTCATCCGTCTTTCTCATTTTAGCGTTGTCTTGGGACAACATACCCAACTGCCCCATTCTAACCTATCCGCATAGAAGTACTATGCAGTGTCCAAAACAATGCATAACTCACACGAGCATAATCTTCCTTCTTCATCTTCTGATAAACGCTTGCAAAGTTGATAACTAGAAGCATTTAGGTGTCTTGCTATTCATCTCGTAAAAAAACGACAATTATATCCGGCATCACAATGTGAAGGTATGCAGTCGGGATTGGATGCTCACTGTGAATAATCGAAATCAAGCTAACATAAAAGAAACTAGCCTAGCACATTACAATATCCTTGCCAACAGTTGTAGTGTAATTAATACCCCTGGCTACAATTCTTGAACTTCGATGATTCTGTTTAGCATGAGCCGTATGAGGATAGGCAGAGTCTCACTACAGGATCCTTAAACAAAGCGAGGAAAACAGTTGTATAGGCGGACTACTTAGGTAGGTAATTGGGGTTTCGGGGTTCTCTTTTTTTTTTTTTTTTTCTATACAATAAGAATAAACCTTTGTTCAGGGGTCCTCCAAGCACCACGACTACGCATTATCCCGCTACGTATCGACTATGTACTGCGTATAGTAGCCTAATACCTCCATAGTACAAGTTTCCGTGAATGTTATTGATGAGACTAGGATGTAGTCAATTCCCCATTGGACGGCATTGTCGACAGGCATTGATTACTGTCGCGCTAGACAAGCAGCGGCAAAGGATGCATTGAGGATGTGTGCCAGAAGGCATTTGTTATTTGCTGTTTCTTCCACGGCATGCATACAGAAACACACCAGAACTGCATCTAACAAATCATTTTAATTACTTTTGCCTCTGTTCTTACTGGGGTCTGGCTAGCAGTACGTTAGATTGCCAGTCATTATTTCTTCTGGCGTATAAGCACTTTACGATGCCTATCGAAATACCTAGGATTTTGCGGGATTTGGTATTTTTCCACACACCTGTCGAGGTCTACATAAATTGGTGCTGTTCAGACAACTAGGGCACATAGGACTCGGCATTATGTAGTAGTTTGCTCAACTTGCTTGGACTTTACCCGTTATCTTGGCGTCGACAATCTGACCGTTTGTCTGTGATAACTTTTTTTCAACCGGCATGCTGGGGTGAGACCTTAGTTTAGCACAGCACTCACTGCTTAACATGTCTATTGACCAGCTTGCTAGATGAGTAGTATACATATGTATCAGTCAGTTGCCAATATGGTATCTATGAGCAGACGATTCGAACCTGGAGATTCGCAAGCACATCTATTTGTATCGCATAATCTGTGGAAGACACCGTAATCCACCGTCTGCAGACCCTCGACCCCTATGTTACCCATGTTTCCAAGTCATTGATCTTCGTCGTGGACCGCTGAGATCGACTTTGGGGATTTTACTTGCATCTCACTGCTGCAAGAAAGCGGTGGATCGTCAGTCATATTTTCTATAATCAGCTACCGACACTGTGTGAATTTGCCGCTCTGCTGTCTCCCACTTCGTATTGCACATCACTTTCCTTGACAAATAAGCAACCCAATCCGGTTGTATGCTAAATCTTACGAGACAAGCAGATAAACATGACATACTATGTAGGCAGATACTGGGCAGTCTTCTACTTATATATAGTCTGTTATTACCTACCTATATGTAAGGCGGCTGTTAATAAGATGTCTACACACTTCAAGCATAAATATAGGAATTCAGCACTTGTGAGTCTGGAGATCTTCATTCTAGATTATCAAGCATTGAGCAGTGTAGCCCCTCTCGGCCAGTATGAAAGACAGAGCCTGCATCCGATTTGGATCGGTTCCAGCAGACTGGGTGAGATGGCCCAGCCTAGCACAACCATACTGCACTATATGTAGGTCGAGCATTGTTGCGATCGTGAAGTGGGCTATTACCCAATGAGGAACAGCAACCCATCAAGCAATGTTTTTTTTTTCTTAAGCTGAAGCCCCTGATACCGCGGTACCGCGGTAGGCAGTATACTCCGGACGCGGTAGACGACACTAGGCCGAACGGAGGTCTTAGTTTCTTCTTATCGTCTAGTAGACCGGTCTAGTGTAGATCTTCTCCACGCACTACTAAGAACGCGTAACTTTTCTGACCGAATTTTGGCAAATGGATACGGGATGATTGGGGGTCTCTCCTGATCGTCATTCTCACCTGAATTCTGGATTGCATCATAGTGCTTTCCGATTAGCGTGTATTGCTGCACCGATCGTTCGATTAGAGACAATTGCGGAACAGAACAATGCACGCGTGGTCCACTGCTTCTCTTCACCGTCGTCGCAGCGTGTTGCTACGGTATTCGAGAAGAATGTTCCTGCAGAAATCTACTACACCAGAGACACCCAGCCGCACCGCACTAAGATAGAAGATGCAAGACATTTCTTACTAGTTCGCCAAGAGGAGGTAGATTCGCGTATTAGAGACGATGGTATGCAACTACAACCTCAGGTTGATGTCACCATGACTTACTAGTTGATAAACGGGCGCCAATTAGGTGCGTAGATGAGCTTCCAGACGTTGCGATTGAAGATCAACCCGATATAAGACCGCGCACGGCATTTACTCGCCTTAGTGTTCACACCGAGAGTCGGAGAAATGCCCTCATACGATGGCGTGCGAGCTGGAATTTGCCGGCCCAGTCTAATAGACGCGGAGAGGACTTGACTTCGTAGAGTGGGATAACTTGGCAGGTTATTTTCGCTGTACGACAGCCCCATCACATGATATATTTAGTTTTTGTTCAAGACAGTTTCTAGATACCAGTTTCAAATTGCAAGGACGCCCTTTCATCTCTGAGGATGGTTGCAGGTGGCGCTTGATGTTGGAGATGCAGACAAAATATCACACGCATCCGAAGGCGCGCGTGGCGCCGGACATGAATATCCACTAGAACGGCTAGTTAAGTCTCTAACATATGTTGTGCCACAGCTGGCTCTATCTCATTACTTTTTGGCAGCCTACCTAAGTATTCAGATTGCTCGCCCGTCACACCGCTATTCGGTGTGGTCTAACCGTTCGGCTTTATCTCACGGTACATGAAGCAGCCTCGAGGCCTGCCAGTCGTGCTCAATTAGGCTCAGACATCCATGGAGACGAATTGCATTGTTCACTTCATGATCACGAAGTACTGCATGCGACGTGTGAGTTTATGTTGCTATGTATCGATCTTGAGCTCTATTTTGAACTTGTGAAACTTAAGGCTGTAAGCTTGGCTTGTAAATATTACAATTTCGACATCCCAGTTAAGGTTTCTTATTTACCTGCCTTGGCAGCCCTCAGATAAATATCATTGAGACTTGCTGACAGTCTCTATGCACACACCCTTATCCTAGCTGTCACGTTCTCAGTTTGAGTTTTGAAACAACGACCAAATGTGTTGACTGCCTTCCCTCAGCCAAGTTGATTTCTCGGCATGGCGTGTGTTCCCTCAGTGCCATGGCTGACGGGAACTGCCGGCCACTTGGGTTCGAGAGATCTCGAAGACCGGATGCAGTGTCACAAATCGACTATAATTTAAGGACCGGCAAACATCGAGCTGCGTCCGTTTCTACGACGCATGGGCCTTTGCTTTCACAGCATGGCGCATCCAACGTCGACTTTCTTTTGATCAGACCTTGGAGTACCCATTGACACCGGCCAATATGATTTTTTTTTATTTTTCCGGAGAGACAGGCTCTTACGTACAGTAGCTGATTATAGGTCAATTATAAACGTCACTCCATGAATTTCTCAGCCTCACTTGCGCCTACGGACATATAGTCATCCTCTCATCATAAGGCGTTTTGAATTTCACGTACTTCTCGGCACTCCTGCTTACGCAGCCTTCCTTGCGAAAACCGGCAGATAACGTGGCCCTCGCTAGTAACCCATGTGCACGACTCTTCGTGCAACACCGGAAACGCGCAATCAACTATATTTCGGCTGCGGGAGCCATCATGAGGGCGGCTACCGTTCCAGGTCGCGCAAATAAATGTGCCGGCTTCATTGATTATACAGCGGTGAGACATTCGCGACCACGCATTCTGATGTCCACCGGCTTGGACAATTCGTGGAAATTTCTATTTTCGCAACGGACAAACACCATAGGCTACAAATGCTATGACTTAGAATCATGGCTTGCCGACTTCCTGGTAAGCTCACAAGAGACGTACCAATGGGACCCAGCAGACACATGCCTGCTAGGCCATAATATTTATGAATGTCTAGTCGGTTCCAACGCTCAAGGGTGTTCTGAGCATGTGGTCTCCCAGCATCGACCCTGCTTGCACTATTCAATCAGCAGCCCCAGGGTCAGATGCGGGTTCAAACATAAATCACGTTTCACATCTCCCTCAACCTGTCGGTTTTCTGTGATGGCTGTTTGCTCTAAGTCTTCGTAATTAAACATTTCATCAAGAGTATACAAGTATGTTAATATTAGAAACTGTCGATCACCTGAAACCATTATGCTTTTTTGAGGGATGATCTCGTAGCTCGATGAAATATATTGGAAGAAATATTACGTTAATATTCAGTTCATGTTCACTACTAATTAGAACTTGGGCATACCTTGCCATCATCCAACCTTTGGGGGGGTATGCTGTGTCTAATGGAGTAGCGCCGATGATTTACCACATCTCGCCGCACAACAGCCTTGCAGGTAACCAATAAAAGTTGGTATCAATGTAATCAAGCCTCATGTAGTCAGTCGAATGATCAGACATGCCTTAGGGATCTTTCCGAATGTCCATTTAATCCCAAATCACACCTAACTCCTCAAGGCGACATATTGTGTACCACCTCCTATTCAACACAACTTATGTATGTTAGCCTACTAGCAGACCAAGGCGGGTCTTATTCTTCACGAGTGTTGTCAATTCACTTACCTCTTATTGCTCTCGCGCTGGTAGATGGTATACGAGATGCGATGAAGTCCTTTCTTAATGATATAACTGAGCTTCAATTCCATGCGAAAGGCCGGCAAGACGATATCACCTACTCGAAAAGCCCGAAGAGTGCGGAAAACCCGGCACTTCGGGCATCAGTCGTCACATATAAAATACATAATAAGATCATTAATGACACGAGAACTAGTGGCAACTTTTACTGGCAAAGGCAGCAATGTTAGCTCGCTACTTGGCTCAGTTGTATACTAGTAGGTATCAGTTATCGAATTTGGCAGCACACGACATCATCGTCGTCCAAAGTATGAAGAGAATCAAGCATCCGCGCAACCCACGGCAACCTGATGCTAGATCAGGAGAGTTTGGCTCATATATATGTTACCACTGTAATACGATACACAGACCGCTATTCCAACCAACCCATGCAATCATGCGTTGAGCATATGATACGTATTCCGGACTGATGGTTAGAGCTTACGTGTCGCGATCAAATAGATCATCTGGTAGGACGTGGCTCCTATGCCCAGTTGCAACTTGATGAAATATTGGTCAATGAATCGATAGACACGTTGAAGGGCTACTACCTGAGAACTTAGTAGTATATTCCGCGCAGATTAACCTTGCATGTGTATATGCGGATAGGGAACAGGAGTATCCCGCGGTCGCTGCCAGTGAATTAGTAGCTTAGAGTGCGTGTGTTGGTCAGATATATATATATGGTGTGTATGCATGGGCCGTGAATAAAATAGTAATAAATAAGGAAAATGCGTGAAGAATGAAAATGGGGAAAGGGGGAGGGATGAGAGAATGGGGGAATGGAAGAATAAGGGAAAAATAATCAAATAGCCAACGGGGGAATCGAACCCCCAGTGCCTAACGATATAGAATAAAGATATTGAGTAAGTATACTAAACGCTGTGACCGCTAGGATAAGAGATGCATCGCTAGGCCGTACCAACTCGGCCGGAAGTACCTAAAGTTGAAACTGTATATATAGTACTGATTGCTGGGTGTTGGGCTGCTGCCGGAGCTGGGCTCGAAGTATATGACACAAGCTTCGGGTAGGCACACTGGGTAAGATTCGTGGCCGGGCCGGCTGCCGGTCTGTCGACGTTGTGACTTATGCTCTCTATTTGCATGTCTAGAGATGTTCCGTACATGATTGGGGGTTTAATGAACTTGTCAAAACTGTTGAGCACGAGATGCTGTCAGGAATTCAAGAGCATCTGTTAAGTTGGTGTCATGTCTGGATAGCTCCCCGTGTAGTAATTAGAAAGGTCATACGGAACGCTCAACGCCGTGACCGTTGACCCGAACGGTGTAGAGAGGATTGTACTACACGCGTACCAGATCTGCCATGGGCGAGGTGATGCTTGAACTTCGTCCAGCGGTATCATAATCAGGATGACAATCTCTTGTGAGATATGAAAATACTCCTAGAGACCTAAGTGTACGACACAGCAAATACATATGACCTTATCGACGGTTTGACGAATGGGCTTGTGGTGAACCCGATCTCGCGTAGTCATCTGCGTTCAACTGACGCCGTAATAGTGTTAATGTTCATTAAAAGAATTGACTGGTTCTGCTTCGTGTCGAGAATATCTAGGAAATACAGCTGTACGCGGACGCTACTACGCCGGTGGAGGCGCTACGTATAGGTTTGGTTTCTCCCTAGGAGAACCTTAAACACGAATTCCTGTATAGTACCGAACACGTCGATTTGATAATGGGCCGTTATGTGGAAGGCAATTATAAGGCCTTCACTAATGCAGCCAGGCATCGACTCAACATATAACGGGAAAAATTGGGTTGAAAGGGCGAAAGATCGTGGTTCAGGCGATAGGTGATATACCTGGATGAGCCCCGTGAAATGAAGAAGAGGACGATGCTTGTTGATATTGATTATGGTGGCCGTCGGATCAAGATGGTTAATGAAATGCCAAGATCTACGTGGTTAGAGGGATATCTATCGGCAGGACCCCTTATATGTTTGAGGGATGGAAGGCTTATTCTTGATGGCGCGGGGGATCTCCTATCCGCTGTCAGGTAAGAAGGCTGGCCAATGTTGCCCCCTTTTCCCTATTTGCCATGTTACACTTTAATCACAAGCTATATCAGGTACGTGACCCATATAGTCTCTTGTCATCATATAGGGGAGTGAATATGAGACTCGAAATGGCGGATTCGCATTGTCTGCTAGCTTTTGGTGGTTGCATGTGAATAGAATACAAACTTGATACCACACAGCACCCAAACTATTTCCGGTACGGTAGGCATGCAAAAACAGCAAAGGGTATCTCAATCAACAATATCCTAAGATTTCTTCCTGCAATGGATAGCGTTTCCGGCCCCGACGAATTAATTCTTCTTCCTGAGTAAACCTTTCACCGAATCGGAAATGGAGTGGCCGCCGAATAGGTACTATACATAACTCTAGAGTCAATAATGTCCACTTATAGTAAGAATCACCAGAGGTTCGGGAGATTGCAGGAGTAGAATACGTCCATCGACGCAATTCGTACTTCTGCGAAACGCCGAAAGGGGAAAATAGAAGATTTACAGCGGACTTACCTGGTCGGTGTGGCGCCCGCAGTGGGTGTATAGGTTGACGTGTTGGGAGTTCGTTTTGTGAGCACCGTCGCTGCTGGACCTCGATCTGTTGAACCAAGAGCTGTGGCGGGCGGATGTCGAAGAGTCCTATAAGCCAGAAAAGTTAGGCTAGCAAGATCTTAAGTGCTCGACCGGCGACTGACTAACCTTGTCTTTAAGTGTTGACTCGGAGCTGCTGAAGCTGTCTCGTCGGCGGGCTTCTGACTTGTCGTCATACGAAAAGCGATAAGAAGATGCACTTCGATCGGCGCTCATGATTGGCGGGATTGGTATGTTTTCTAACAGACCAGGTATTCTTGTCGCCGTTTCAATGAAAGGTGTTCTTTGATGTAGGTATAATAAGTACCGACAATTGAGGTGTTAATAAGAACGAGTGTTACTATTGGCCTGAAGCTTGGCTTAAGTAGACAGATTGACCGTAAATGACTGTGTGTCAATAATGGCAGAGAGTGTTCGTTTTCTGGGACAGCTAGAATGCACACCAGGCGCGATAGATTTATACTCGTGTAAGAGTTGGAGGCTCTGTTTGAGAATGGAGGGAAAATGTAGCTGCCTTTTAAACGCCTCATTTACGGCATGTAGCATGCCCAAATTATCGGCTCCTGACAGCCGAGATATGGCTCATTGGAGCCTCACTGGCCCATTACGTTGATGCCTCGAGCATCATCAGCTTGCCGGCTTCCGGTATAAGTGATTTGTATGTATCGGCGCGGCACAAGCTAGGCCGGGATTGGCCACCGAAGGGCTCTGCTGTGCGACATTGGACAGTGCACAGTCATCTGGCGGTGGACTGGCAGGGGTCGAATCGACGTATGAAAGTGGAATCACTACTCTTGGGTGGCCAATGAAGTTGCTCGTTTGTTTATCACCACGTAGCACAGCGAATGACGAATGCGATAGCAGGCCGGTCGTCTTGCCAGTTAGTCAGTCACCTGCGTACACTGACCTGGGGAAAAGCAAGGTCGAAAAGTGGGCTCGTTGTCAGCCCTACTCATCGGTAAGCCCGGCAATCATGGAAAACCGGCATCGTGGGAAAATCGGCATCTTGGAAATCGGCATCATGAGAAGACTCAACTGTCATGGACAGCACTAATAGTAAATGAGGCGACATACACAACACGAAAATATGCCGTAACGCCCACGCATAGTTAGACCTTGCCTTACTTGTCATCAATTGCTTTTGATTGCTTTGCGATATTGTGAGTTGGACTTTTGCATGTTTACATTACAGGTGTTGATGCGCATGACTCTTTTCTTTTCTGAATTAACAGACTATCCACGGCCGCTGTAGCGTAGATCCCTATCATCAGATATTAAATTTTTCGAGGGATGAATACCAAAAACGCGTAATCTTTCTCTCAGAGCATTAAAAATAATATTATATGTAGTATTCTTGCTCACAGGTTGTCTGTCCAATCTAGGCAGCTGGCTTGGTATTTGTGCCTAGCACGAAAATGGCAAAGCACCTGCTTGCAGATGACAAGATGTTGGCAGCTGGTCAAGCGGCCGGGTGGTTGGCACCGCACCGCACCTACCCACAAGTCCGGGATTCCGGAGCACATAGGGCTGACCTTGGGGTTTGAGCCGCATCGTAGCGCCGACAAGGACGTTCCCGAATGGGCGAGCGCATATAAGTTGTTGATATCGAAGACGATTCGCAACCATTTTATATGTTACAACATTTACAAGATATTCTAGCGGCTTTTGAGGCCGAAAAATGCAGGAAATTGTGACAAATAGTTAGGCGACCACAAAATCAACAAAAAATAAAGGGTATAGGAGCAAGAATGAGTGTATAACTGAGGTGGTAGAAATGATGGATTTTGAGGTTGAAAGAGATGGATAAATAATGAGGATAATCATTAAGTTGCAGATGTTGTGACGTTGCTGGTTGTTGCTTGTCTTAGCGCTCCATTTCGTGGTAGAAACGCGATTTGATTGGCTGCGCTGTTGCACCATCGGCGGATCCTGGTCTGTGCGGACCCACTTTGGCCTGAGCGTACCTAGTTGCTGAGCGCTGCTTGCTGCGACGCGCATCCCCCCGGAAAAGCTCCCAGGCCTTTTGGTCAGCCGTTCTCTCCTCTGCCATTCACCACTCTCCCTTCACGCATCTTAATTCTGCCTTGCCTCCTCCCTTTCTATCGCGTCTATCGCGTCAACATACCAACACACTCATAGAATTTCCTTTTTGCAGACATAGAATGCATCCGTTCTTGTTTGCTTGATCACGCTCGACTTCTGTACAATTACAAGCCTCGAAACCCCCTGCTCTCGATTCGAATTTGCGCCATGAACGAGCTCGATTTTGATTCTGGTTACTGCCACTGAGAAAATTTCAAGATCACGTCCCATATCACCGCTGCCAGTCGAGTCCGGCCTGCGGCCTTTTGCGCGCAGGAACCGTTGCTTTCTGTTACATTCTCGACCCTGGTCACTCTTGTTTGCGCCCTTGAAGCGACCCCTCAAACCGATCTTATATACCATCTATAGACTGTGTCCGGACGCTGTCGAAAGAGATAGGCTGCGCATACACTTCGTCAAGAAGAACAGAATACAGTGACGGGTACACATATTTTGATGAAGCTGCTTTCACCTCGCCGATAAACGTCGGCTGCTCTATTATAGGAACAAATGTACGTGCGTTTGCATACTAGTGTCCCGAAACTATTTTACATTCATACACTCCTTCCTCATCGCTTGTTAATTTGCCGATGTACTCCTGCGTCTTGATATAACCTAAATTCATGAAATATGCCACAAGCACGTTCGTGGGGCTGACTGTGATGCGGCGTGCAGAAACGACCTGGTCTGTTTATAGTAACAGAGCATCGTCGATCACTCAGCATCTAGACGAATCAGAAACTACAAAGTAATATGTTTTGCTGTCCTTGCTAATCGAGTCGTTGTGCTAATAATATCAAGCGTAGCCTCGTTCCGCCCACCAAGGCCCACCCACCATGGCACCCAAGCGAAAGACTCGCGCTAATCTCATTGAATTCGATCCCAACAAGTCCGATTCAGACGACGAAAACTTCGAACCCGATGTTGATGATCGCTCAGGTCGTCCGCGAAAAAGACCACGCCCTACCCACGGTGGCGGGCGATCTCGTCGTACAAATAGATACCGCGGGTCTGATATCGATGAGGATGAGGATGATCTTTCTAATAGTGATGCGGAAGAATCATTCCACGAAGATGATGAAGATGATGAGCCCCTAGTTAATGCGAACACTGGTCGCCGTGTGAGGAAAGCCGCTGCGAAAAGAACCAACTATAAAGAAAGCACAGATGATGAGGACGGTTCTGATGCTAAAGAAGAGCTCGCTGGCAGCAGTCCCCAAAAGACACAACGCCTAAGCAAAGTTGTCACTATCAAATTAGCCAGTAAGCAGTTGGCCTCTGCGTTCGGAACTAGGCGAACCACGCGAGCGCATACAGCAGAGGTAGAAGGTGGGGGTGGGGATGAGCTTGTCGAGCTCTCGAATTCAGGAAGACATGCTAGACCTGCTCGAGCCTCTAAGAGTAGAAGTCCCGAGGCAGCGATTCGACGTAAAACGCGTGGTATTAAAGGTCTCAAGCAACCCTCCCCGCTGCCTGAAGTCATCGAGGATACTCCGAACGCCGAAGCGATTTCTGAATCTGCGGCCCATGATATCATGGACGTAGAGAAAGCGACAGAATCTGCGATCAACCCTGATGCAGTAGTTTCTGGAGATAAACCTATGGAAACTGTAGAAACCAATGAAGAGGGAGATGAGGATGAAGAAGGCCCTATTACTCGCCGGACCGCTCGCAATAGGCAGGCTCCAGCTAATCCTGCCGAACCAGATAACGAGAACGCCACAGACGATAACCAAAACGCACCTCGTGGTGGCCGGCTTACGCGGGGCCGCATGAGAGCCAAAAAATCCATCCAAGAACCCAGTAGTGACTTCGAACCAGGTAATGACTCGGACGAGGATAATGACTTCGCTTCCGAGGGCAAGGGTGCCGAAGGAGAGAACGATGACGACGAATCTAGCCCCAGCCGGCGAGGCAAACGATCCCCAGCAAAAAGTAGAAGATCATCCCGAAAGCCTAGGGATGCGGATGAGTCTGGCGAAGAGGAGATGCTCGACCAGGACGAACTGGCTGAAGAGCTCGAAAACCTTCGGGAAGATTCCCAGCCCAGGCGGCCGAAGCGGTCCCCCGCAATCCTCTTCGAAGCGAAGAAGCGGCGAACGGTCAGAAAGGTTGACTACTCGATCCCTCCCTTGAATCAAGCTAATTTCGAGATGGACGAGGACGAAGGAGAGGCACCAATTTCGACCCCAGCTCGTCGCCGTGGTCGTGCAAATGCTGGCACCAACCCTGGTCGTGCCCTCCATACCCTTGCTGGGCCTTTTGGGGGCATGTCTGGAGAAGGGGCTCTCGCTGAAGGCCCTTGGGGCAATTACTCAACTGGTGCCACCGGTCATGTGGATTCCGATAGTAGTGACGACGAGGTCATTGGCCGTTCTGGTGCGGCTGGGAATCCGCCTGCAACTCCCCGTGGACTCTTGGGTGGTGGCCAGCTTGCCAACGCGGATGGTCATGGCAATAGAATTGGTACGTTAGCGCCAAATGTTGGCAAAGTGAAAGATCACAAAGCTCTTGCCGATGCCGATCCTCTAGGTGTTGATCTGAATGTCAACTTCAGTCAAGTTGGAGGCATGGAAGGCCATATTGAACAGCTCAAAGAGATGGTCCAACTGCCTTTACTGTACCCGGATATGTTCACGAGGTTCCATGTCACTCCCCCCAGAGGCGTTTTGTTCCACGGTCCACCTGGAACAGGAAAAACCCTTCTTGCCCGAGCACTTGCGAACTCTGTCGGGTTTGGTGGCAGGAAGATCACTTTCTACATGCGTAAGGGCGCTGATGCTCTGAGTAAGTGGGTGGGCGAGGCAGAGAAACAGCTGCGCCTCTTGTTCGAAGAAGCACGAAAAACGCAGCCTAGCATCATATTCTTCGACGAGATTGACGGTCTGGCTCCCGTACGGTCGAGCAAACAAGAACAGATTCATGCCTCGATTGTTTCTACTCTGTTGGCTCTGATGGACGGCATGGACGGCCGCGGTCAGGTAATTGTCATTGGTGCTACCAACCGGCCCGATAATATCGATCCGGCTCTTCGCCGCCCTGGTCGCTTCGACCGTGAATTTTACTTCCCGCTTCCAGACGTAGACGCCCGTAAAGCTATCTTGGACATCCACACTAGAGACTGGGGGTTATCTGAGGAATTCAAGATGTCGCTGGCTAAAGATGCTAAGGGTTATGGTGGTGCCGACCTACGAGCCTTGTGCACCGAAGCCGCCTTGAATGCGATCCAGCGCACTTACCCTCAGATCTACTTTTCTAAAGAGAAACTAGTTGTCGATCCTGAGAAGGTGAACGTAAAAATGACCGATTTTGTCATCGCAAAGAAGAAGATTGTTCCATCATCTGAACGTTCCTCGACGTCAGGGGCGGCGTCGCTTCCAAAGTACATTGAACCGCTTCTGCGAGCTCAATTCAAGACTATCACTGGAAGACTGGATAGTGCTTTCCCTCGAAAGCCCAAGGTGACGGCTCTGGAGGAGGCCATGTTTGAACCATACAATGATGATGATTTTGGCTTTGACCGCGAACAACTCTACCAAGAATTCGACAATACGCGCGCATTTCGCCCTCGGCTTTTGGTCTATGGGGTGCAGGGTATGGGGCAATCATATATTAGTGCCGCAATTCTGCACTATTTCGAGGGCGTTCATGTTCAGAATTTCGATTTACCTACTATCATTGGTGATTCACGAGTGAGTCTCCTATCTCTACGCCGTTCTATCTGTTCACTATCACTAACTTCACTCAGCCTCCCGAGCAAGTTCTAACGGGTCTATTCGTTGAAGTAAAGCGACAAAAACCTAGTGTTATCTTCATTCCTAATGTTGATACGTGGTATGATGCTTTGTCTGGGCCTGCATTAACAGCATTCCTCGGCATGCTTAGATCGCTTCACCCAACCGACCCAGTCATGCTATTGGGTACTTCTGAGACTGAACTGAAATATCTTAACCCGGAACTACGGCGGGACCTCTTTGGATTTTCCCAATTGAATGTCATTGAGATCGCGCGCCCAGCAAGAGTGAGTCTCCTTCATACTCGTAACTTTATGTCTATTGAGACTAATATGGAATAGGAAAATCGAGAGGAATATTTTTCCAGAATCATAGCACACATTAGAAGGTCACCGAAGGACTTCCCTGATCCCGTGCATCGGAAAAAGCG
Organism: Xylaria curta; assembly: GCA_022495235.1. Classification (NCBI taxonomy): domain Eukaryota; kingdom Fungi; phylum Ascomycota; class Sordariomycetes; order Xylariales; family Xylariaceae; genus Xylaria; species Xylaria curta. The sequence continues at coordinate 287,700 of MU375902.1, read as the reverse complement.
TCAGCTGGAGGAACTACCGATCGCTCCGCCTCCCCCAGCTAAGAAATTAACCAAGGAAGAGATCCATAACGAGGATGTACGGTATCGACAAGCACTCAATCTGATGAAAGTTCACCTGCAACCTATAATGGACCAGATTTCGAAAAAATATCAGAAATTCCGCCACCCGGTCTTACTGGAATCTCAATACCAATATCTGTTGGATGAGGCAGACCCGAATTATGTTAGACCCGATGTTGTAAACACCCCCCCTCGCCCCTACGAGCTCGCAAAAGATAGTGATGGATACCCTGGCCTTCGCGAGACTGCAACTGGCAAGTTCTTTTATAATCTAGATGTTAATATCATAGAAACTAGACTTGCCAATGGGTTCTATTGGCGACCATACGAATTTTTGAAGGATGTCCGCGCTCTAAAGAGTGATGCAGAAAATATTGGCGACAGACAACGCTGGCTGAAAGCGGCAGAACTCCTAGCCAATGTGGAAGTCGATGTTTTAGATATCGATGAGAAACTCCGAAACATGGGCATCAACTGGGAGAGACTGTACGAGACTCATAAGAAACGGAGAGAGGAGAAAGAGGAGCGTGCTCGCAAAAAGATGGCAATGCAGTCCGTCCTTGACGCGGCACGTTCCAGCGCTAGCAACGGTGGAGGTCCCTCCCAGAATGGCTCACATCCACGTCTGTCCACCACTACTGCTCAATTCCAGGTCATAGGAGATCTGTCCAACGGCACTGCGTCTAATGCTGCTACGAATGGAACACCTATAACCTCTCGAAGTACGGATGAAGATGTTCAAATGGGTAATGCCGAAAGTCCTTTAGGTCGCCCATTCCCTATGCAGCCACCATCACAGTGGCCTCGCATGCCGTCACGATCCCTCAGTACATCCGTCATGGCCACTCCAGGAAAGACACAAATGTCGCAAGTCTCGGCTATACAATCATTACCACCAGGTGTATCTCCATCAGCATTAGTAAATGATGCGTCAACCACTCGGACATCAGACCCCTCTAATAGATCTTCCAATTTCAGCACGCAATTCACAAATGGCTTTCACGATCAGTCTGGACCTGAGACGATGCCAGATACTCTGCCATTCTCTCACAATAATAGCCAGTTCAATAATAGCCAGCTCACCTCGAGTGACGACAATTGGGCTCACTCACAAGCCCAGGGTATTGCGCGAGGATATTTACCACCTCTTGGATTCTCTCAAGACTCTCCGTCTCATAGTCAAGCATCACCGATTATAATGAAGTCCTCTCACGCCCTTGATATAACCCGTCAATCAACAAAAGACACGTCGTCAAACGAAGAGCCCTCGTCGCTGCGCCAATCACAGCCGCAAGTAGAAGTACCTGACCAGATGGCTGAGGCATTCTTGAAATCACTGGTTGACGGCACTTCTGGCTGTACTGTAGAACAGCTGGAGCAGATTAACCGAGATATGATGTCTAAGCTATGGGAGACTCGCGGCGAATACAACAGAATGTGGGTGTATAGCGAGGTCACGACCGTCTTTAACAAAACCATGGAGGACATAGGGGAGATGCAACAGCTGATGCAGCCAAGTCAAAATTCAAGAATAGTGTCGCTAGACTAAGTTTGGACAGTCTTGCGTGGAACACGTACCTGCGTTACACGCTCAGGGGAAAAAAAGGGCGAATGACCCCTAGTTCCATCCAAGGTATCGCAAGTTTCCTACTTTCTTGTTGCATCGTCTTTTAGGGTCAGGCGGGAGTTGAACATAATCAAACAAATCTCGGGCAACATTGGTCATTCGAGCGTTACTCATGCTTGAAGGGTGGCGGAAGGGTCATCAAGTGGGAAATAGATAGATACAACGAGCGATGATTACGTGGGGTTTAGGGGGGAAATACAATTTCCCCTGCTTTTTGCCTAGATTGTATCGTATAGGTTTAGGTTTGTTGTCTATCAGGACGTTCAGTATAGATTACCGGAGCAGGTCGTCTACTGTTTTCTACATCTCCTACTGACGGCATGGACTTTTATTACGCTTTTGTAATATATGACGATTGCGCCCCGTGTTACTTGCTGTATCGTTAGAGCACGCGTGCACTGCCTCACTCCAATGCATTTCTAAATAATGTGATTCTACGAGCATATTGTGGAGGATGATGCAATCGAAGGTGAGTTGAATTTCTTGTAGATCATATACTTCGTTGATCAAGCCCGACCCATCAAGATACTTACTTGCCTTGATAGTTTCTGCGGAGAACTGGTTACTTGAACTCGTGAAACTGCGCCATTGCTTATTCTCCTACGATGTTGTCTGCTGTCTCCCGATATTTTGTCGCACTTAGGGCGCATAACCAAGAGAGTATGGAGATGCTGCTCCCTTTCGGAATGGTCATGCAGGTACGTGATTAGCTACCAACAATGAAAACTCCTGCTTATAGGAAGGGTAACATCGTCACGCTTTAGGGCCGCCACCACCGTTTGATCTCGGCGCAATCAATGCAAGAAATAGCTGCCTACCTATCTCAGCTAGTGTTCGGGTCTAGCTACCTAGGTGGTCAACGGGGAGAAGCGGGAGAACTATATATATTCTACAGATGTAGATGTATCACTATATACACGCGTGCGACTCCGCGATATTTATCGACCAATTATCAATTGGTAATTAAATTGAGCGCCCTGATGAAGTAATTGGTTCTTAAGTTGCTCGTGAGAAGTGTGTACCCCTTTTCTTATACACACCTTGGTAAACCCCCCTCCAAAGCAAAGCTTCTCGTCATTATGCATGTTATAGGTCGGTCCATTATGCCCTAAGATCTGAGACCTGCATATACGATTGAAACAACTAGCCTAGAACTTGGTTAGCTTCGGGTAATATAGGATAGCTAATATTCGCGCTTGCGCATAACAGTTGAGTTGAGTTCTCCGGAAGAGGCCGCGGACGAAAGGCGTGACAAGCTCGTTCTAGATCACGAATCCAGGCAAGTATACCGATGACCATGCGATCCACAGGGCTTGTCTGCGTATCTCTAGTCTGATGTGTATCAATGAAACGTCACGGTAGACGCTCAAAATTGGCGTGTTGAGCTACCGGTTCATGGACACAGACCATTGGGACATGTAATTCACACAAGTCGAGACAAATTTACCAGAAGAGAAATGAAGTGAATTTTATCACATAGTAAAAGCTATTCTTGAATTAAAATATGCTGTTCTAAATGTAGTGGTATCTTTTGTCGTCAACGAACGCGCACACATTTACAAACCCTTTCCTGCTCCACGCAACGTGAACATTACTTATACAAGCATCATCCATACAGTCGTCAATGCCCGTTGGAACCCGTGTTTTTTGTTGTTTAAAATAGCCAGGACACCCATTTTCGGTAGAAGGACTTGCCCTTGTGAGGGTTGGCGGCCTTCTCGGCGGCTTCGTTGGCGAGGAACTCCTCCTCTTCGCGGTCGATGATGTCCTTGCCGGTGTAGAAGTCGCACTCGTGGGGGCGGACACCCTTGCTCTTGGTGACGAACTTGTGTCCGAAGATGAGGGCTAGGTAGACGGGAATGCCGATGTAACCGGTGATGAAAGCGATGTAGTTGGCCTTGACGGAGAGACTGGGAATGAAGGCGTCGAAGTTCTTGGTGATGGCCACAAGTACGCAGATGAATAGCGCGACGTATGAACCCCAGATGCCGAGAGGCGCTGTGTACGGCATCATATCGTTCGTGAGGCCCTGCGCCTTGCGTCCACGCACGAACCAGATATGCGTCACGAGGATAGAGATCCATGACAACAGACCCAGAATGGTGGTTACGTTGACGAAATAAGTGAAGACATCCTTCGAGTCGTCCGATACGTTCAAGAAAGCTAGAAGGCCGAAGAGAGCAGAAGTGAAAAGTGCGTAGATCGGAACGCCGCGGCTGTCTGTCTTTCGGAAGATAGCGGGGGCTGATCCATCTGAAGCCAGACCGTACAGGGTACGGCTAGCAATGTACAAATCGGAGTTGGCTGCCGAGAAGACGAAAAGTAAGATAGCTGCGTTAAGAATGTGAGGAAGGACCTTGATGTTGGCGAGTTGGATAGCGACGACGAAGGGCGAGGCGGCAGCACTGGTCGAGGCCGAGTTGGCGAAAGCAAGCTTCTTGTCGTTGTAAGGCACGATCATGCCGACGAGGAAGACGCTGATGACGTAGAAGACAACGATACGATAGAAGGTAAGTTTGATCGCACGAGGAATCGTCTTCCGCGGGTTTTGAGCCTCTCCTACAGTCACACCTACCAACTCAGTTCCAAGAAAGGCGAAAGTCGCCGTGACGAGTGTAGAGTAGAAACTAAGGAATCTTCCAAGAGAACCATCCGGTGTATAGTTGCTGAAGTGACCATTGAATGCACTATAATGCTTTTGTCAGCGTGTTAATTGTCATGTGATCAAAGCCAAGCCCGCTTACCCTGGATTCCTCCAATACTCAAACCCTCTGGCGTGACCGTCAGCACCGCCTGCAGTAATGACAAGCGATACAAGAATTACGCCGAGAATAACAAGGACCTTGAAACTCGATCTAGAGCACTCCAAGTTAGCTATTTGTGCTTCATGGAATCTAAATGGTGCTTGAAAGGACACCCTCCCGGGGGGAAGATGTATTGATGTTGTAGAGTACTTACAGCCAGAATTCAAATTCACCAAAGAAGCTAACACCGAAGTAGTTGATACTGATGATCAATACCAGGAAGATGGCGATCCATACTCCAGGATTGACGCGGTCACGAGGTAGCCAGAATTGAATCACCAGAGCAGCGGCGGTAAGCTGGTTGGGAGGAAGAATGATATACTTGAGCCAGTACGTCCAACCGAGAGCAAAACCAAGCGAGGGATCGCAGAAGCGGGACGCATAACCAGTGAAACCAGCGGACATGGGAAGCCAAGCAGAGATCTCTCCAAGACCAGCCATAACCAGGAAGACGACGAAACCAATGAGCGAGTAGGAGATCAAGATAGCGCCGGGCCCGGCCTTAGCGAGGGCCTTGCCAGTACCGATAATCACTGCGATAGAGTTAGTGTGCTTGTTTCCATTGTGAATGGCGTTGTTGGAAGCCGGTTGTATGGCGCCGGCGAGATCGAATTTAGATAAAATGAGGAGATATAAAACACATACAGCCAGTTCCGATAGCACCACCGATGGCAATCATAGAAATATGACGGGCCTTCAGACCACGGTGCAGAGAGGTCTCGGCGGACGTCTCGATACCACGAACATGGCCAGGTTCATCGAAGTCATAGTCAGTGTAGCCGACGGATCCCTTCTGCTCGTTCGGCGACGAGGTGTGCCTCGACCTCAAACTGCCTGAATCCATGATGTTTGTGGTTTGGTGTTTGCGCGTATCTCTCTCAGGCCTCGGATTCCTTGTTGCGCGCCCACGCCTACGCTTATACGAAGGGGTGAAAGAAGCACCAAACCGCGGGGTTGGCTCGGGGTTCTCGTATATTTGTCAACCTCTTCCCACGCAAAAGACACGAATAGGTATACAAGGAAAAATAGAAGAAGAGAGAGACTAAACAACCAGGATAAGCAGCAACCCGGATCCGGGGGAGTGCAGCCACTGTATTAAATAAGACCAGCACGCCCGCCAAGGCGTACGTTAGTGTTCAGGCGACTTCCACCTGCTCCTCATTATCTAGAGTGCGTGGGATGCACGCCAAGACGCAGCTCTCGGCCGTGATTGCTCGATCGTGTCTAGGTTGTGCAAGTCACCCCTGTCGAGTTGCTCTTGTTAGTTCCTGTCTTAGTGAAGTTCCCCCGTCTTATCGTGCTACCAAGGCTCCGGACCCGGTCACTAAAAGAGCTAACACAAGCCGACTGAATCGGCGCGACTCGAGCCCCAAGAAGACCCCCAAGACCCCCGTATCTAGACTACGTACTACCGTGAAACTATGTGCTGATGCCGTGTCTGGCCGAGTTAGTGACGACTATGCAAATGCTAATTAAGGTGTTGATATAATAGTACTTACCTAGATAGGCAAAAGGCACATGTGCAACATTACGATGGTGCGTGAATATACGCAGATAGGGCTGCACATGTGCAGATCACACCGAGCAGTGCCATTCATACTTTACATTGGATGAAGGTTCTCCTGTTCGTTATTGAGATCAGCCCCACCATCGTGGGAACTCTCCAGTGCCTGTCCAGTGACTCGATTATCTGTTTGATTGTTAGGATACTGACGATTACCCTTGATTACCCTACCAGTTGCACAAGAGCTGTTGCCAAGCTTTCCTGCCCCATAAATGTTATCAAGGCTCATCTCCTCCGTGACCAACCACGTGGGGCTATACTATATATTAAGAATTAGTTGAAACATAAAAGAATGCTACGAACCGTTGGAAATGCCAAGGTAAACGTTACCTATTGGTAGCATCAGACAACGTCGGTCCGAGTTGATCTACCTATATAGCTTCCATTATTATTCATTATGCCGTCTATTATACCATCTCGATGAGTGCTTTCAGAGTTCCATTGAGACCGTTTACTGATGCTTAGTTGAAGGCGTCAGCACGGAGGCGACTTCTAGGCTCGGCATTTACGTTTTACGTTAGCTCGACGTTATTCGGGTGAGACAAGCAGAAGATGATTTATCATACCTGCAGGATTATAGCTGCAAGTCGCAGTTGCAGTCCCCCTCACAAATCCATTATGCGGTCAGCTGTTGCCCTACCTGGATATCTTGACAGCAAGCCACTTTCAGCTCAGGCTGACCCGCGTGTAAGTGAGCCATTACGGATACAGGGCGACACAAGATAGGGAGGGGGCGCAACTGGCAGGACCGGTAGCGAGTGCCACGAAGCTTCTCTGAGGGTCCAGCTCTGTGGCTCGGTGCCGGTTGCGTGACCGATTGCCTACTATGGTAGAGCAGAACAGAGCGAACGGCAGGCAAGATAGACGTCACAGTATGCAAGTCTGACGCCACCATACTGTGGTGATTGCGAGTGTCTAGCGTTCCTCTGCCGTTGGACCATACAGCATACTTAGTTAATGCCTTCAGGATCTCGAAAAGGTAGCGCGATGCTTCGCCCCATATTCTACTAAATCCAGCACAAGCTCAGCAACAAGCCCCTGGACGGATCACTTTTAATTCTCCTAGAAGGTTGGCCAGATACTTTCAATCGAGTGGATGAATAGCAATCTGGCGAGTATACAAAGTTTGGTTGAACCCCTGGTTAAACCCTGAATAACCTCCCGAGACCCTCGAGGAAGTATAGGACTAAGACTCGTCGAGCCCGATTGGTTGGCGATTCATCGGCCGTAGCATTGGATAAACATACTACGCCTACCAACTATGCTACCTAATTTCCCTGGAGTAAAGGGAGCCGGAAGGCTGATGTGAGAGGGGAAGAGAGCAGAGAAGAGTCTGAGAGGAGGAGGAGGCAAAATGAGGGCAGGTTCTGAGCTTCTTCTTCCGGTTAGTTTGCCGTGACTGCCAGGATTTTCCCAAGAACCCTTCCAAGCACGCTAGCCTATAGACTATTGTTGGTGGCACTTCCCCGGTCGTGCTTTCGTATCAGTGGAAAAGAACAGAGGGGCACCCAATTTACCAACAAGCGTCCTTGGTAAATGCTACGAGCCAATCACCGTCGCGCAAGATATCGCAGCTGAAATCTGGACCAGGGCAGAAACCGGGGTTCGACGTGCTCTGCTTAGTGGGTCCCAACTCTCTGTCGTTCTATCGTTACCATAGAAAACACAAAATGGTACAACACTAAAGGCTTCCATGCAGACCTTGGCAGACATTCTAGGCAACCCGCACACCGGCACACGGCACTTGTGCATCCAACCTCCAACGCTTCATTCACAATCATAGGTATATGGATTGCACAATTGAGGTCTTCATTAACGAGCGAGTAAATTTCTCTTATGTTTTGTTTTCGCGACGCCGACACACAAGCCCAGATGCTGATTAAGTCCTTTGTACAAATGTCTAATTATGTCCATCGCCGTCACAGGTAGGTAGGTAGGTAGATGGATGCCAGTGGTGACCTCGGTTTGATGGGCTGCCTAGTGCGCCGTACCGTTTTCCCCCCTCACCTTCTATTTGCCAAGACTTAGTGAAATAATACCGGTGTCGACTTCGGGTCCTCAGTGAGCGACTGGTTCTCGAACTGCAGCACATAGAACGTCAGCCTCTAAACGTATATCAGAGCTTCGTACTCTGTCTTGTCTTACCTCAAGGAAGTTCGTAGCCGCGATCATCATCATGAACGCTTCAGCTAGATCGCCAATGCGTTCAGCAAGAACTGGGTCCATCTTCCCGGTCCCTGCGCCTATTCCTGCTGACCTTTTAAGAACGTGCGTCACCAACATCCTATGATCGGCGAGGAACCGCCTGCCCTGCAGAATATTGTGCGAGCCTCGGCTGACGATTGCGACGCCGATGATCTGTGCTACTTTCACGAGGAGTAGATAATGCCTCTCCAAGGCTTCAATATCTGAAGGCTCGACCTGTAATTCAGGATCCGCCCCGAACAATCCGGACTGATCGATCGTCCGGAATAGGTTGGCATTCAGCACGTACTTGGCACCCGGGCGCGTCTGGCATAACTGCAGGAGAAGTACTAATTTGGCATTCAGATAGTTTTGCTGATCGGGACTTCCTTTGCGGCGGGCAAGACAGAAAAAGTTAGTTCGTGGACGTTCGGACGAGGCTTCATGGGGCTTGTTGTGCTTACCGCTGCGGTTGGTCTCAACCCATTCCTGCATTACGTTGCGGAGAGAATCAACGAGAATACCAATGCAGTTAAGCTTGTTGAGCGCTTCAACTACATAGCAATCACCCTCCTTCCTGCCGAGTTGAACCAAAGTAGCCAAAAGAATCAAAGCTGCTGATTGGCATCGGGGATCCCCACCAAATGCATCATCGCAAATTACATTGAGAAGTTTCTCTCCGTAGGACTGTATTGTCGAAGTAGTCCGTCGAGACCCAGAAAGGGCTTCGTGGTTGTGATCAAGAACTCCACTTAGATAGCGATAGCAGAGACTGTAGTAGACGGCGCGCAATTCCTGGCTGGGCACCCACTTTGCGATAGCATCTAAGCATATCTGTAATAATTGAAATAATTTATCACTGATCAAGCTCTCTGCCGCACGAGTGTTTTTGTCGACTGAGGACATCGCGGCAAAATCGAGTTTAAAGAGGACCACTTTCGCAAGCTTTGCCAACTCGAGCGCAGAGTCGGGCTTCTCAGAACCGTACATCTCAAGCCCCGGAAGTGTTGCTTGCAACGTTTGAAGGATAAAGGAAACCTTATTCGCCCCCTTGAAATCATTGCAGTCGGTCATTACCATCAGAAGTCTCGTCCAGGCGCTCAGGATTCTAAGGCTATACGCTCGGGTCTGGGTGAGTCGATTGAGATATACAACGTATAGTAGCATAGTCTCCTCTTCTATATCCATCAACGCCGCATCTTGCGGCAGAATTATCTGGCCAGATCTATTGCCTTCGTTGCGCCTCAAAAGTAGAACTTCCTGAACCTTGGTCAAAATGTAAATCGGGTTGGAGTCATCATCCTCTTCGAGACATGCTCGAAGATCCAGGTCCCGAAATGCATTGAGCTGTGGTGGGGGGGCTGCAAATATATCTTCTTGCGGCAGTGAATCATGAAACTCGAAAACCGACGGTACTGCTATCGATTCCGTACCTTCAATCACGATCTGACCGCCTAAGGCGTCGAAGATACGTCTCTTCAACGCTGGCATCTGACCTTGCGCAACACTGCAGAGCTCATGCGCAATGTATTCCAGAGCCATTGCGCGCATGGCGAGATAATCAACAAAGCCCTGCGCTGCAGGGGTTGTGAGGAAATCAGGCCCACTGGCTTCTTGCCCGTCCCAATAAGTACTCTGCTGGGTTACAAGACCCTGTAGCAGAATATGGAATAAGAAGTCGTTCTCCCGCAATTCACCGAGAACAAGGCTCGCTGATAGCGGAGAGCTCCAAAGAAGCTTGAAAATACGCATGACTTTATACTTGAGCCCTACAAGCCATTGTACCATGGCGCCCTCCTCATTGTTAGCAGGCACTTCCACAATAATGGGTAATAATGAGTGGAACAGGGCCGATCTTTGATCAAAAGCGCTTCCGGGTTCGATTTCTAGAGTAGTTGCCGAACAGTGAAATCCGAGGAAAAGATGTGCGATAGTTGGCCGGTCCGGGTTGGCTTTTAGGCAAGAATACAGAAAGTCTAAGATGTACACCTTAATTTGGTAGTCGGGAGCTTCTGCTTCTCGGTGAAAATCAAGAGGAGATGTTAGCTCCGAGATAAAGGCCCCAGCAATAGCCTGTGCATCACCATGCTCGTCGAGGGCTACGATTGCTTTGTTGCGATAGGTTTGGCCAAACCCCCCCGATTGCCAAGCTGATATGATCCTAGGGGATGTTGAGATCTTCTCCAAGAGTTTCAAGCTTGCCACAGTGACATTAGGATGCCCTATGCCGCAATAGCCGCCAAGGTCTGATAACAACGTTAGGCTCGTCATAAGACCATCTTCGACTGAAGCAAATGCTTCGTTCGACGTAGGTGTGTAGGGTGATCGATTTTGGGCTTGGTTCAGAGGCTTCAGAATAGGTCTGACCAAATCGAGGTATGTGGCCTGAAGCTCCAAAGCTTTCGACAATAATTCAATAGCCCGCAGAACACCAAGGATGAGAGGAGAGTCGGGTCCTGCTTTGCCGATATCCGAGGAATTTTGATGGATGGTATTCAAAACACCTTTTATGAACTTGCTGTCATACATCCACTCCATGACGCGCGCAAATGGATGCAAGCTCACATAAGCTTCTAAATCTCTGGTCTCAATGGCTGAGTCTACATTTATATTCGACTCGTTGCCAAATAAGATCAGATCCTCGTTAAAGCTGCAAATACAGGCGAGAGCGAAATCTAGACAAAGATAACGTAGGATCCTTTGCTGGGTGACATCGCGGGATTCCGCGACTCTCATTGAAAATATATGGCCTAGGACAAAGTCAATATATGGCTCAATCCCGGGACGTGTCCGTGTTGAGGCGCCTAGATCTTCTGGGTACGGTAGGATATCGTTTAGAAGACTACCTCCCTCTGGTAGAGACGTCATGATAGTTAAGAATTGGATAAATGAGCTCGTATCATCAAAGTTGGGGCTTATCTCTTGGAAAAGTGCCTCCATCACTGAAGACCGAGTCGGCAATACCGTCGAGGAATTCTGGGTCCTAGCAGACATAGCAGGCGAGATATAATCGCCCGTGAAACAGGATTCAAGAGCCCTCCACATTGCATGGCTTTCTGGTAGTGACTTATGGGCCATAAGGCCACTTAATGCTCTGAACGCGTCTCCCCTAATCTCATGCCCGACAACACTACTGATAGTTTGCATAAGCAACACAACCAATCTCTCGCCTGGTAGATTCAGTAAATAAAGACGACAAGCTCCGCTCTGCGATGCGAGTTTTGTTATGAGCCTGAGGTAGGCTTCCTGCAGCATGAGGACTTCGGCCTCGTTTTCTGTTCGCTCACCATCGAGCTTGGTGGTTCGGGGGATAGCTAGTTGCGCACCAGCTGGTTTTGTTCTGGACGTAGTAACATAGTATTCCAGTTCTTTAAGGATATGAGCCCATGTGATGGACGATGGTCTCCGCAGTTGGTGACCTTCGTCTAGAAGGAATTCATGTGCGTGAGTCGCTGTCTCAGAATCGTCAGAAAGACACTGTAGCATCTCACAGAAAGCAGTTTGAAGAGGTGTCGTCGTTCTTTTTGATGCCCATTGTAAGAAACCAGCAAGATTACTTTCCGGATCCCCCCAAAAAGCGTCTGCCGCTTCTGGCCGGCCTTCGTAAGAGTATGCTATTAATAAGAGAAACCTTTCTAGGTCGATGTCTTGCTGCTGGTGTTGGCCAGCCTGGCGCTGCTCATCTTCCTCGATCTTGAGTTTGCGGAGCACATCCGGCATATTTGAGATGAAGGCATCCACGAACATCTCCATTTTTGCCATGATGCGGCCTTGTAACTGACTCGAAAAAGGGACGGTATCGAGAGGAAGCGTTGGGGTTCTTTTCTGAGCCCAGCCCCTCAGCTTATTTTGAAAAGTGTCTTGCCATTCTGTCGTTTTAGCGTCGAGGATGACTGCTAATAAGAAATCGAAAGCTCCATCTCTTAATGCTTCCGCAAATTGCCTAGATCTTTGCATATCCTCTATCCAACACGTTAGCAATGTAGGTGATCCAGAAAATGGAGGAGTCTTACCTTCATCTAGGTCGATGTTAGCCAGACCTGAGCCAGCGGCATCTTCCATATACCAGCCACTGTATTCAGCGATCCACCAGGATTTCACGGCAGCGTCAAGAAACGGTAACGCAATAGCACCTTCGGGCTGTTGGCAGACAACGGTATTCAATTTCCGCGCCTGCTCTACGCTACCACTGCCTTCAGTTGAGCCGAAAATCGTGATGTAAGCACCGAGAACAGGGATCAAATGTACTGTTATTGTTAGCACAGGACGGAAGGGGTAACGTGTTCTTGAGCATTGAGCCCTTACCTATGGAGTAATCGTATCTACTTGCACTTCGGAAATCATAGAGAAACTCAATGAAGTCGCCCTCATTTGCCATGTGCTTCTCAATTGCCGAACAAAGAATGACGGCGAGGAGCTCATGCTGCTGCATTAGGCTGATGTGCGCAAACTCGTAAGTTTCTCGAGTCTGTAGATCTGTTGCACGACCCAACATGGCGGCCCCGTTCACTTGCTCCGAGATCCTCAGTAACCACCCACGAATATCAGCCAGGGAGGTGGCGCAGGCAGGCACAAACCTGGCTCGCGCTCCAGCGTTCGCACCACTGGCATTGCCTCGGAGAATGTTGCGGTTGACATACTGGCTGAGGCGTCCAAGATCGTCGTCCGCCCCATCGGCTAACAGCTCATCTTCTTCTTTAGATAACTCCAATAACAGTAGCATGCAGCTGAGCAAATATTTTCTTTGTTGATGGAACCGAATGATGGCGCATTCCTTTCTGGGTCTGCCGAGCCTTTCTTCTTCGTCCTCTGCCTGCAAAGCAAGTCGCGCGGCCTCGATTTCGTCTAGATCAAGATCATCGCCAACCTGGAGGATGATTTCCTGGAAGTCTTGGTTGAGTGTCCAATCCTCGTCGTCGATGCGAACATTTCCTATGGCCAGGCCCGTCAGCGAAGAGATCTACCATGCGGCTGCTGTAGAGCACAAACCTGATAACACAGCGTCGCGACTCGCCTTCTTTCGTCCAGGCTTCTCCAGCAGACGCTGAAACCTGTCGCCAACAAGCTCGAGTAGAGGGTTGTCCGGAAGCTGAACCAAGGCCAAGCGACCTCGCTCCTCACGGTCCTCTTTGAGGGCTTCAGCGACAGTTGTCAGGTCTCGATGAAGAGCCTGGAAAGCTTCCATGGTGCCATCATCCGCCATGATCGATCTACCAGTCTATTGCATCGTGTGAGCGGGTTGAGGTACGCGGTGCGGCGGAAGTGTCGCACGAATGGCGGCACTAGCTTTGGAGGTGTGCAATAACCAAGGATAGGTATCGTAAGAAATTCACTGAACAGTTGTTGATGGTTAGCACAGAGTGCAAAGAGACGGGCATTGATAACCCAGGAACGCGGGCGGCTGAGCGGGTTGGAACACACCTCTTGAACTTGTCACCATAGAAAAGCTGCTGTACTACAAGTATTTTGATGAGCAAAGGTGCCCAGCTAGGAGGGAAGGACTAAGCTAGGAGAAGCTACTTGGGTTTGGGTGCTAGGACAAGTACCATGTTGTTTTCTGCTGTATGAATGTGGGCGGGTTGCTACGTTAGAGCTACAGAAGTTGGGGCCCATCGCAATGTACTCAGTTAGGGCGGCTTAGAGCTTTTAACGCGCCGCACCCTGGGTCAGGTACCTACCTCTTGCCGGTACTACAGCAGCACAGCTGCGTAAAAAAGTCAACAAACCAAGAGGGCGGTGTAACAATTCTGCCGGACAAATCCAGGCTGAGCTTCACCTGTCACCTACACGGGTAGCTGCAGCGTATCGCCTTGAAACTCATACATGGTTGTCTTTTCTATCTTTCAGCGTAAAATATCAATGGTAATATTAACACAGGCACTGGCATACGCTGCACGTTCTGATTAGTGCTCTGTTCACGATAAGGTTCCACTCATTAAGTTGTTGTTCTCTGGTTTCTGGTGAGGTGTCGAGACAGTGTTTCTTTCTTTCATACTTTTTTTACTTTTCACCAAAACACGGTCAATGTTGGCATATTCCAGTTTCTCTATTAAACACGTTGTATCTGCCTATCTCACCGATAAAGCCAGCGAATGGTTTTTTGTTTCTGTTTTTTTTTTCTAGAGATCCGTCCAGGGAAATCATCTTTGCTAGATGCCTAATCTACAGAGGGCCCTGTTGGATACACAAGAACGCCGTGACGTCTACATATCTGTTTTTCGAGCTCCGTGAATGGGGACGAGGGCGTTAAGCCAGCCTTACCCAAGTCAGTTTATGTTCGGACACCTCCGTATGAGCGCGCTATTACAGTTCTATTAATCAAACCCGAGACTGGGATAGAGATATCTTGACCGCCTAGGACGTTGGTTCGGATGAGGCTACGATAAAATGCCACCAGAGGCTCATGGACTCGATCTCGGGAGCGCCATTAGCACGTCATCTCATTACTTCACATATTGCCCAGTAACAGACTAACAATCAAACAGAGGCGATCGATGAAGGTAATAAAACACAGGGTTTAAAGGGTCTAAAGGGTAGGTCAGCTACCCCTACTTAGACATACAAAAACCAAAGACTCATAATATCTGAATAGATCTGATCCAGATATTCAAGCATCAGGCAACATCCTCTAAGTCGTATGTCCACCTAGTGTTCATATAACGCCTGTTGATTTAACAGAGTATCCTAGTGTGAAACTGGATGACAAGAAACTAGATGACAAGAAGTTTCACAAACTATTCGAGATTCTCTTCAACTACGCGTTATCCGAAAAACAAACTTACTACCACAGCAAAGCCGCATCCAAGAATACTTCTTTCGACAGGCTGTCAAGATGTGCTGAAGCGCTTCGTGCCAGTGTTGAATACGGCGTCTCACGCATGAAGAAGAGAACCCTCGTAGCTATCATTGACCATATCGCCGATACACTACCTCACTCCGACGATGGAATGGTGCCACCGTTAGCCTCTAACTATATCAAGACGCTTGCTACACTCCTTGGACATAAAAACAATGTGGAAACTCTCGCAGCGCATGACGGTGACGGCTGGTTCACTTGCACGGGCTTCGTGGTCGAGACCATTTCGCAATACGTAGCGAACGCTGATCACGACGTGGTGCCTGCTCGTGCTTCTCCAGCGCCTTCGACAGGTCCATCAATGACACTCTCAATGTCAACACCGAGGTCGCTAAGTGGCCCTAAGCGGAATAACAGCGATATATCACCTCGTGGACACCTTTCAGATCTTATGGAGTGTTTATTTTCTCTAGTCTCTGCTCCAAACGCACCCATCTTGCAGCGTAGTGCTGATATAGCATCCGCTGCCGTCCAAGTTCTCCAGCTTCGCTCTAATTTGAACCAACTTCACCAACTCGCCTTCGCCGTCATTAACGTACTTTTAGTCGCAACCCAGACCGATGATACAGCGCAAGCCAGTTTGTTGGCTATTCAGTGCCTACCACTTATTATATACTGGTGGCAAGCTAAGCCTACATCCAGAGACGATGCTCTACTTAATGTCATTCGCATAGAAATGCTCAAGCTTCTATACAACGTACACTTACAGCTCGAGTTTTTGGCTCAGCAAAATAAGGAACTCGATCTCTTTGAAGACATTGAAAACTTATCGGAAGTGCTTTGGAACGAGTACTCAAAGAGAGATAATGATCGAATTCAACTGAAGCAGGACGATATTGCGTACGCAGTCGATCATCACACAATCAACCAACTCCATATCCAATCGTTCGCTTTAAGGCCTTTCAATATTGAAGGAGAGAAGCAATGGGCAGTTGTCCAAATAATAGCTATGCTTGAGGGAATCATGTGGAAAAGATCGCAATCCTTGTATAAGAATCCTGCCGGCGATGACAACCCGGAACAGCCGCGCAAGAAACAGCGGAAAGATGCAGGATTAAGTAGGCTCCGTTATAAGCTTCGGTCCATCGATCCCTGTACGCAGTTCACCGCCTTGCAGATGATTCCATTCTTCGTGTCAGATATTAGTATCACGGCTGAGGCAATATGTGACTTACTGTCCATCTTGATCAGCTTGGTTACAAACAAGAACAACAAGCTATCAACCTGGGCGATGATAGCCTGTGCAAGGTTAGTATTGTGCTTGTTAAAAGAAGTAAAATGCTAACCGATTGCGTAGTTTAGTTCCTAAATCTTCTTCTCTTGATAGCTCTCTCAGCCCCCTTTGGAAGCAAACCTGGCAGGTGGCAGCCCGCTCCGTCAGCATGACAGGGACCTGCCGAGCCGCAAGTTTCCTATTGAACTCCCTCCTAAAAAACGAATTGTTAGCCTACAGCGATATCATGGGCGACGTTAATGATATGATCACGACTGCGGATGTCAATGGGCCGGCTGTTTTAGTTGATTCCTCACTTATTCTAATGACGGCTCTTTTACAGCTTCGCAATCATCATCTCCCCAACGCCAGTCATGCAACAAACAACCACGTCATTCGTTGGATGTTATCTCGCTGGGATCCGAGTGAGTAACTTCAAATCATATTCAGTGATCATGCCCTGACCATCTTCAGCCGATGCAAACTTCATCTCATCTTACTCTATCCATGTCTCTCCACTAAATATTGCGAATCTGGTGCGAGCTGCTTGTGGAGATAAGCAACTATCTTTATCAGACGTGTCTCAAACGATCTCCGGCCCAATCGCGGAAACTATATTCTTGCTTCGTGAACGCGACAGCATAGTGAAGTATCTCTTGTTGGTGGGGGACGGGGCGGATAGTTTGGGTTCGGGAAGCAACCATCAGGTTGGTCCACCACAAGCCAATACTTTGCTTACGGATTCTACCAGTGCTCTTGCGACAACGAAGCTAGTAGCCGAACTTTTTTACGTGAAGCTGGAAGAAACAGAAGCTTTATGCAGTGCTTGGGCTAAGAAAACAGAAAATTTCAGCCATATCACACCAGAGAAATTTCAGAGCGTGATTTCGTGCTTGTTGCTTGGTACCCTCATACTTCCGCAGTTGAAAGAGGTTAACACACGACAGTCTCAAGAAACAGAAGATGTCATCTTTCGAACATTGAAAGATCTCGTCGAAGCTTTGTCATCCTCACCGGAAAGTCAAACACTCTTTGAGTGTCTCTTGAGAACTATTAGAGCCTACATGCCGAAGCTAGCTAGTAGTGATCTGAGTCGACTATCAACAAATTTCCCACAACTTCATCGTTTATTTGCCGAGATCTCCGTATCTCTACATCGGCAGATTGATCAACGATCCTCCGGGCATGAGAATGACGTGATGGATATTGATGATGAGTTCGAATCCCAAGGAAGTAGATCGAGCACTGCATCAAATGCTGTCGATATACCCAAACGAGAGTCTTTGGTGATACTCCAAGCGTCATCGTTCTATAGCGATACCATACAACGACTCCTCCTTCTCCAACAGCTCTACGAAGACAGAGGGCAAATTGGACTCGTTCCAGTATCGTTCCTGGATGCGTTTCTACTTTTACCGGATAGAGAGATTATATTGTGCCGGTGCTTCGTTAAAGAGTTATTCGGCTCAGATCTCATCATCAATCGTGACGATGCCGAAAACGTGATTGAGAAAATCGGCAAGTTAATTGGACGATCGGAGTTTTTATGCTGTGAAGTGGCCTTAAACATATGCCTAGATGTGATGGAAGGTTTTATCGAGATGTGGTCTGATGGCGCCAAAAACACACTATCCTCATGCGTAGCGGATTTATACAGTTTTTATGTCACCGCAGGGTTGTCAAACAATCTTCTCTCCCCATTGGCCCGGATATCATTATCACGTTTGTTATTTCGACTGGCTCAAGTGGGTGACAACTTCACCGAAGTTATGGAAATAGATCCTCCAAATACCTCACTTCTCGACATACTAGAGAGCAGTTCCTTGCCAGTCAAATTTTATATAGGATCTCAGCTGCCAAGTATGTTTGGTCGTTACGTCTTGAAGGCCCATGAAGATATGTTTCTCAACATCCTGGAAATTCTGCCAACAAGCGACGAGTTTCTAGAAGGAATTGCATTACGACTTTTTGTTCTAGGGGAGGTAGCACGCAAATGGCCGACCCTTCTCAGGAGAGGCATCTACCACATCTTTGAAACCCCAGGAAAGGTTCCTCAATCCAAAGACCACGCCGCTTATTCTCTCAAAAGGATAGCCGCTACCCTCGAGCTTGACGATCCAAGGAAGCTTTTCGACTTATTTGCTTCGCAGCTGCTCTATACTTGGCTCGATGAAGGAGCTGTCGAGGACATCCCATTTGAGATATTCGGATTTCCGAATTTAGAGGCGCTTCTTCACCGGTCTCAGGCAGACATTGTGGCTCTAATGGCCATGCGTGCCCACGATGAGGCGTTGGAAAGGCTCGCTGCAACACTTGGGACCACATCATCGCAGCTTGTGCAGCGTAACTTTTCGAAAACACTTGCTTACTGCATGGCCCATGACATCAGCCTAAAGGGCGAACAGCATCAAAGTGGAGAAAGCCGACTTAGAAGGCTCCTAGGTCGAGAAGCCTTCCTCGAAAGCGTATATCTTAACTTTACTGACATCATCGGAACTTTCGTCAGCCTCATAGACCAGGAAGACCCCATTGAGGCAGCGTGGGCAAAGGACGAGAATTTCGCCCATGCTGCCAAAACAATGGCGAGCATTCGTCAGTGTGGGCATTCGGATGTTGGACTGGGGGCTAATCAGCAACCTAATTTTCGTCCAAAATATCTGACGAGGGAGATTGCCCTACTCTGCAGCCGTACAGAGTATGAATTTCCTACTCTCTGGAACTCAGCGCTAGTGGTCGCTGTTGCTAGAATGCTGTTTAACAGCATCCATAAAGCCCTGGGTCCGTTACATGCATGCGCTGTCCTCCGGAAGGTCCGAGTGCTGATATGCATGGCCGGGGCCCATGCCTGGAAGTCGTATCCTTTGGAGATGTTGTTACACTCTATACGCCCATATATTGTGGATACTGAATGTGCCGACGATGCGCTTGGAATGAGCCAGTTCTTGCTTGAAAAAGGCGCCGAAGCTCTTTCAAAATCACCGTCTTTCCTCGCAGGGTACGCTTTAACAACATTGGCATCGCTTCGTGTTTTCCTCGAGACCTCCCAGTCCAGCACAACCCAAGAAAGTCAATTCAAAGCAACGATGAGCAAAGCCCAGCGTTTTCATTCCTGGTTTGCTCAGTATCTCGATAATTATGTTTCGTCCGCTCTCAAAGATAGTGCACAGAGGGATGCGTTCAGAGCCATCACCGAGTCCGCCGCACATGTCCACACCTCAGGCAATGCGGAACAGGGAACCCACGAAAGCAGATTACTTCTAGAAATTCTGCAAGACGAAGACAGCCAAGTTAAACTACTCAGCGCAACCTCTCGAAAACTAGCACTGGAGATGCTCTGTTGCCATTTTACCATGCCAGCCACATCAAGTATCGATCTCGTCCGTTCAGATGAAGACTCTCGGGCGTTATCGAAGGCCGTTTGGAATAGCTGTAAGTCACAAAACCTTGGTGATGAGTATCTTGCTTGGGCTGGTCGCGTCATTGGAAGAGGTTTCGCCTCGTCCGGCGACATTGACAATGACTTGCTACGAGAGTCGCAATTATCGAAATATTGTCAAGGCGTACGAGGCGAGTTCACCTCAGAGCAAGGTCTTGTCAATCTCTTGCAAGGGTTAACAGCAGATGGTGATTGTATTAAAGCCGGACTTGCGGAATCAGCTCTTAGGACTATAGTTTCAGACGCTGCAAATCAAGGCGATGAAGGGCTTTTAATGGCGTGTGAGAAAATCATACCCAACCAGCTTCTTCAGGCTTCTGATTGGTCACCATATCGGATCCCCCCTTCTGATAACATGTTGGTTCACGAATTAAACCAAGATGCTACCTTTTCCTCTGAGTCAATCCACAGATTGGACTGGGCCGAGAATATCACCGTATGCTTGGTACAAAATTCCCCCGAGAGCATTGTACTTGATGCCCTGCCTCCCATCCTTATGAATGTCAAAGGTTTTGCGAAAGAAGCGTTTCCCTACATCATTCATCTAGTCTTATTAATCGAGCGCAAGTCCCAGCAATCAGCAAGGCGAAAATTATCGGGAGCACTAAAGCAATGGCTTCAAGCGGACTCGCTCGTAGCGAAGGACAATATTAATCTTCTGATGAATGCAATCCTTTATCTCCGGACGCAACAACTACCCGGAGAGAACTCTATAGCTGATAGAATGCAGTGGCTAGAACTTGACCTTACGTTAGCATCTTCGGCCGCAACTAGATGTGGCATGTACAAGACTGCACTGCTCTTTTTAGAACTCTTTTCGCCTGAAGGAGCTCGCTCTTCTCGACGTTCCTCTACGAGCCGGGCTCGGGAATCCACGGATCTGCTGTTAGATATCTTTGAAAACATTGATGATCCAGATGCCTATTACGGATTAAGTCAGGCCTCGGATTTGACGAACGTTCTAGCTCGCCTAGAATACGAAAAAGATGGGGCCAAGAGCCTTGCATTCAGAGGTGCGCAATATGACAGCCACATTCGGAAAAATGATCCTGCAGCCGTACTCGACAGTGAATCTCTCGTAGAAACTCTTGGCAGCCTAAATCTCTCTGGCTTGTCGTACGCTTTATTGCAGAATCAGCAGAGCTCTAATGGCTCCTCGAGCGCTGTTGATGGCACATTCAATACGGCAAGAAAACTGGAAATCTGGAACTTGCCAACGCTCAGTTCGACATGCAGTCCTTCCGTCGCCATCTACAAAGCCTACCAGGCCTGGAATCAAACTGTCGAATTGAGTGTAGTGAAGCGAATGGCTTGGAGCGGGTTTAGCGAGGTTGTACGGGGTGTACTCAAAGATGACATTACTCCATCTTCTCTTCGAAATCATCTAGGAGCCCTGGCAGTTTTAACGGAACTTAATGACGCCATTGATGTTCTGAACTCTGCCGACTTGGAACGGCTCCTTGAAACGTTCAAAGATCGCGCACAGTGGATGAAAAGCGGACGGTAAGTTTCCCGACACTTAAAAGGTATGTCTCTAACCATGGGTAGATATAACGAAGTCGGTCAAATATTGTCATGTAGAGAAACAACCATGAGCCTACTTTCGCAGTTCTCTAATCGTAGCGAGGTCGCCAAAATAAATCCCCCCGAAGCAAGATTAGTTCAGGCGAAATCAATGCTGTTGTCTTCCAACATCCATAGATACCATCAAGCCTTCCAAGAGTCACTGAATATTGCGACATCTCTTACACATCTTGTTCAACCAAGCGCAGATCTCGGTCTTAATATCGACTCTGCTGCTCGGGTTGAGGTTGCAAACTCCCTGTGGGACCATGGAGAGATGACGTCGTCGATCCGGATGCTTCAGCAGATTGACGAAGACACTGACCTCAAGAAGCAGACGATAACTGTGAGCAGGCCTGATCTTCTTGCTAAAACCGCACACCAGATATCTGTCGCAAGGCTTGAAAAGCCAGACAGCATCCAAAGGAACTATCTTCAACCTGCTCTCAAACAGTTGAAAGGAAAAGCAGATGGCGAAGAGGCGGGCAAGGTGTATCATCAGTTCGCTACATTTTGTGACGAACAGCTGCAAAATCCTGACAGTCTCGAAGACCTGGCTCGTTTGCAGCACCTCAAACAGGGAAAGAGCGACGAGGTTAAGCAACTTATGGAGCTTGTCGCCAACGCGAAAGATCCACAACTCAAGACAAAGTTTACGTCTCACCTTAATAGAGCCAAGCAGTGGCTCGGACTAGACGAGCAGGAACTACGCCGGGTCGAACAGAGTCGTAGCGAATTTGTGCGCCTCAGTTTGGAAAACTACCTCCTCTCGCTCATTGCCTCGGATGAGTACAACAACGATGCTCTTCGATTTACCGCCCTCTGGCTTGAGCGTGCCGACGAGGATTACACGAACGAAGCTGTGAGAAAGTACATTGGCAAAGTTCCAACCCGGAAATTCGCGCCGCTCATGAACCAACTAACTTCCCGGCTCCTGGATCAGAGTTGCTTTTTCCAGAAGCTCCTCGTCGACCTGGTCTACCGTATTTGTATTGATCATCCGTATCATGGAATGTATCAGATTTGGTCAGGCACCAAGTCTAAACCCAAGAAAGAAGATGGAACTGCTCAACTCCGGAAGCAGGCTACTGAATTCGTTGCGAAGCAATTAGCTCATACCCAAGCAGCAATAAACACATGGACAGCCATCTACTATACCAGCAGAGCATATCATGGACTGGCTATTGAGGGCATTTATAAGGGAGGACAAAAGGTTTCAATCAAAGAGTCGGCCGCTGGAATGGCTTTAGCAAGCTCCCTCGCTAAGTACCGCATTCCGCCCCCTACGATGCAAATAGAACTCTCGGCGGCCCGAGACTATTCAAAAGTTCCACTAGTTACTAAGATTGAACCTACAATGACTATCGCAAGCGGCGTAAGCGCCCCTAAAATCATTACAATCATAGGAAGTAACGGGGAGCGTTTCAGACAGCTCGTGAAAGGTGGCAATGATGACCTTCGCCAAGACGCCATCATGGAACAAGTTTTTTCTGCAGTATCATCGGTTTTGAAACTACACCGTTCCACACGTCAACGCAATCTCGGTATCAGAACATACAAAGTTCTGCCCCTCACGTCTGTATCTGGGTTAATTGAGTTTGTTCCAAATACTGTACCCCTTCATGATTACCTCATGCCAGCTCATGACCGATATCACCCCCAAGATTTCAAAGGCTCACATTGCCGTAAGGAGATTTCGAATGTCCAAACGAAGTCCTCTGAAGTACGTCTTGCCACCTACAAGAAAGTCACCGATCATTTCCATCCTGTGATGCGTTATTTCTTTATGGAATACTTCATCGATCCGGATGACTGGTTTGCTAAACGAACTGCCTACACTCGTACTACTGCAGCTATCTCTATTCTCGGCCATGTTCTCGGTCTTGGCGATCGCCATGGACACAATATCCTTCTCGACTCTAAGAGTGGGGAAGTCGTACATATCGATCTTGGCGTAGCATTTGAGACTGGCCGGGTGCTACCAGTTCCTGAACTCGTACCGTTCCGACTGACACGAGACATCATAGATGGCATGGGTATCACTAAAACCGAGGGGGTCTTTCGACGATGCTGTGAATTTACGCTGGACGCCTTGCGTGAGGAGACGTACTCCATCATGACCATTCTTGATGTGCTTCGATACGATCCTCTCTACTCATGGTCAATTAGTCCCGTGCGCATAGCCAAATTGCAAGACACACGACGTGACGAAGGTGACGACGTCGCAACTGAGGTTGGTTCGAAGAAGAAAAATGCATCTGTCAGGAACAACGGCATCGTGAACGAACCCAGCGAGGCGGATCGTGCTCTTGAAGTAGTGCGGAAGAAGCTTAGCAAGACACTCAGCGTTACAGCTACGGTCAATGACCTTATCAACCAGGCCTCGGACGAGAGGAACCTAGCTGTTTTGTATTCAGGTACGTCGATTCTTCCAGGCCCCATCACACGATAGCTCCTAGCTATAAGACTCAAACTGCTGACGACTTTACCAGGCTGGGCAGCATATGCCTGACGCATGTAGACGTATGTAGAAGGCGAGATACCTGTGTACTTATATGTTTACTTGTAAATTCTCTTAGCAGGTGCGATTGGGAGGCTGGGTTGTGTATTTGGCGGTCATGAAGGCAATACTATTAGTTTCCGACAAAGTTACATAGGATCTAGGCCCAACATCTCGATATTCCTTTTCAATTTCCATTCTTTCCCGAGTGAAAAACGAGCCTGGCTTGCCGGTTCTGTAGGCCCACGCTTTTCATGCCATTCTAATTTTAATGCTCTCAACCAGCAGCCAAAACTACGTGGGGCCCACTGCAAGGCTCAGCTATGTTATATAGTTCGTACCCCAATACCCTCGCTATTATTATTTGGCTTTGATATTAAATGACAAGTGGGCAGTGTGTCTTCCGAACGCCACAGGCCAGCTTCTGCGAGTTTCTAGATCATAAAGCATCATCTAGCACCTGTCGTAGATCACTAATGAACAGAGAAACCCACCTCACACATCTTTCAAGCGCAGATATTACTCGTAAGGCTCCCTTCTGTTCTCGCCTCCACTTCCTGTTCCTGGCCTCCTTGTTGAGACAGTCTTATCGCCGCCGCCGCAGCCTTGGCGCGCTTCTTGCGTGCCCGGCGCACTTCAATCTCAACCTCTGCCATCTCGGCGTTCACGGAAGCCAGTCGCGGAATCACGTGCTCAATAAGCCGGATGCTCTGTGTCTGTGCCTGACGCAGGGGCACGGGTGTCAGGAGACCAAACCAACGAAGCGGGTCGTTCGATTTCTGTTGTGTGGCTCGGCCTTCCTCCACCGTAGGCACGGAGTCGCCTGGATTCTCGCTTGCAGTGACCTCAGCATCCTCCATGCTCGCTTGTGAGGATGGGGTTGAAGCGCTGCCAGCTTCTTCCGTATTTGCTGTTTCAACGGCGCTCTGCTCCATAGGTTCAGCCTCAATCTCAGCCTCAGGACGAGGATCAGGATCGGGAGCTTTCATGTCGATTTTCGAATCCCCTGCAGCGGGGTTGGCGACGGTGAAGCTCGGGACAACCCCGCTGAGAACGGTTAGGTCTCCCCTATCCCGACTTTCGCTCTCGCTCTGGTCCTGGGCTTGGTCCCGGTCCTGACTTTGGCAGCTGATGGCCAACCGTCTTGACGCTTGCATACGGTCATCGTAATAGTCCTGACCGAACCTCAGGCCTCGCTCAGCGGCGAAGTTGGCACGCGCAATGTGCTGGTACATGCCCATTTGCAGCGTTGCGAGCTCCTCCCTCAGGGATGTGTATTCGTGGAGCAGGTGGAGATACCGCTCCAACAGGCTGTCGATATGATCTTGATCCATAGCCGGGTGTTTCAGGTTTCCGATCTTTTGTCAAAAGCGGAGTGTATCTTACTAGATCTTGATACAGTAGTAAGGAGGCGTTCTCTGTTCCTTACCCACAGAGGTTGAAGCGTGGCTGGCTATCAGATTTTGTATAAATGCATATTTACATAGGCCGAACGTTTAAGCAATTTACTTAGATACACAGTACAAGGGTCTCCCATCATGCAGGTGTTGTTCACCTCACCTCATGTCATCTCACGAACCTGGTCTGTCCGAATTGGCAGATTCATAGAGTTGAGACCCTACAGTTGTTATCTGAAAGCCTGACAACTTGGCCCGAGTATCAAATCGGAACAAGCGGTCAAGAGGTCATTAGTGTTGTCAGCATTGATCTGGAATAGCCTGCCAGCCACCATCTAAGTATCTCACCATGAGCTTTTCACCTAGCAAACTTCGGGAGCAAATGGTACTGTGGTCTCAATCCACTTTAATGCCCTAGTTGTTCTGTT
This sequence comes from Xylaria curta, assembly GCA_022495235.1. Classification (NCBI taxonomy): domain Eukaryota; kingdom Fungi; phylum Ascomycota; class Sordariomycetes; order Xylariales; family Xylariaceae; genus Xylaria; species Xylaria curta. Next base: position 262,068 of record MU375902.1, on the reverse strand, counting down.
GTCGAGCTCGACACCTGCCAATGACCTTCCGATGACCGTCGGTGATGCGACTCTTACCCGCAGCAGCCCAAAGCCGGGGGTGATGACAGCGAATAGCACCCAAGAATAGAAGAGTAAGGCTTCGTCGGCTTCGCTATGCGGATTGCCGCCTCACAAGCAACCTGCGCTGCGTGTGGTTGCCTTGCCCTTGCAACGCCGACTTGAAGATAGCAATGGGTACCTAACGCTGCGCACATGACGATTCATCGCGCAGCCAAGGCAGGATCACCAGAAAACACCCAATCAACAACACAAACATTCGTACGACTTATTTCGTACCCAACTGTAGGTTATCCTTCACGCCCATGTTTGTCTGTCGCTGCCCGCCCGGTCTTGACAACACAGCGCTGGCGATTGAAATTACCGTACAGATGTCTCTACCAAAGGTTCGTTTCCACCGCCTTTGCCCTCGCTGATATTCTGCCGGCAGAATTAAGCCACTAGTTTTTAGTCAAGTCGTTACACCGTACTATACAATAGCCAGCTACTTAGAATTAATTTATTTTCTTTGGTTTATATTGGGTGATGTTTAGATTCAAACTCTTTGGAGTTAATAAAAACTATAATATTTCTTTTTTGTATATAAAAATATATTTCCTTTTGTTTAATAATAAATGTTATCAGCAAGATAATACAGATACGATAATGTTCTGTAAAGTAGCAAGCTATTGTATGGTACTATGCATTAACAAGGGCTTTTGACCAGGGGGTTGAAATCTGACAGGGGGTGGCAAAGGCGGTGGAAACGAACCTTTGGTAGAGACGTCTGTATACGGCCTTAAATGTTGGGGTAAGAGGAATATCCCGTGCTAGGCTAACCCAACTCCCAGACGCCGAGTTACATGAAAATGCTGGTAACCGCGCGTACTGCATGTTTCATGCACCCCATGCAAACCACCTCACAGCAATAACCGCATAGGATTGCGCGATAGATAATGGGCTCGCTCATATCATTCATTCTTCAGCTGCATCGTGCAGCATCTATTCTAGAAAACAGATGGAACATTACGACCTCCACAAAACAAGGTGCTTCGGCGTCGTGCTAGCCAAAGATAGTTCGCATTCCGACTTTCCTACAAGGGAAGTTGGTGAACCAGGCCACGAGGCGGACCTGACGATCGGGTAGCAGAATTAGAGGTGTGACCTCATTGCTCGCAAAATTCCGACCCTTGTTTTGTAAGTAAGCAAAGATATGCAATCAATTCGTCTTTTTTTTTTTCTCTCTCTGCCCGTCTCTGCACGCTTGGCACGTTCGGTATCAATAGGCTCGCAGAGAAGGTCGTCTTACTAAGGCGCCGGTACGCAGCGATTCCATACGGTAGAGCACCAATAGTTCATATCCCAAGGCGGATGTCTGCGCCCTCGTGTCTAGAAGCTCGTGTCTATACGGTATACATATAATTCGCCTAGTCACTTCCACAAGAACTGGCGAATATTGAATAGGGGTCGATGACACAGTGCTGTCATAACGCAATACAACGCTTTTGCCAGAGCCAATTGTGCGTTCTGGAACAATAAAAGAGTGCCCTGCCTAGGGCAGAACCTATCCAACTATCAGTTGCTTCGTAGTCAAGAAGCAAGTGACTACGAGACCTATTTGGGAATAGAAACAATGGACTGAATCCCAAACAAGGCAACGGGTCTTTCAAGAGTAAGTATTATCAAGAAAGCCGGGGTGAAACACGGCAAGGCCTCGATGGCATCGCATAGTCCACAAAGAGAGAGAACAGGTTTGACTAGACGAACAAGCCTTGGCTAGCGCTCGATAGTCGCATTAACAACCTCCTATACTTTGATGATCCTCAATGGAACCCCATCCGGTCGGCATCGCGGTTTCGTCTCATTGACGGCTACCTTTTTGGGGTGAATAGAAGAATACACTGTAATAATTGCATAATGGTGTGAGATTGCCCAAGCGGTATAGACCCACCACAGCTCCAAGCTTGCACTGCACTCCACCACACGCAACGCACGTCAAGCTGAGGGAGGTCCCCACCTCTGACTGCCCCGAAAAACATACCTAATGCATACTGTAAGGTAGCAGCGAACCTCTGGAGACCCTACTGGATGCTACCCCAGCGCCTACAGGCTACAGCTGTGCCTATCTTATAATAGGTAGGTGACGTGCTCGACCTAGGTACCGAGGTACTTACAAGCTCCGGGTCGGTATGTACATGTAGTTGGCAGTGAGCAACATTGCTGATGTAGCCAACCAAAACGTTTTCGAGATCTATTGGATCCGAGCAAGCATTGAACCCATTGAACCCGCATGCATAGTAAAAGAGATAGCGGTCTAGTACTCAAAGCGAGGGTTATCTGTCTACCATGTACAGACTGTATGCCGCGTACTGTACAGAGGGTACCCACACGGCATACCCCGTTTGCAGGTGTTGTCGGTAGTAGGAGGTATCACTAGCTGGGTACCTACAGGCTGTCACCGTCCACCACCGCAGCATCCAGCGCAGCATCCAGCAAGCATAGCACAGCACAGCACAGCGCAACAAGCAACGGGCATCGAATCCACCACTCTGTGACGGGGTTCCCTTAGTCTCTACCAACCAAAGCTAGCCAACCAACTGAAGCCAACCAATTGTGCCCGCCGGCCGTGGCTTCTGGCTTTCCCCGTCTCATTTCAACCCTGTCATTCCCATTCCCAATCCCAATCCCAATCCCATCGACCCCCGAGAAAACGCATGACTTGATATCCAGTTACAGTTATTATCTCTGTGATTCCGTTGCCGTCTCAAAGCTCCTCTTCCCTCCGAGTCCTGTCTGCTCACCCACGATCATCCACGATCGATCAATTGCCCTTCCTCCACTCTCCCGACCGCCGGCACCGCCTAACACCACACCAACATATCAATCATCAAGGTTGGGACTTGTGAGACAAGTCCGCATCCTCAAACTGTCGACACCCCTCCGTCTCTCACTCTAGGTGCCTACTTGTATTTATTTGTCGGCCAAAATCCTGTCTGGCCCCGTCCATTTCGTCATCCCGTTATCCCAGCAGCCAACTGGCCAACGCACTTGTTGCCATTTGACCTTACCCGAGTCAGTTGTAAATCGCTGCCAACGGCCGATACCCGCCAGACGTTCTCAACGTCCGCGCGCTTGCGATAAGAAGCCCCCATCAACCCCCGAGCTTTTGCCCACGACTTATACCCGTCACCGCGCTTCTTGTTCTCTTTTCTAAGAGGCAATTTATTCGGCCAAAATGGTCGTCGCTACTATCAAGTCAGTAAGCCTGCTATTATCCCATTGGCCATAGAGTGCATCGCATGACTGTAAGCATGTGATCAATGGCCGCTATCTTTTTTTTTCCTCAGCAGTAGCGTGCCATCCTAGCTGCGCATGTACACTATGATCCAGTAGAAACACGGCATAATGCCTTGCGCATGACTCTGTGGGCGTGCCTGGGGGCTTGTCTTACTGAACCTGTTGGCTGACTGGTTCCCTGTTCATTATAGGTGCGTTGTCGTTGGAGACGGTGCTGTTGGTAAGACCTGTCTTCTGATCAGCTATACAACGAACAAGTTCCCTTCGGAATATGTTCCGACCGTCTTCGATAATTACGCCGTCACCGTTATGTGGGTACCCCTTTTCACTTTGGACTGCGTGGGACATGGGTTGCATCGAGCGTTACCGTGGAATCGATACACATATCTCCCGCCCCCAGATGCGATTCTGGTGGTCAGATGGAACGGCAGCACCCGCCTAATCAGCAAGCAAGTACTGACACAGCCTACCATAGGATTGGTGACGAGCCATATACCTTAGGGCTGTTCGATACAGCAGGACAGGAGGATTACGATCGCCTACGGCCTCTTTCTTATCCCCAAACCGATGTCTTCCTTGTATGCTTCAGTGTCACGTCCCCGGCCTCATTCGAGAACGTCCGCGAGAAGTGGTTTCCTGAAGTCCATCACCACTGCCCAGGTGTTCCCTGCCTTATTGTTGGCACACAGACAGATTTGCGAGAGGACCAGAGTGTTAGGGATAAGCTAGCCAAGCAAAAGATGCAACCAGTGCGGAAAGAGGACGGCGAACGGATGGCCAAAGAGCTCGGTGCTGTCAAGTATGTCGAGTGTAGTGCATTGACGCAGTATAAACTAAAAGATGTCTTCGACGAGGTATGTGAATCATGGCCCTGTAAACCCGGCAGAATATGAGCCAGACAAGACTAACTGCCACTCAGGCGATCGTTGCTGCCCTGGAACCCCCTGCCCCGAAGAAGAAAAATAGGCATTGCCTCATACTCTAGATATCCTGGGGGGTGAGAATAGAACGAGAATGCTTCGTAGTTGTCGAAGATATCTTACTAACGAGTGGATGGAGATTTATTGCCGCTTTCGGCATTTCTATGTGATGTGGCTGCTTGGCAGCGATTCACAGGGCATGCGGCTGGCAACATCAAGAGCGGCTAACGCCCATAGCAGCTTTGCCACCAAATGCCCAGATTTACAGTGGAGTTGCTCTTGGGCTTTTAGATCTACCAAGTGAGTCAGGGCAATATTACCCTTCGAGATGGCCTACCAATCCTCGAGGGCAGTTTCAGATGCATCATATAGGGGAACGGCACATATCAGATGCGACGTTTGGTACAAAAGTCTGGTACCTTAGGCGCCTTGGTTCTCGTGAGAAAGTTGCTGAACTATTCTCCCCTCCTGTTCTGTTTCCTCTTTTTCTGGTACATTCGACAGCGAGGTCCGAAGGGACACTCATACATGCAGGCAGGTTTCGATAAGGTTGTTTGGCGATCGGAGTGCATCTGAATTGATTTGATTTCTCTTCTAGAGATACTACATATGTTCTCATCTGTCATCGCAGGATTCCGTCTCTTCCGAGTAGCATGACATACTCTCCCCATATACTACTACCCTGAGGTGGTACGCATCATATGTTAAAGGCTCTGCACAGTTTCCCTTCAATGTATTGGTGAACCCCTTCTTAGATTGTCAATAGAATAAATAAGCTTTCCAGACAGCCAACGTGTCTGCATAAGACTGGCTCCGAAATAAGCGTTATTCGTCATTGCGCTACCACTATTCTTCAACTACCGCCTCCCGTCATTCCTTCTACCAATGGGCCACGACGCCGAGGCACGCACCCACTCATGTTAGAGTCGTCCTGAGCATCAACTTCTGATTGGAGATAATTATGTTATCGGCTCAGAGTGAGGCTGTAGCATATGGTTTTGGCTAGTACATTTATTTGCATCATTGGAGGTACTGCCCCATAGGGGTCCTTGATCTTCATGGCTTGTCCTAAAGGTAGATGGCTCTTCTCCTTTTCACACATTGGTCTACACATCTGCATCGACTTTCCTATTTAGTACCTTAGGTAAAAAGATCAGACGGTTAGGTAAGATATTCTTGGTAGGTGGTAGATTGTAATCACCACCTCTTGCTTATTTGGCAATGCGACGTCACTAGGTCGCAATGCCATTGCAACCACAGATAACGAGGGCAAATGAATGCTCGCACCGACCTCTCGATGCGACAGAGTGCAGCTAATCTGATTGAATCAACACTTATCAAGTAATGGAAGCGAAATTGGGTCTCTATGGCTATTGTTATCTGAAAAAACGGTCGATTCACCTACCTGATAGGTAGATAGTCATGTACTAGCTTATCCAAGTGGAATTATCATTACTTGAATGGCGTGTGTAAATACACTGCCAACAAAACCGAAGATCGGAGGAGCCCCGCTATAGAATAATACTTATCGCACGAAGCAATACAGACGGAACAACGAAAGCGACAATTACTGCCAACATGAAGTTCGGGGAGTTTACCTGGATCACCCTCACCCTCAGCTTCGGCTCGGCCCTCGTCGCTGCTTGCGGTGGCCATGGCGAACAAGTCCGGGAATGGAGCCAAGAGGAGATCGATGAGCTGGAGGCGAAGTGGGATACGGATGTAAGTCATCTTTGCCTATACTACGTTCGCGTAGATGAAGAATAAGCGAAATTATGCGCGGGAAATAGGACGTATTCAAGTAGTATTTACTTGTGATGGCGTATTTTTGGATTTCCAAAGCTGATATTTCATTCATCCAATGTAGTGGGCGTTCAGTGGCATATCTACATTTGCCCACCTTAAACATGTCAAGTGCTTGACCAGGCCCAATGAGCTATACGATATTGCTATCATTGGTGCCCCGTTCGATACAGCAGTCTCGTATCGCCCGGGTAGGTTATTCAGACTATTTATCATGCGCCGGCCTTGCAACCCCTATCCATCTCATTACCCATATCTTGAACTATTCACTTACCAACTGTCGCTTCATGTAAAGGAGCTCGCTTCGGTCCCCGGGCGATTCGCGCTGCTTCGGCCCGCCAAACCACATATCGTGGGTTCAATCCTAGGGCAGGCATTAACCCGTATATGAGCTGGGCCAAAGTCCTCGACTGCGGCGACATCCCCGTGGTACCGATGGATAATGCTCAAGCGCTGGCACAGATGAGTACGGCATTTTCGGAGCTCGCCGCGAGGACTCCAGTGTCGCCTCTCCTGGCGAAGCCGAAGCTCATCACGCTGGGTGGAGACCACAGCCTCTCGCTGCCTGCGCTTCGCGCTTTGAAAGAAGCGTACGGCAAGCCGTTGCGAGTGCTTCACTTCGACGCACACCTCGACACCTGGCATCCGGCTAAGTATCCCAGCTACTGGGCGACGGAGCAGTCCAAATTCAACCACGGGTCCATGTTCTGGCTCGCGGGGCAGGAGGGTCTGTTGTCTAACACGTCCTCCGGCGGCGGGGCTTCCGTCCACGCAGGGCTGAGGACTCGTCTTTCGGGCGATGGATTCGAGGACTTCGAAGATGATGATGGACAGGGCTGGATCCGCTTTACTGCTGATGACATCGATGATCTGGGCACTAAGGGCATTGTGAAGAATATTATGGACACCCTGGGCACGGAGGATCCTGTTTACCTGAGCGTTGATATTGATGTCCTTGATCCCGCCTTTGCACCGGGAACGGGGACGCCGGAGCCAGGTGGCTGGACGACGAGGGAACTTATCAAGATTCTCAGGGGTGTTGAGGGATTGAATGTCGTGGGCGCTGATGTTGTTGAGGTCGCCCCTGCTTATCAGGGGAATGGTGAGGAGACGGCGCTTGCCGCTGCGCAGGTTGTTTATGAGATTTTGAGCTCGATGGTTAAGAAGGGGTTGCAGGAGATGGGGAAGACGGAGACGGTGACGAAGGAGGCGAAGAGTTTGGGGAAGGATGAGCTTTGATTGTCGCTAGGGTTGTTGGGAATTTGTGAGGATGATGGAGATGATGAGATTTGGGAATGACAACATGAGTATGGGGCGATACATATGGGCGTTGAAGAAATAAATCATTCTAGATCGCGCCATCCCAGGATCATAATAGGTAGAGCTATCTTACTTCATAGCTAGAGAAGAAGCTGTTTCGGGGTCCAGCCCAAGTGCACCTAGACCTGTCTCTTTGACAATTATGTGTAATGAGATACGGAATCCCTAATTGGCTGTTAAATACAATATTTATTAGTGGTTGGGCACTTACGATAGAAATACTGAATTTATCTAACTGTATGCTCACTTTGCCTCGACCCCTGATTGAGGATTCAAAGAGCGTGTGTTTTGAGTTGTCAAGTGACACCTGCAGGACAGGAGACCATGTAAAGCATGTGTATTTAAGATAGTATGCTTATTTCATATGTACCATACATTACCTATTCAAGTCAAGGTATATCTAAAGCTAATGTGTTTGCGCCGAGTCATACTTAGGTTCGCGAGAAGGCATTTAGTCACGTTATTGATCAGAATTAGCCCCGACTTTGATGTCTGGACATTCTTTGGCACTTCAAGTCGAAATAGCGTTCACTTCATCCTGCTACGAGCTAAATCACTCGATATGCTAGGGAATTTTTGTTCAGTGACGGAGTGACATCACATCCTCCCTTCACAATATTGAACCAATGGCTTCGTCTGTGCTCATAGAAGCGCCGTTCCTATGTTATTTGTCAACTCTAAAGGCGTCTCGGCAATGCTAATGACACGGAAGAAACAGGATCTCACTCAAAAATGGTTTTATTTTTTAGGCTTGAGTTGATTTATCTTGATTGTAATTTATGATCAAGTAAATTCTTACTTGGCGTGAGTGTGGTGATGACGTACCTAGTTTGTGTGATAAGTCGGTGTTCATACTCTCGCGCTCAGATGCATGCTTGGAGATCCAAAGGCTGTAAAATTGTTCGTCGTTGGATATCTCATTTCAATATGTGTGGATACGATGCTTGGTAGATGATGTAAGAAGCATACGCGCATTGAATTAGATCCGAATGTGGTAACGACGTAGTGTATACAACATGGCCATTGTTTTTTATCTCTTCTGATTATCAAAATTATTGGAAATGTTGGATATTCGTGATTTCGATCCTACCATTCCATAAGCTGGAGTTAGTCGCCCCTGACGCAAGGTTAATGCCACGCGGCTTCCCAACAAACGTTCTGAAATCTCTGACGCCGCAGACAGTTACGTGCGGCCCCTGGGTTGGATTCATAAGCTATGCGACTACTGAGGCACGCCCTCCGACTGGAGCGTGACATCGTGCTGGAGAATTCCATGCAATGGGCACTGAGGGTCTCACTGTCCATTTTGTGCATCAACCCGCACCCAGAAACTATGGAAACAGAGCGATCCCGCTTCTCTTGGTACATAGGTGGCCTGCTATTTGGTTCTAGATCTCGCGGTGCGTCGAACCGCTAAGCGACCCAGAGGACGACACCGAAAAAAAATCTTCCACGTTGTCGTACATTCGATCCCGGGCTTCACGCGTCCGAGCGGGCCTGGACGCTGCAAGACATCGAGCCCAACACACCGGAGGAAGATCCCGTCCGGGCGCCGTTTAGGTTCTCCAGTTCGGGTACGACATCACCCTGTGTCTAATAGGGCTGCAGCTACGACCGGGGACTGTCAGTAATTCAGGGGTGAGTTATCTGTTACCTACCTGCTGTAATGCTTATCATATGAGTAGCTTGCTGCTTTATAAAGAGATATCTGTGAGAATGCGTCTCAGAACTCTACGAGCCAAATTGATGCCAAGAAATTTTTTTTTAACGATTTCAAAAAAGGTGTTGCTCTCTGTCTAGTTGAGTGTAGTCTGGAGTGTTATTTAAGTAATGCCGTATTAACGATGAACCAACAGGATTGGCTCGTTTGCACAATTGCTATGGCATTAATCTGTATTGAGTAACTGTGCTCAGTGCCTTTCGCATGCAAATAGGTACACGAGTGCGATCTGCTAATTCTCTCGATATCTCGTATACTAAACGAAAGAAACAAGGTCTGGAATCAAGCAACAAACGAAACTACGACGTGGCATGATCATCAATGCATTGTTGGGGGCTGCTGTGTCAATGAAACTTTTGGGCGATGTTACTGCGATGTTACTGGGTTTAAACAAATCAGCCATTAGGGTTATCTTAGTCAGTAGATAGTCTACCTAGAAAGGTAGAGGATCAACAAGACGCTTTGATGTCATGAGGCTATTGGTTTATATAGCGAGCATCAGCCCGCAGTCTAAGTATGTCAAATATGACATTCCATCTAGTTTTCATAAACACTCAACCGGGTCTCTCGGCGTGGGTGAGAAAATAGAAAAAGTTATGTCTTACCTTATACATATTTCTAATGAGCCTCCTGACAAGACCAGGTAACACTGTAGCGAGCGTTTCACCAGCCTGTCTCGTTACCACGCTCATACTACCATCTAACTCTGTATATTTCCAGGTACACAACGTGTTACAGTCGGCAACGTCGCATCGTACCTGCATGCAGGCGCCTTGGGGTGAACATCAATGCAGCTTTCAATGTAGGTAGTCTAGACCGCTACGGTGTCCCTGCGCTATTTCTTGGCTGTGAATGGTTGTCCGATACCCTTGCGGCCAAAATAGTCGACGATTTAATAAATAGATTATTTGCTATGACCATAATCTGACCAAAGTCTCACTGCATTGCAGATTTTCGGGGGAATCGGTAATAAGTGAAGACCCGTGATTATGCGGTTTATCTGAAGTTATTTATCATGCAGATTCTTGAAAGATCTTACAGAAAGTTGATGTGTTGTGTTGATGTATTCACTCCCCCTTTCTGTACTACAGCAACCTCATATCCAGCCGGCTATAAATATGGGCTCCATAGCGATGTACAGCATATAGCCAAGACAATACACGTGTAGAGATAGGGGGTTGTCACGAAAGGGAAGATTATAAAAATTTCCGAATATGGATCCCGATTAGGAACAAGTCAATTGTTATATCCATAACACCTCGAGTATGGGTGAGACTTGAGACAAAAGCCCGGCTAGCTAATTTTTGGCTGCAAGACATATCGGAGGGTAGGGTCTTGGGTAATGGCCGATCGGCAATTAATTGTTTGTTCGACCTATCGAGTCTACATAGACTATGTATAACAGGTATGTATGATAGGGGTGGCCACACTTACAACACGCGCTTGCGTACACATGCTTGCTCATATCTGACAAGAACTGCATACTATATATGTATGTATTTGAGGGCATTGCAAAGAAGTATTATATATAGGCAATGGTAGACTTACCATGCACCCTGCATGAAATTAGATGACGGTACTTGTTTAATGCACGCCGGCCAAATACACGACACGGTGGTGTTACGAGGGGTCACCGACAAGAAATATTGAGCATGCATGGGCTGGGGCAAAGGGACCATCCCGGCAAATCATCGACCGTCTTTTCGTATTTGAGTATTCACCAGGCCATGTGCGGTAGAACCCAAAATAAAATTGCAAATACGGCAATGGACCAGAAAAGGGCCTAGGACAGCCAAGCGTTAGGAGAATAGGTCACCCATCCGAGAGTTTGCCGGCAGAGAGCTACCTCGGCCGTTAACTGCAAAGGGTTCCATCCACAACCCATAAAATCCAGCCTCCCCCCTGTCGGGACCAGTGATAGCGGCATCCAGGCACGAACCAGGCACAAAATAGGCACATCACGACGTGAATTGAGTTTAGCGTGCTCTGAGAGACGGTGGGGAAGACGCTACAGGATGGGCTCCGACAACCCTCATTAAAAAAAACCTAGCGCCCCCCATTTTTGGCAATCTACACCAGCGCCCCGGCGGGCCAATGAGACAGCTGCGTCGCCGTCTCCTTGGCAAGACGGTGCGGTGGCACTTTCTCTCCTCGGGCTTCTGGGCTTCTCCCCTTCCTTTTTTTTGCTGCTGGCTCACTGCTGCTGTTCACAACTCACTGTGTTTCCCTTTCCTCTCTAACCTCAGCCCGCTCTCCGTTCCGTGGTGGAGGAACAGCCGGTACTCTGCTTCCAATAAGCAAGCACCAAGCAAGCCTTAGAGTGGTCTCTACTCTATCCTCTCGTTTTTTATTAACCCCTGGTCTTATTATTCATCTAACCCACCTACACCTCATCTTTCCACCCGCATCCCTACCTTAACTACCCTTACCGCCACCGCCTCCTGTATCTTACCCTATTCAATCCTTTTCTCTACGATCTTGCTTGTTTCTTGCTGTCCTCCCCGGAACTTCTGGGAGTCTTATCCCTCTTCTATTTGTCTACGCTCGTTCTGTATAGCTTCTTAATACTTGATATACCAACGTATTTTACCCTACATACAACAATCAAGCAATCTGACCCCTTTCTTCCGGCTCATGCTTGTGCGCATACGACACTACATCCCACGTAAGCGCTGCGAATCGTTCTCTCAAATCTATTCGTCAAGGTAGAGCAGGTTTAAGAGAGAGAGAGAGTAAATCGAGGAAGAACGAAAAAAAGGAGGGCTTTGTTGGCTGTCTACCTTCTCGACGCTCATTTCAGGCGTATCTCCATTGCGCTCGCTTTCTTTGGAGTATCGTATTCGCCCAGCCTTTGTTCGCTACGTACCGGGTCCGACCATTCACATCAAAGGGCACCTCTGCCTTGCAGTCAATACCCGTTACTTGGGTCAGCTCGCGTAATATTGCTAGCTTTTGCAGATTTACAACGATACCCTCGATATCTCGAATGACGGTGGATTCGATCACAGCTCACTAGCCAGCTCGATTCGAGATACGACCTTATACTCCAAATACTGCATATAGTCTATATCATTGATCCTCAGTAGCATCTCGTTGCTCAGCTTGTGGTCACTTGTTTAGCGTTATTTGCCCATTGTTAGGAGAAAGCTCGGAATTGTTTATCCCTACCCCTTTTTGACAAACGGCTTTTGTAATATCCGACGTTGCTTGGTCCTCCATACAGCGCCTACGTTCCAGATTTAGCACCTTCTTTCTTGCTTTCGTGCCTTTCACCGGGCACGCTTTAATCTTTCAAAACGGCGGTTCTTTCACACGTCTCGAGGGACAGCCTTGTCCCTCATCTTGAGATGCAGGATCTCTCGGTCTCTGGCGTTCCCACTGGTCCCTCCGCCGCTACTTCGACCAGCCGGTTCGGCCACGCCTCTAAGCCTTCCAATAGCGACACCGGTTTCTCTCATGGCGCTTTTACATCAAACGTCTCTGGATTCGCCGACAGACCCTCACGCCGTGCTAACATTCCTGCCATCAACACGCAGCAAGTGAACCCACCGACTCATAACATGGCAGCGGATATGGCGACGCCCGGCACGGGGTTTGATATGCAATTCACTCCTCTGCTCCCTTCGCAGCTTCTTCTCGGAAGCCCTTTCCAGCCCGGATCGCCGACAGCATTTACTAGCCCTGGCTTCCAGAACATCCCTGGCTTTCAACAGACTAACGGCCTGCAGCAGCAGCAGCAGCAACAACAGCAACAGCAGCAACAGCAACAGCAGAGCAGCTTGAGCTTGACCAGCCCAGTTCAACAGAATTTGTCTCCTCAACAGTATCAAGCTATGGTGTCTCCCTCTGCCTACGGTGCGCCTCAATTTTATCAATCTGCATCGCCAACCGGCGCCTACAACCCCATGGCCAATCAGCTTCAGATGGCACCCCAGTCGCCTATAGGCATGCCAGCGAACAACGTTATCACGGGGACTAGCCGGACTGTGTATCTCGGGAACATTCCGCCTGACACTGGTGCCGAAGAGATTTTGGGGCATGTTCGAAGCGGCCAAATTGAGTCTGTCCGTCTCCTCCCCGACAAGAACTGCGCCTTCATATCGTTCCTTGACGCGAACGCTGCTACTCACTTCCATTCTGATGCTATCTTGAAAAAGCTCTGCATCAAGGGACAGGATATCAAGATTGGATGGGGCAAACCCTCACAAGTTCCTACATCGGTTGCGCTGGCCGTTCAGCAATCTGGAGCATCCCGTAATGTCTACTTGGGCAACTTGCCTGAGGATATTACGGATGAGGAGCTGCGCGAAGATCTTGGCAAGTTCGGTGCTATCGACACTATTAAGATAGTTCGTGAAAAGAACATTGCATTTGTTCATTTTCTGTCTATTACCAACGCGATGAAGGCGGTGCAGCAACTGCCTCAGGAACCTAAGTGGCAGTCGCCTCGCCGTGTGTACTATGGAAAAGATCGCTGTGCTTATGTGTCTAAGACTCAGCAACAGAATGCCGCTCAGTATCTTGGTATCGCTCCGGGCTACGCCCATATGTTGACTGGGCAGGACCGCGATGTTATTTCGAATGTTCTTGCTCAACAATCCGTGGCAGCAGCAGCCGTTGCAACCACGGCTGGCGGAATCAATAACCTCGGCAACAGGACGATCTATCTGGGTAACATTCACCCTGAGACTACCGTGGAGGAGATTTGCAACGTTGTGCGTGGCGGCTTGCTTCACCATATCCGTTACATTCCCGACAAGCACATATGCTTCGTGACATTTATTGATCCTACAGCAGCGGCTTCTTTCTATGCTTTGAGCAACCTACAGGGTTTAATGATTCACAACCGTCGCCTCAAGATTGGCTGGGGAAAACACTCGGGTGCCCTTCCACCAGCAATCGCGCTAGCCGTCAGTGGTGGTGCATCTCGTAATGTCTATATCGGTAATCTTGATGAGACATGGACCGAAGAGAGGTTGCGACAAGATTTCTCTGAGTACGGTGAAATTGAGCTGGTCAACGCTCTGCGTGAAAAGAGCTGTGCCTTCGTAAACTTCACCAACATTGCCAACGCTATTAAAGCCATCGAAGCAGTTCGAAGCAAGGAAGAATACAGGAAATTTAAGGTCAACTTTGGCAAAGATCGATGTGGGAATCAGCCTCGACAGCTGCAACAGCAAGCTCAGTCGCCACGAGATGGTATTCCGTCACCTGCCACTGGTGGCAGCGGAAGCGGGAACTCCCCTACGAACCCAACATCGCCACTGAACGCCACTAATGGTTCGAATATGTTTTCCGGCAATAACAACCCTCTGACAATGTATCTGCAACAAGTCTCACAACAGGCCCAACAGCAACAGCACCATCAACAGCAGATGCTTGTATCACAGCAGGCCGCATTATTTGGTACCGCCTCCTCATCTCCCAACGAGCTCAAGCTAGAAATACCCCAGCAGAATCATATATTGGGGCATGGACAGTCTGCCAGCATCTCCAATGGATATGGTGCACCACAGAGTGCTATTACCGGGCCTACGACTATTGGTGGCCTTCTTGCACCAGGCCCTCGTCAGCATAACCGCGCCCTCAGCCTTCCAGTGTTTGCTCCGCTTGAGAATGGGGCCAGCAGTCCTATCAATGCTCACGGGCCTATCGGCGGCGAGGGTGAACGCAGGGGACATCAATACCAATCCAGCTTCTCCGGTCTTGGCCTTGCTATTCAGGGAGGTCTGAACGGATGGGAAGAAGAAGTTGCAAACTAAAGAAGCCATACCTCTTGGTAGTTCAAGTATTTTGTTGTAATTGCTACGTCGATTTCTTCGAAGTTCATCTCAACGGCTTTGCTTATCATTTCTTGTACGATTGTTGGATGTCTGGAGGGACGTTGAGTTAGCCCAAAGCGGCATCGAATAGAAAAACACTAGTGCTTGATTGGTCAATGGACTGGAAATTGAAATATAAGGGGTCGGACATTGCGACGGCGATGTTCCTGGGGGGACGCAAAACGGAGGAATACAATGTGGGCGCACAAGAAGTCAGCCCGTAACAAGGTGGCACTTTTGTCGTCCTCAGTAACATCAGTAGTGGTTATCATTATCGGCGTATATATCTGCTTTAGGAACATCGGAGGGTATAATACTATAAAGAACCTGAAAGAGCTTGATGACTTGTTTTTGGTGGTGACTAAACCCTATCGTAACTCGAGCTTAATTGTCCTAACGAAACTCAAACTCTTTCCCGATCTCTATTTATATAACTTGCTGGATACCTGGAGGTGTAGGTATAGATTACCCTGTCCCGCACGATGTCGAGATAAAGTTATGTAATTGCTACGATCAACTGACTAAATCCGACTATACCAAGCAAGCAGCCAGTATGTACATAAACCGAAGCTCGCACTTCCAAGCGATTTAGTATCTTAAGGGGTAGTCGTCTAATAGAATAATGTTATATTCTCAGGGGCTAGCTCTTTAACAACTCCCAGCCTAGATGCGGTTTCACTACGCTCTGGACTTGCAATTATAGGCCTTTTTTTTCTTAGTTGAACATATATAAACAGATCCTGCTACCTTCTCTCTGTGATTTTATCATCTCGACGTCTATCCATTATTCTTTATACTTCATGATGCTATTTTAACTACCCCATCTATGACAGAAGCATAGTTCATATACGCGTATTCTTTCGAAAATATTATCCAGGGATGTATCCAATCGGGTTTATTAAGATCTTACTTATCTTATTGACGTGAATGGTGATGGTGGTGATTTATCAGTATCCAGCGGGTTCTGGGCTGGCTGGGAATGCAGGGCCTTTCACATTGGTTGAGCATTGCTGTTTCCAGTTCGTCGGGACGAACTTGTCGACTATGGCTTTGAATGCTTCCTATTCGTAGTTTCATGTTAGCAAACCGTTGTTTTCTTGTTCTTCTACCTCCCTCCCCCTTTACTTAGTAGCATTTCGGGGTCTGCTATCCTGGTTGGATACAATGCAGTCATCGGACCATGCTAGCTAGGTATACAAGGGGAAGATAGAGGAGGGGGATAGATATTGGCTTCACTCACCAGCGTACAGAAGCTCTCGTCCCCTTCGAGATGCTTGCCCGGCGCCCGACACCCGGGTATTGTGACCACCTCGTCATTGTACCGTAGACGGACATAGTATTTTTGCAGCTTCGCCTTCTCATCTGGCTTCAGTTCTTCTGTTCGTTTTCGCCCTATACCTGGTGGTGGAGCGCCTGGCGCTGTGCGTGAAGTCCAGGAGAAAAGCGAGGCGAACCAGCTAGAGCTGGAGCTGGAACCAGCCGTATTTAAGCTGGTTTTCTCAGCCGGTGGGATGGTAGCCTTGGGAGTTGTTCCGGCTGTTTGGGACTCAACGTCACCCTTGCGGAACATCTCAATGGCAATGTGGCTGGTGAACGGAGGCCACTGCCTGTTCTCGTAGGCGCCTAAGCTAGCCAACACTCCAGCTAGGGTCGTATCGTGGCACCCGCTGAGTCCAAATCGGATAGGGGTGGTTTCCTTACTGCCTTCCACACCCTTTTTGAGGGCCTTGCCGACCTCGTACTCCCCATCTGCACTCGAGTGCTCGGCGCTACCCACCATCCTGCCTACAACGTCGCCCAGGAGCCCTCCGATTCCTAGCATACGGTACTCCTGGCTCTCTTTGTAACCCGCAAACCACTCGTCAACGGCAATCTTGTCGATGATTTCTCGAGCTTTCGGGTCGTAGAATTCCTTAGGGAGCCGTGTGTCTGGGCCGTGAGCCAATGTTGCGTTGATAGTATCCATGATCCCACTTAACCTTGGTCGGCCATCCACGGCAACTTTTGGTGATGCGGGTGGCATCCACTTCCCGTACAGCTTGTTTAGGTAGGCCATCTCATCCGTCTCATTCCAACGATCTGCAGCACGCTGGGCAAAGGCCCGAGAGAGAGCCGCGAACCTTCGGCAACTGCTGTCATTAGGGAATAGGGTCTCGTCGCCGGGAGAACGCAGCAGAATCGTGGGAGGCGGAAACACTGGCGAGCGGGTGTGCGGTGGATAGAGACCGACAAATGTCTCCTGAAGGGAATCAAGAGCTCGCGGTATGGGAGTTGCGCGGAGGTAGAGCGAATCAGCATCCTGCAAGGTAGATGGCAGGAAGCCCAATTGGTCGACGTAGAGCCTCCGCAAGCGCGTTCCCAGGTCAAAGGTCGTCTCACGTCCGCGGTCGGTCAACATGCCCATCTCGCAGATGCCGTCCAACTCGCCGTGGGGCCCGACAGCGAGCACGGGCTCGTCGTTGGGGCCGAAGCTCTCCAGGCGACGCTTCCATTCTAGCGTCGAGAACTGGCCGGTGCTGCGGTCGAGCACAGCAGACTTAAACTGGCGGACAGCGGTGCAATACGGCCAGAAGGTGGGGAGGCCGGCGTTCTGGAAACGCGGCGTCACTGGAGTCCGCTCACCGTGCCGGAGCAGGATCTGGACGAGCTGAAGCTCGAGGTTGGCGGGGTATAGAGACTTGAGCTCATCTTTGCTATATGGCGGGCGAGGAACTAAGGTGGTCATCGTTGATGCCGGACGAGTTCGACCAGTTGATGGTCAGCAGGAACGATGATGGTAAGTAGCAGTAGTAACTAGCTAAATAGATTTTGTCTAGTCAATTGGCAACGAGCAAGAAAAAGCGGATTCAGGCTGGACGTAAATGGGCAATCGTACAGATTATAGATTATGAGAAAGGTAATTAAATTCAGACTGGATTATAACAAGTAGATAAACATAATGAAACCAACTTTTCCCCACTAATCCATCCATGGAAAGCAGCAACTCCCACGTGCCAAACACGTAGCTCACCACGCGGACATTGAAGGTCCTGCTCTGAAAGGTGGGATGCATGGATGTCATGTGGATAGCGAGTGACGGTGACGGCATTGTCGGAGTTCGGTTCGGGGGGGCTTTAACCGATGCCGGCCGGGTCCCCATAACTTAAGTAGTGATTTGGGTCCCATTGATTAGGTAAGTAGCCCAATGAAGGACCAGGGTCAGACATCCCAAAAGAAGTTGCGACAAGACCGTGAAATTTCTCAACCGCTCGCGAACCATCGCCATCCACTATCCCACCAACCTCTCCGCCGCATGTTATGAGGGGATCGAAGCCTGTCTGCTTACTCTGTCGTCTGCAAGTCGCCAAGGCGACAAGTAAGACGCGCGCTACACAATGGCAGACCCGAACCGCCCACCTTTCCACCACATCGTCGAGGCGTGACGCAGCCGGCGCAGGCCGAGCAGCCCCGGACAATGCTGCTGTTCCCGAATCTATATCCAACCAACCCCAGCCGCCCCCTTACGTTCGAAAGACGCTGGCCGGAACACACCGCCCGACGTCCAATGTGCATGTGCAGACGCCGCAGACGAAAGTAGATGGGGAGCAACCTTCATCTCGAGTAGATGTGCTTTTTCAGCAGATCATAAAAGAGCAGCAGGGCCTTGAAGATGGTGTCGGTGGTGCGTCTGCACATGAGGGCGCATCAATTGATCTCTCCCTTGTCCAGGCGATTGGAAAACTTCAGGAGATGGTAGACGACAAGAGTGTACCGGTAGCATCCGCCTATTTATATTATCGAACCGAGATCGTTCCTGTGGTGGGAATACCTGGCACCTATGTGCCTCAAGCATACCATAGGGTCAAGTTCGCGCTGCTGGAGAAGCTTATTGCGGCTAAGAAGGCCGACATGGTCACGGACAAGCTTCCCACCGTCGCAGATCTCTTTAAGATATATGCAGAAGTTGGCGAACTAAAGCCAAAGCAATGGGTTGCACTTGTCGGCGAGTTGGTTCAATACATCGTCAACATGAATCCTACAGCCAAAACGCAGTCCATCCTCGAGTACGAGAGACAGCTTGCCTTGCGAGAAGCAATGTTGGCAGATTTGGTCGAGTCATGGAAGGTCTTGTCTCTGCCTCGACACACTATATCGACAGAAGGTGAGAATGAGTTGACTAACAGCTTCTGGTTCCCGAGGCTAGATAAGTTCTACCTAAAGCAGTTCGCCAAAAAAGGCAATTTTTCCGTGGCATTTAGTACGTTGTTCCCGCAATATCCACGTAACCAGCTCGGTACACCCGTCGCTGTATTGGCTATTGCTACATATGCTCTTTTGCATGACAGTGAGCGATGCTCGGTTGATGTTAGAAACAATGCTACGCGTTTTATGTCCAAAGTTGCTTACTTGATCACCTTTGTCAATTATCACGACACGGTTCTCCAGAGAGAAATCGCCAGTACATTTCCCGGCTTAGAAGGATATGTTATGGGACTTTGGCCGAAGATTAGAGCATTCTTAAATCAGAGGCGTGTGTCCGACGATGACGGATCTACCGAAATGCATAGAATCTTGGCTTCGAATGATAAGAACCAAGAAACTCGACTTTTTAATGCAGCCTCCATTGGACGCCGTCTCGAGAAGTCGCACCCAACTCGAAATTCCGGAGAAATAGACAGACTTTGGGAGGAATTTGTTGGTTCCGATAAAACCATCTCAGAAGAAAGAGCCGCGCAAATTCAGAAGAACTCTCATCTCATCGATTCTTTTATCAAGATACGCATGACGTTTAACCAGCCCGATAAGGCTATAGTTGCTTGGAACGTGCTGGGCAGAATTGGGCTCAAGCCAAGTCTAAGGACCTGGAACCTGATGCTGGAAGGTCTCGGCAAAGCAGGCAACATCAATGGGCTTAAGAACATCTGGACTAAGCTTTCCAGGTCTGGCATGAAACTAGACACGGCAATCTGGACAACCCGTGTTGCAGGACTAATCAAATGTGGTGATGTCGAAGGCAGTCTTCGCGCGTTGGAGGAAATGGCCAAGCTGTGGGACAAGGATCCGACCAAGACTGCTGCTGTAAAACCCACAATAGAACCTGTCAATGCTGCTCTTACGGGTTTGATCCACCGTAAACAACACGATGCCGCGGAGAAGCTCCTGCATTGGGCTGGTAGAAAGGGCATTGAACCTGACATCTTCACCTTCAACACTATGTTGCGCTCATTGATTCGCGACGGAAATCGCGATGACGATGTCCAGAAGCTGTTCACCACCATGCAATCCCAAGGCGTGCGCGCTGACGAAGCAACATTCACCATCGTCCTCGACGCCTCCCTGTCGAAGAACGAGGCGCGGAATCCCGAAGAGCAAGCCAACATCGTCGCCGATGTAGCCTCTGCCATGGCAGCTGCTGGATTGGAGCTCAATATGCAGACATACGGCAAGATGATCTATCTCCTCTTGCGATCAAACGCCACAGCCGCCACCATGGCCGTCGTCAACCACCTGTACAAGCGAAACCTGGAGCTCTCGCCGCACATCTACACGATGCTCATCGAGAACTGCTTCGCGCAGAACCCGCCGGCCCTCGACACGGTGCATCTATTCGTGAAACGCAGGCGCCACCTCGACTTCGACGACATGGACCACATCTTCTACGACCGCGTCATCAGAGGCTATATCCAGGTGGGCGAGACGGCGGCGGCGCTCGACGTCTACAAGCACGTCGTCGGCTCCGGCGCGAGCATGGGTCTTCCCGTACTGAACGATCTCCTCCGCGTCTTGCTTCGTCAGGATCATCGCCAGGAGGCCAGGGAAATGGTCAATCGCGAGAAGAAGCGGTTCGAGAAGCAGAATCCTGACCCGGAAGAACATGCGCGGTACTGGGGCCACCCGTTCTGGGCCTTGGCTCGCAGTTATAATCTTCTGGATTCCCCGTTGCCTTCACCTGGCGCATCTAGCGCGGCAGCAGAGTGAGTGGCGTGGGTACTGCGATGGGCAATAGAAGTCATGTCGATAAGCCGTGGCATCATTGCCATTTCATTGTAGAATAGTATGTACATATATAGACATGGCCTGCATGATATACAGACGACTCAAGCCACGCTATTGTAGAGTTGATATCCTTGCGAGTAGCACATTTGCATCTTTTCCATATCTCCCGTAATTAGAGTGTCCCCCTTTGTGTTAAGCTTGCCATTTGCCTTGAACAATCCCAAACGCCCGAAATCACCAAACTCCAGGGCCCGCCTCCTTACCAAGGCATGGCCAATACGAAATCGTCGTTCATCAATCGTATCGTTCAGGGAACCGACTACCTACCCCGTATGCGTTGTTCAAATCTCATGACTCGTCCATCGGTTCCCCTTCTTCCCCAGAAGGCGCCGACGCACCCTCAGCGCTATCGCTATCCCCGCCCAAGAGCTCAACAACACGCTCGAGACCCTCCACCTCACCCCTCGCCAGACTCCGCCCGGGGCCCTGCCACTCGCCATCGCGGACCTCACCGTGTCTTCCGAGCTCGAGACCATGCACAGTCTCGAGATGACGACGCGTTGCCGTCTCGACGTACTCGGCTCTCTCGCGCCTCCAGTTCCTAGACCTACTCGGCCCCTCGCCTTTCTGATCATCATCCACATCCGCCTTGGAAATCTTCAGGTCCGGCACGACATTACTCAGGGCCGTCGAGAGAGCGCGCAGAGCCTGCATCTGCGACAGCGTGAAAGCTGCCGTGGTGGCTAACGGTGCCGCGGCCCCGCCGCCCGAGGACGCCAGGTCGCCCTTTTCGTGCAGGAAGGCAAAGGGACTCTTCTTCCTGCTCTCGTCCACCTCGACCTCGCCAGCTTCTCGCGCCAACTGGGCTCCGGGAGACGCGCTCTCCTCTGTCTTCACTTGTGGTCCTGCCGTCGGGTCCCCGACTAGTTTCCGTAGGTCCTCCAGTAGAGCCTCGTTGCGCGCGCGCTCGGCTGTTAGGAGGGCGTTCAGACGCATTGATTCCCGCAGACGGCGGCGGAGGGCGGTGATGGACTCGATTGTCGGGACATCGACATCGCTGTTGTCCCTCGACACCTGCTGCTGATCATTTCCATTGCCATCCCGTCTCCTGAAGTCGAGCCCGTCGTAGTGCGAGAGGCGGATCCAGCTGCACAGCTCGGGCGGACGCACGGTGAAGATGTTGCGCAGCACGTAGAGCTCGAACTTGTCGAAGTTGCGGTCGATGCTGGCGCACAGGAGGGTCTCGAGCTGGTGCGTGCCGGACTCGATCTCGTTCTTGGCGCGCTCGGCGGGGGGGAGTTGCTGGTCGTCTTCTTGTTGGGACTGGGATTTGGATTTGGATTTGGACGCTTTGAAACCGAGCGTTGCGGGGGACGCGTTCATGAGTCCTTGCTCGATGCTGTTTAGAGCGCGCTCGGCGAGGACGTTGACGCTGTTTATTACGTCGTCGATTAGACTCTACGGATCGGGGTATGCTTGTTAGTACCGAAAGGTCTAGCTAGGTAGGTATTCGAGGAGGTACTGACAACTGGGGGGTATCCAAAGTGCTCGGTCAAGAGCTCGGTTTCTGAATTGGAAGACGTCGTCATGGCGCATGATTCTAGAACTTCGCCGCCTCTGGTCTGTCTATTTGTCGAGCAAGCAGGCGATGCCTTTCAGTTTTTTTTTTGAGAACGCGACGCGATCACCGACAGTGATCTCTGGTGCATCAAAAGTCAATATTTGGTTTAGCTTTGGAGGGGCTGCCCCGGCAGCAACTTCCTGGCTTTGACTATTTTAGTTTATTCACTTATCCGAGGTTTATTTCAACCCCCCCTAACCAGATCGTTCAACATCATCACCACCAGCAAAAAAACGAGGTTATTTTTCTCTCCTAAGGGTCCTTTCATACATGGCCTCTTATATTTTTCAGTTGCCCTTGTCGCATTCTCCAACGTTGTACCCGTTCTTCTTCCTTACGGTGTTTTTCAAGATTATCCAATTTCTGTTGAATATCTTCTGCGGCCTGTTTATACGCGGTTTATCTCTTGCTTTCCTGCAGCTAACTCTGCAGCCAAAAGGTCGATGCGTTCGCCTACCTTTTGTATCAGGGTCTTTGCCGTGTCTGTGAGCAGAATGGGACCTGTTTGCATGTTTTCAAACTGCTCGAGAAGCTCTTGAGACGAGTTTGGAGTTACCCAGCCCCCTTGGTCATCTACCTGCTGCGGTGCTTCTTCTGGTGTAGTAGGTTGGTGGCTTACGCTGCCGTGAAGAGACTCGTCTTCGCATTGCCCCTGCTCGTCCATATTGACTGTCTCGAGGGTTTCCTGGGACTGAATTTCCAGACTTGGGTGTCTTTCAATAAAGCGATTAATCCAGTGTTTCCCGATTTCATGGCTACTGCCCTGGGCCTTCAAAATACACTGAGCAAATTGGGTGATTTCCCAGTGGCGAGGCCTTCGGCCAGCACTTTCAGACTTGTGAATCCAGTCGACTATTTGATCTTCTATCTCAGGGCTCAAAAGCCGATCGCCAGCGTGGGCCTCTTCGCGAGATAGACGTCCATTGAGTCGATTGCAGAGCGTTGAGGTGGCTACTTCATATAGGTCAGCCGCAACCCTTTGCGATTGGCCATTTCTAACAGCCGCAATTGCGGCTGCAATACGTTGTTCGTGATCTTTAGGCATAGCTAATTGAAGTTTTTTTTTTTCCTTTTAAAAAAAAAAAAGAAAAGAAGCTGTTCCTTCAGCGCTGAGATCGCTGTTTTTCTGATACCAGCTCGATTAGCCAAGGATTCTAATAAAACCACATCAAGCCATTTATGACCAGATGCCATCTAGATATCATGTTAATCTCTTTGAAAGACCTCCTATTTGCCATCTGTACATATGTCCATAAGTACTTACTTGGTCAGACCCACGCGGAATGTGATGCAGTACCTATTCCAAGGTCTAAGCAGCGGTTGGTACCTGTGTTGGGTCAAAGTTGCGACCCAAATCGAGTAAGACACCGGACCTACTAAGTGGCTTAGCTGAATGTACTACGTACGTCATTCTCCATGACAGGCATTATCGATATATACTAGCACAGGAGACCCCTAAAAGAAAAAGAGGGCTCGCGAAGTCCAACCATCTGCGAATCAATCAAAGAAAGCCAACTAAGGAAACGTTCTACATTCTCCTTTTTGAATATACCATTATTCTCCGTATTTATATATATATATTTCGCTCGTAAGTTGTTAGTTGATACCAAGTATAGAACGCCCAAAATGTCTAGTGGTTGGAAGGACGTCGTCAAAAGCGGATGGCACCCAGAGAAAAGCGGAACTACACTCAAGAGCCAGGTAGTACGTGAATAAACAAACCCCGCCGTCGCCGCCGTTTCCAGTATACTAACGTTTGTCGGCTGCAATAGAAAGGACTAGTAGGTCGAGGCGACTCATCTTCGTCCTCATCTCGCGATCATGTCGCTGCGCCTAGGTCCTCCCTACGCGACCCTTCTTCCTTCGGGCCACCGCCTAAGCATGTCGCTGCCTATGGCCGAACGACAACGACACAGACACAGCCCACGACCGGGGCTGGGGCCACTACGTCGTCATACACTCCAACAGAGAGTCCAGTGGCAGCTCCCATAGCAAGCCAACATGCAGTTGAAGAAGAAACACCAGCCGAACCAAGACCATACAGAGTAGACACAACAGGATTATCCACGACGCATCTTCCTCCGCCACCGACGCGATCCAGTGGTGCAGGCGGACGAACGTCCTCACCAGCCCCAACGGTAACAACACAGGCAGCCGTGACAGCAAAGCCGAAAGCGCCGCCCTCGCTACCTCCACGGCTTCCGCCCAGGAGCGGGAACAATTCCCCCAGCCCAACAATAACAAGTGAGCAAGCCGCTCTCCAGGGACAATTGAATCAAGGGGCCATAGACCGGTTAGGTGCGGCGGGAATATCGGTGCCGGGATTCGGGATAGGGGGAGGTGGGACGCCACCGCCTCCGACGGGGCCGCCATCGCGGGCGCCAGGCTATGGTCAGGTAGACGAGTTACAGGCCCGGTTTGCGCGTATGGGTTCTTCTTCGTCCGCCCAGGCCAGTAGCAACGAAACAGCAGCAATAAGCGGGACGCAGCAGCGACCTGTAGGACAGGCCCCATCCCTTTTAGGCAAGAAAAAGCCGCCGCCACCACCACCGAAACCAAAGAAGCCAGAGTTACCTGGAACAAGGGCGGAGAGTGCAGATGGTCCGCCGCCAATCCCATTAGCTACGAGGCCTAGGTTCGATTGAGTCCTTCAATTTTACGTCACAAATTGAGTGCCCTACAGCATTATCGCCCTAAACAATTCATTCACACAGAAGAACTCGCATTCTTCATGGGTCGGAAAAGTCAACCAAAATAAGCAAAGTAAACGCCACGTCGAGTTCAGAGTAAAAGCATCGGGTCGCTGGACTTTCCCAGCTCCGGAATACGTCTTGTATTCGGTTGATAGAACGCAGTCTACCTGAAAGACACGGCTTTTGCGTCTAAAAAAGATCATCAGTAGCACTATTTGCGTGTTTCATCGATTCCGTCCTCTCAGTGAGGAATAACGCCAGACCACCCCATAGCGAAAACCACCATTTAAACCTTCATCTCCTCAAGACCGTGCTTCCAGACAACGACGTAAGGAGTGACACCGTCCTCGCGGTAGTTGAGGAGTACGACCCTACGGCCAAGAGGTTAGTCCGAGATTTCGTGTATAGCGTCATGTGACCAGATAGGGGAGGGGATAGGTCGCTTGCTTACATTCCGTCAACATCCATGCTCTCACCGGTGTAGAACTCCCAGTCCTTGAAGCTGCCGAGCACCTTCTTGGAGAAGACAGCGGCACCCTTCTTGAAAGCATCGATCTCAGACTCGGGGGCGCCCTTCTCCTTAAGGTGTGCGAGGACTTTCTTCATGTAGCCTACATCCCTTTAGCCCAAACTTCTTTCATATTTTGAATGCAAACCGTACCCTTAAGATATGATCCATATGAAGCCTTGTCGAAGCTAGTAGACTGTAGGCGGAAAGAGTGAACAATGTTGTTCACCTTCTGGGCAGAGTCGTCAAGGCCCTCATCAGCCTCCTCGGCAGAGGCGTTGGCACCAGTGTCTGCAAGTCCCAAAGTTAACAATTACCCTTGGCTTACGCGGACGCATACACAAAGGCAAGCAATGCGACAAAACGCACCAACGTTGACGGCGCCAATCTCGATCATAGCACAGTCAGCTTCGTAGACGACACCATCGACCTCCTTGAAGTCGTAGGAATCGGAGAGCAGCTCATCCTTGCTGTCGGTAATGGCGTCCTGCAAGCGGGGAACCTATCAGTCGTCCGTGTTCTCAAGCGGAGAAGTTGAGATACGGCTTATATAGTTTGGGTTGGGAACAGACCTTGAAAATAATCATCTTGGCGGAGGAGAGTAAGTTGACAGCTAAATTACTCAGGAGATGCAAGCGACGAAGAGGTAAGTGATTGCAACTGGGAGGAGGAGAAGGAAAGATTTCCAGACGGAGACGGATTTTGCCAATTAATGAGGGGCAGATTCGGCGCGAGGAGGGACACTCAAAATTTTGGCTCTGTAAAAGCGGGGCGCGGGCGACGCCTTGGAGGGGCAGCCCCAAACCTTGAATACCTTGAATATCCGCCAACTTTCCCCATTTGGCCAAGCGCAATCTACAAACACCTTAAAGGCTTGTAGGCTAGCACAGGCCTCATGAACAGCCGTCGCCCAGGTGTCAAAGACTGCCAAGCTTGCTTGGTTTTGTCAGCCGTCGAGTTGAAAAATATGGGACGAACGACGGTAATTTCCCACTAGTGTAGCCTCGCTGGGCTGATTTTAACATGATTTACCCCTGAAATAGCACCCGACTACCTAAATACGTACTTCGTACAACAAAGAACGCCACCGCGGGTTTCTAAGCTATCAAGCCCGCGGGTACCGATCCTTCTATTACTATTACTATAGTTACTAGTATCCCTTACGATACTATGCAAGGCAGAACAAGGACAAACTCATAGATTGATCTTTATGGTGTGGCGTAGAAAAGCGATGATGTAAAAGCAGTGTCAGGCCATATCAGTCCCATTATTAGCCATTAATCTCACGTCCTCACCACCTCGAACAGCTGATTCGGGCAGCCGCAATCCGGGGCCGACGGATACCCGATCTGCTGTATCCCATCGTGTGCATTGCAGACTGCAGTACGCGGGTACAGTATACCTGCACCCGCCTTGCCTGAAAGGGAGAAAGGTATGCTGTAAGTCCGCGGAACTTGGACGCTAGCGGCGCAAACTGCTACGATATGCTGACAAACCGACCTTGCGACGGCCCGTGCCACCCCCGTGACGGCTGCCAGCTCGGATCTGGCCGGGTACTTTTCTTGCCTCTCGCTCTTTCGTTGTAGCTTGCACATGTGCCTGGTCGCCCCGAAGCTGGTTACCTAACTGTAATTAACGCGTTGCCGGCTCATTTTTCTTAAGACTCCCCTGCAATCCCCAAAACCTTCTTTTCGAAGAACCTCTCTTGTCTTATTCACCACGCTCCTTTTTCACTTTCCTACTCGTCTACATACTCGGACTCTTGCCCTTGTACATTGTAATTGGTCTTATATATCCCTAATCGCCCTATACGGCGAACTCTCGCAGCGATGGCGACGAACCTAACGTCTACCACCGACCTCCCTCCCCTCCCTATCTACGCCCTCGCCGAGGCCCCCGATCTAATATCATGGTTCCCCGACTTCTACCTATCTGCCATTGCGCCTGTCATTGCGTACTGGGTCGTATCAGGGATCTTCCATGTCATTGACGTCTATGACCTGTTTCCCCAATACAGACTGCACACGCCCGCCGAGATAGCGCAGCGCAACCGAGCTTCGCGATTCGAGGTCTTTCGCGATGTCATTATTCAGCAAATTATCCAGATCGGAATGGCAGTAGTCCTAGGCATTACCGACCCCCCGCAGCTGACAGGCCAGGAAGACTACGATGTGGCCGTCTGGGCCACCCGGATCCGCCTCGCCCAGAGAGCACTTCCTGCCATCCTTGGTCTCGTGGGCATCAATGCCGCCACTATCTCCAAGAACATGGCCATATCCCACCCCCTGCTGGCTGGTGCTCTCGCTGGCGGATATTACCCCTCCCTTAGCACCAGCCTTGACGCGACTGACGGCACCTTGGTACCTACTTTCGCTACATGGGAGCTCATGGTTGCCAAGGCTATCTACCACATTATCATTCCTGCTATCCAATTCGGTCTTGCTGTCAGCGTCTTGGATACCTGGCAGTACTTCTTGCATCGTGGCATGCACATGAATAAGTGGCTTTATAGTAAGTTTTTGATCTCTAACTTCTCACGAGCAGCAACCATTAACACTACGCTAGCCAAGTTCCACTCCCGACATCACCGACTTTACGTTCCCTATGCATACGGAGCACTATACAATCATCCATTCGAAGGCTTTCTCCTCGACACGCTTGGTGCTGGGTTGGCATACAAGGTTGCGGGTATGACCGTGAAACAGGGCATCGTTTTCTTTGTTTGCTCGACCATCAAGACTGTTGACGACCACTGCGGATACGCATTGCCATGGGACCCGCTCCAGCACCTGACTGGTAACAATGCGACGTACCATGACATTCACCACCAAAGCTGGGGCATCAAGACCAACTTTTCTCAGCCATTTTTCACCTTCTGGGATCGTATACTAGGTACGATTTGGAAGGGTGATACTTCACTGAAATACGAACGCGCGAGGATCAATGCGGCGAACAGTCTAGAGGCAGAAGCGAAGAAAAACTCTGCTAAGGCTCAGTAGGCTCTCCTCGCTCCTCGCAAGGTTTCGATTCGTTGTACTATTTTAGGGTTTGGGTTTGGTTTTTTTCCCCTGCAATTTGTTGGTCATAAGGGAGCGATGAATATAGGTTGAATTGTGTCCAAGAGAAACGCCATCTACAATATGGCTAGAGCATTGTCAGGCAGGAACCTCTCTGCTTGATGCCCGAATTCGCTTCGATTGTGGCTTGCTTCTCGAGATGTCAGGTCACACGCACGTCTACTGTACCGTGTAATATCACGTTTGTATATTCGTTTTCAGGGCTTCAGGGACAAATTGTTGCATTGTCAACTTTTAATCTCCTAAGAAATCCAGGGGGTTTGGATAGGGCTGTACTCATTACGAAGAACTCACCACACTTACAATGGGTGATTAATGATAATATATTCCAAAACATTTCTAAGATGCATCGCTTTCCCGGCCTTAGCTTGATATGGCTTGAGTATCCAGAAACTAGCAATTGGTCCTCATTTCATCCTTTAGCAGACCAATTCACTCAATTGCCCCGTAAAAAACGACATGAGTAGCTCAGGCCGCCTTTCTCTTCGCGGACCCTTCGTCGACATCTTTCACGGCTCCGAAAACCCCAGCAAGCGTCGACAGACGTACAATGTTGAGAAATACACTGACACCAACGGAGCCCCAGAGCATGTCGTTCCACTTCGGAGGTCGGAGTTAGCACTGTCATCAAATAGCGGGAGCACGGACTGACTCCACCCCGTTACGGACGAAGGAGATGTCGGTAATACATACCTCGGCGGGCTTTAGGAGCAGATCAAGACCGACTCCGACGTAGCACGCCCAGATGTGGCCGTAGTCGGCCAGCGCGACGGCCGCGAGGTACCAGCGCGCCGTGCGGGCGTGCGTCGTCCAGCTGCAGATCACGGCCATGGCGGCCAGGAGGAGGTAGACGTTTACGAGCTGTAGGGTTAGGATTTGGGCCTGTGTTGTAATTAGAAGGGGATGGGCAGGGAAAGGGAAAGTGAAAGGGAAAGTGAAAGGGAAAGTGAAAGGGAAAGTGAAAGGGAAAGTGAAAGGAAAACTGACCTGTGGCGGGAATGAGGATGGGTCGGCTGGGAGCTCATGGTTCTGTGCTTGGCGCGCGTAGAAGGTGAATGGGTCTTGGAGGGTTGTTATGTATGCTATCACGCTGTTGTTCACCTGATGTCAGCTCACACTCTCGTTCTCTTTCTTTCAATCAGGTATATAGGAAATCATTGTATTCCGGTGGCCTTTTTCCTCAAAATGGTACGGGTAGCCATTAACCTCAACTTCGCAAGGGACGAGACGCGCAGACGGTAAATGGAGGTAAATGAGTGGATTTATATTTTCATACGTACAGGAGCACTGGCTCAATGATCCCGAAGATCACCAATGGGATTGTTGGTAAGCATGTCACGGCCATGGTTCCGGTCTGGTTGTTTTGTTGTTTGGTTTTAACTACTCTATGAGTGAGGCTGGGGGTTCGTTACATATAAAAGTCACTAATGTAAGCGAAGGCGGACGAAGTGATTATGAAACTAACTTCTTTCGGGTTCCACATATAACGTCAGGTTACCACTAGTTCGCCGAGCTCTGAATGTGTTTACCGTGGAGACGACTGACAGTTTGCTCTCCTATTCTTTTCGCCGACTCTCTTGCATACCTATCATCTTAGTAGATCTCTCTCGTGTGGCAGGGAGCGCTCCGCCAATGTTTCATGAATCCCCAATGCCCCGAAATGGACCTCGCCCGTCTTAGCGCTGAGGAACATTGTAAGGCCGGTAATAGAATGCAACCTCGAGATAGCTATGCATCTGTGAGCACTTAAAGAGGGTGGTTGCATAGGAAATTCTCATATAGTGGTCACATTAAAAGAAGATGGACCGAGACTGCGGGAACTGCTCTTAAGCGTCACGCCGTCTTCATGATTTGACAATATGAGCACTTCGGAAAACTTTCTTTCTACAACGAGAATAGGCCTTCCTTAAAAGGAGACACGTCGAACGTTCCACCGTTATCGCTCACTCGGAGCTGAATGAAGAGGGGGGTGTGACGGATCAGCTCGAGATAGCCGCAGACAGTGCGGTACACCACTAGACTCATCGCCGTTGAAGCCACAACTCGATACCGCTGTTGGTAGACTCTTGCATCTGGGAAGATGATCAACTGATACAGCCTGAATAATGGCTATGCACTCTACTCTGGAGTGGCTTGCTTACGCGCCTACTCCCATATTCTGCCCTGCGGCGCCTAGTGTTGGGCTCGTATGTACATCTACAGTTCACACGGTTGCATTTCGCCTTACCCCATACTTGTACAGGCAGCAGGGACGTTGGGTTGATTCACGAGGGTCGTAATGGCTGAAAACCGAGAACCAAACCCCACCCTTTTTTGGGTGACATTTCGACGTGAGCGGTAGGCTGTAGTAAAGAAAACCACAGGGACGCATCGCGAAGAGTAGAGAGATGTATTTAAAAGCCAACACTCGCCAATCAGTCCCGCCTACCAGAAACTGAAGTTTGAGGCTACATAAGATGACCATTGGCGCTTTGAAATAGTCTTCATAAGTTCGTGATGCTGCAGGAGTCTGGAGCGGTGAATCGAAAGCTGTCTTGGCGATTAGTTGTTCCAATCAGCCCCCAAGGAGGCTATGCTGTTGCAAGCACAAGTGGCGCAGAAACTTGCCCACGACATTAGAGTACACATAGGGTAGAATCGCAACATGACGATGTACAGGGGACCTGAGAAAGTGGCTCATATTCAGGCTGGGGTTTACTGCATAGACTTAGACCTTGTCCAAGGATGATTTCGAGATGCCCAATTTCCATAAACGATGCACAGAGCCTAGCAATTGGACAACGATGGAGTTTGTTTAAACCCGATCTTTTAAGCCCCGAAATATCAGCGTCGGTATAGTTATTCGACTATTATTGTAGAGGATCTGTTTTCTCGGATGTGAGAGGAGTTAGAGAGCAAGGCTTTACTTTACTCCAAGGGTGGGCTCTCAACGCTTATCTAAGATATATCTGGCTCGCCGAGAATCTATATTAATACACCAAAGTAACAGTCTCCTCGTGATTCCTCAACACCTGTGCAAGAAGCCAATATACGACATTGAGTCATATGACGACTATCCTCTCCTCACCGGCCTTATTTTCCGAGGCACGCATACTCTTCACATGGACCAAACTCTCACGTACTAAAATTGAAATTTAAGCACAACTTTCCACTCATCATGCGTCTCATCCATATCCCGAGCCTCACGCTAATGGAGTTCGACTGCGGAATACCTTCATATGCGATCCTGTCCCATACGTGGAGGGGAAATAACGGGGACCGTGAAGTTACATTCGCCGGCTTTCAGAAGGTTGCTGCGGAGCTGATAGAAGCACGTATCGATATCTGGTCCTTCTTCAACACTCATAGGTACAAAGATCCATATTCTGACAAGCTCCTGGGAGCCTGCCAGGTTGCCTTGACACTCCAGTTGGAGTATTTATGGGTCGACACATGTTGCATCGATAAGACCAAAAGCGCCGAGCTGAGTGAAGCTATTAATTCTATGTTTTCATGGTACGAGTCCGCGAGGATTTGCATCGTGTATCTGGATGATTACGTGTCTGGCGACAAGAAGTTTATTGACGTCGACGCCTTTCGCCACTGTCGGTGGTTCAAACGAGTATGGACATTGCAAGAACTTCTTGCACCGCAAACCGTCTACTTCTATGACAAGCATTGGGTTTATCTTGGAGATAAATTCCACTTAGGGGCCTTGCTATCATATATTACTCGTATCGAGACTGATTTCCTAGAGAAAAGAGTTCCTATACAAACCGCGAGCGTTGCAAAACGTATGAGCTGGGCTGCAGGTCGTCAATCAACGCGTGAAGAGGACAAGGCATACAGCCTCCTGGGAATTTTCAATGTTAATATGCCGCTTCTTTATGGGGAACGATCAAAGTCATTTATTCGGCTCCAGGAGGAGATTCTAAAAGAAATTGACGATCACTCAATATTTGCATGGAAAGAGGTCGCATGGAAAGAGGCAGACTGCGGAAGCTCAGAGTGGGACGTTTCAGTGTGTTTCAACCCACGATGTCAGAACGAAACGTGTACCATGTCGGACTGGCACGTCTTAAATCTCGCTGGTAGACAGATTCGAGGTGTTTTTGCTACTTCGCCCGATGACTTTGCTGACTCCGGCAATATTACGTCCTTCCCACAGGCCAAAGCCAAAAAGGGTCACATCACGATTACGAATAGGGGAATATACATGCCCTCTATGCGTTCTTCTGTTTCGGAATCTGGGAAGGAAATTCCCGTACTTGTTCTCAATTGTTTAGATCATGGCACTTACCCTATTGCGATCTATCTGCATCATGAAGCTGGCGACCAATATACTCGAGCATGGCCTCATCGTACAACTCACTGCTCCTCTTTGGACCGTCATGAAATGTACGTGCTGAAAACTCTTTCTACCTTCCGGTCTGCTGCAGGGAATTCTTTGGAGAACTCGATAATCTTGAACCGGGTTTCTGGACCATTTAATATCCTACAGATGCCATCGGGGCTGGCCACCCGTGAACAAAAAACGTTTTTCCCAACGCTGAGCAGAGTTCCCTACTATAACTATTTACTAGTATCGCACCCGGATGGTGGTCTAGTGAGAATTTGGTTTGGAACTAAGCTGAAGCAAGGAAAGGACCGTGAAATTCTGCCTTGGTGTAGAGGTGAACCTATAATACCAGAGCAGAGCAGCTGGCCCCCTCCTCAGCCGCCATCCATGGGTCCACCGCCAGGCATGGGTCCATCACCGGTGGCCATGGGTTCGCCGTCGTCAATGGCCATGCAGTACGGACAACTACCACCCACGGTTCCGGAAATGATACCTTCAGGCGCGCCTCAGCCCCTTTTGCCTTGGCCAATGGAAGAGTGTGATAGCGAGTTCAGGATGGGGTTTCCGGCGAATACAGTACTCGACATAGCCATTAAACAAGGGGGATTGGATGGATATGATGTGTTCAATCTCGAGATTGATTTCCAAGCTGAGCTGGAAGATCCGTCGTTGTACACAAGATTTCAAAACTTCTCTGTGAGCTAGGCTGGTTTAATATGGAGTGTATCAGATGTGCGCTATACAAAATTGACATTTGAAAATTGCGAGCTATTATTGCCATACTGACACCTGGAGAGGATGCTGGCCCTTATCTCCAATGCCTTAAGAATATCTCACTAGAACGACCACAATTGAGGCTCCTTGTCGACTTCATAAGTTGATGGCGGAATTTTTATGGTGACGACAAGAACACGTACCCGGATGATCCTAATGATAAGAGTGGGTGGATGTGAGCCGTCCTCGCTGCTAATGGCCTCCAAGGGTTAACAAGAATGCCAAACGACGGCCAGATCGAGTGGGAGGGCGCACGTGAACCAACCAGAATATTTCAGCGACGGAAGGGTTAATCTTCTTGACAACTATACGACTCCGGAATAGCTTGGGGATACCCTCGAGGAGTTAAGCAAAACGAAAAAAGGAAAGGAACCAGATGGAACACAACTTAAGCCCAAATTGTATGTTGTCGAGGACCTCTCCCGTGAAGTTATGAAACTTGGTCACCGCTTTGACTCAACTTCTTCTGGATTTTGCGTGGCATGACATCCACGACCCTTACTGGGATCTGCCAGACCTACATACGAACGCCATTCGCAAGGAGTGATGCCAGATCAGGTTCTGCAAGGCGAGATACTTTGCCTCCCATGTTCTTTATAACTGGGGCTAGGATGCGGTAAACAAGTTGAACATCGGGGGAAACCCATAGAATGAAGAACAAGACCTGCTGAGATACAGACATTCCACGGAAGCTTGGTAGGGTCTGGCAGCTCCCGATCTCAGGGCTAACAGAGTGCGTAAATGATCAGTTCATACTTCATGACAAGTTCATCGGAAAGAATAAGCCGTTTGGTACGGAAGCGCTACCGGGAGCATCTTGGAAGCTAGGTCCCGAAAACAACGACAGCGCGGATACAAACATAAAGAACCATGATGAAGAGAGAATCAATGGTAAGATCGGGTTAATGAGAACAAGAACAACGCTTTGGAGGAAGAAATGCGAAGAGGGCGAATGGGAGATTGGTAAGCATCCCTACAAAACCACTTGTTTGAAGGCGTTCTAATAAGTCTTCAGTCCTAGGCGCTCTCCTTCTTGGTCTAACTATTAAAGACGAGTTCCCATTGTGGCGAGGGTATCCCAAATGTCATCAGCAAGATTGGTAGCGGTTGAGGCAAACTCTCGCGTGCCTAGGTACCTTGACGAGTGCATTAAGACGCGTCTGTCACAGGTAGACTGGGAAATCACACATCCGAAAGAGTTTTTGACGTAGAACGAAATCAATACTATACTGAGAAAACTACACACCTGGCGCCGCTTGGTTCCTTATATCGGGAAATGCTCACCGAGACGAAGTTGAGAATGTCCCACATTGATTCCGCAGGTTTCATGACCTCGAGGCAGTCAGATGCTTACAATAGCGAGTTCGGCTTTGTGTTGGCGCAAATAGAGGAATACGAAGAACGAATCGACAGGCTCACCGCTGTAGTCATGTCCTCGATCAGCATCTTGGACTCACAGCGCACTGAGCATCTGACGCCTCCAGTGACTCTGTTCGTGCCGCTCAGTTTGGTCGGTATTTTATTCTCTATTGTCTGACGACATTGCTGAGATTGGTGCTACATTTGGATATTGGGCTGCTGCATCTCTGTTCCTACTAGGGGTACTGTTTTTTGTGGAATTCATAAATTGGATGGCACGGCTAGGAAAAATAGCAGTGTTAATGACATTATGATGGATAGTGCTGGATCGGGTAAATGTGAAAATCGAATTCCTCTATGTCACACGGAATTGCCCCTAGATATTGGTATTGCAACTGTCCGTACATCAGGGGTAGGTTCGGCGACATCAAATAACTTACGAGGTGGTGATTCGCATACTCAACTTCCCGTATTGTTTCTTCTTGTCGTCTTTGCTATTATCGCGTTTGCTCGATCCTTTGATCCTACGGAAAAATACGATAATAGCGATACGGACTTCAATAAGCCGGGTCAGGCAAGCAAGAGCGAAGTCATTCGTATAATTAAACCCAGATCGCCGCCTGAACCATAAGTGAGGGCTAGACTGTATTATGGCCTCTTTGATGAAGTAGATTATTGCAATATCGATCTATTCCAAGCCCTAGTTCTCTAGCCCTTGTTGTACTCTATACATACAGATATCCGCGATGTCAAACTATATATAGTCACAACATTGGGTAAATGGTTCATATGTGGGCACGTTGAATTTCAGGGTGGGCGTTTCCTCTGGAGATCTGTACTACTGTCTGCAGCGTCAATCAAGGTCTATTTAAACGAAGTTGGAACGGCCTCCTTACTCGATAGCCGAATCGGGTTGTTTACAATAGAATAAAAAGTCGCGGGTTTCTAACTCAACTAGACGCGATTTGTTTACATGTCTGAAACCATATTGATTAAGAGCGGCCCGACTGATTGAGATTTATGTTTCAGTCTACACCGAAGGGAATCATCGGGGATGAACTCCACGCGTTCGGGCTCTTGTTTCAAAGCCACATACATCTTCGCTCAATCGAAGTAAATAAAAATAATAATATTCCCCGACGGAACCAAGATATTGCAAAAGTAAATTCAATGGTCCCAGTGAGGCTTGAACTCACGGCCTTCGCATTACTTAATGTTATGAGGTTATCATAATATTAGTACGACGCTCTGACCAACTGAGCTATGGGACCGATTGGTTAACAGTGGACATAATTTGCCCCAAGAGGGAAAATTAGCAGTGCGGAATAGTAGGAATACCGCATTCCTCAATGACAATCAAACACTAGTTAGACGAGGCGAAGCTGTGGGTTCTGGTTTGACAGTTACTACTGTAGAAATATCTATTGTCAAGGTAATGTATCATTCACGGGGAGTAATGTGCAGCGAGCCGTAGGATTAACCTCTTAGCCGCAAACAGGCTTGTGAGAGCTGTAAGTTTGCGACATTGTTGCACCCGGCGGAATGGCACGACTTGCTTTTTCAAGGCCAAGCTTTTGGATTCGCTATAATTCCCGACGGACGATCATCTACTCTGCTCGTTTTGTGGCAATCAAAGAAAAGCAATAGCCTGTCGCCGACGAGACAAGCCCTCTACCTAACCCAGCTGTTGGATATTGAGACATAGACGTCATTGTCTTATTACCTTAGTTAATAATTAGTATCTGGCAAAAATGTTTCAGTGACCAATCGTAAAATTTTGACCTCTCATTTAACTAACTGACAGAGCCTTCTAGACCAGGCCTCGCCTTGTGGATTGACTCACTACCGCGCCAAACGTGAGGTGCAGCAACGCTAAAATCACCGAGTGGTTTAATCATTACCTGAACGTGGGTCATGTGATGCTGGGGGAACCCAGGCACCTGTTTTGCGCCGGCGA
This sequence comes from Xylaria curta, assembly GCA_022495235.1. Lineage (NCBI taxonomy): Eukaryota > Fungi > Ascomycota > Sordariomycetes > Xylariales > Xylariaceae > Xylaria > Xylaria curta. Next base: position 224,885 of record MU375902.1, on the reverse strand, counting down.
CTGCCGAGGAACTTTTGTCCTTGTCTTCCTGGCTAGCGTAAAACCGTTGCACCAAATTTCCAGGCAGCGTGGCTCTTCGCCTTGGAATTTTCCTTGTTGGGGGCCATCTACATCCCCACACCTGCTGAGCCTGCCCTGGGCAAATCTCCTTGTGGTCCAGGCAGCCTTGTCTACACTTAATTATTACGAAATATTGTAGGACATATTATTGCCCATCTCGCTTAGTGGAGTAGGAAAGACGTGTTGAAATGATCAGGATCCATCTTTTTGTTGAGACGCTCCTTTGGTGGACTAATTTGTCTTTTGAACACGCTCAACAGCTGGAAAGACGACGATCGTGCCATTGTCACTATATCTTGGGCCATACTTCCGTAATATAACCCTTAACTGCGTCTAGAATTGTTGCTGACCCGTAAACTTCCGAATCGACAGACGATAAGATGAAACTTGACATCGAAAGATGTATGCGCCTTATCTGAGCGTGAATGACGTGCGTCACTATAGTGTTGATTGGCATGGGACGGTACGTCCCGATCAAGGTCAAAGCGAACTTGGCTGTATCATTTGCTTACTTACAGTATTGTCCAGCACTAGTGAGAATCCTGGTGAGTGCTGTCAGAGAATTTACCCTACTTTTGTTAACTAGTAGGGATGGGTTAGTACGAGATGATACGAAAGAAACGAGTTAGACGTGTGGAATGCTCCGATCCTTCAACAACACACTTCACCTAAATTGGTCGTGACCTTATCTATCTGGCATGTAAGCATGTTAATCATAACTCATTTGAGTGACAATAATCCAGGACTGTACTAGGTGCTCCTCTTCCCCAGAACCAAGACCTGCCAGCAGGCCTGCTCATGTACGAGGTTAGATATTGGCACAAGAGTAGGATTTCTAGTGTTGTTACTACCGACCTTGGTATTGTCGCTGCGCCGCAGCTGCGCATAGATAAGAGCTCTTTACACGTGTACATAGGATTCGCGTGGAGTCGGATGATTGCGGTTCCCAGTATTCGGGTCGGCTTACACTATTGGCCATACACTTGGCTGATCTCCGATGATGACATCTTTTTGGGACGAGGTAAGCTGACTTGTTTCAGCTTCTCAGCTGCCTCAGCTTGTTGGCGTGTCAACACGTGGTTGTGGCACGTGGAGATGTTTCGTTTCTGCATGATTCGGCACAAAGGCCTTGTTGACATCTCCGTTCGGTGCCAAACTCGAATGCTTTGTCGAGTTGTCGATGGGTCGACCATGTGTGGGTTGATGCAAGCGTTGCCTGACGTGTCTTTATGCGGAGGTCTTCTGGGGTGTCGCTTGGCTTCTGCGACTTGTGTGTTTAGAGGAATATCCTGAACGGGTTTCGTAATCCTATCGGTTTGTTCGGGACCCCCCTGCGCTTCGATACTAGTTAGTATCAACGCCCGACCCGAAGCTGCCGCTGTGCAACGGTAGTCATCTGTGAATCAATGCAGCCCCGTTAGCAACGTCGGATTTAAAAAGCCAACTGTCAAAATTAGAGCATGTTTCCTCTGTGCCTATTCAACACAGATTCCGGTAGCTCGTCATTAGTGTGGCATTTATCACTATGATGGTTAGTCGCCGCTTGATCCCTCGGGAGACTCGGTCCCGACTATCGAAAAGTTGACACCAGCGAATGCGATCAAGATTCGTATCGGAAAGAATGGTGCTGTTGTGAATCCCTCCATCGGGTCGAAAAGTTGATGGATTATCGTAGGCCCCACGTCTGTCCGAAAAACTCACCTATAGGAGCTGCCCGTATAATAGCGGCAAGTTGAAGGAACTAAGCTAAAGCAATGAATAGTGTGGCATAGCGGCGTATCTGGCATCGCTCGATGCAAGTACTCTGTATCGATAGATAGTGTGAGTCAAAAAACGTCATTCTGTCGTCCCAATGGTTTGGTACCCCCGGTCCATTGACGACCCACCTAACAAATTCCCGAAGGTCATGTGGCCATTCGCGACTAAAACGGCGACTTGTTCTTTAGTTAGGCTTCATCGACTATTTGCCCACTAGAGCGGGTGTGGCTTTTTGTCAGCGATAAGCAGACATATACTAGATTCACTAGTACTAGGCTGTATAGCACCCCTACCAATATGTACTTTTGTTATTTTTCTTTTCCACATCGGCGATGGATTCTCAGCCTCTTCAGCCTTTAGCTTCAGCACTAGGCAACCTTGCAAATTACCTTACCTTGTGATATACAGTACGCCATAATTGCAACAATGCTGGAACCTGAACTGATCTACGTTGTGCATGGAGTCTGGGGAAATCCTCTGCACCCCAGGTGCTTGGAAGCCCGTCGCGCATGATCATTATCTCTTGGCTCGCTTAGAATCGGTGCTGATGGTAAACAGAGAGAGGGCTCTACAAAATAGCGAGTCTGACTTCGGACAAGACCTGCCTACACACTTAGCTACTCACGCTGCTACTGGCTGAGGGGACCCCTACCTATGCGCAACCTCTTATACCAGCGACGGTGTTATATCGTGTCAATCTAATCAAGCCTCAAGCGGCAGGAACCGCTGAAGACTCTGGAAAGTGCCTCATATTAGCCCGAATCGTCTTGATATTGTGGCGGATATTCCCGGAACACTGCTAAACTGGTAGGGCAGGACCTCACAAGACTGGTTTGTTAACTGATTCCGTCCTAATCTGTATTTTGCTCGGGAATTATACTTGTTTGTGGCTTGCCAGTGGCGTTGGCCAGGTGCGACCACCGACCAGGGAATTGGAAATTACTCCGCATTCAGCAATTAATTCATCCGCGATGTGCCAACTCACACAGTTGCTACCACTGGATGCCGATAGCCGTACGGACGTTGTTCGATGAAGAGGGTGAGCGCTCTAGCCCTGATCATGAATCGCATGAAAACGCAACGAAAATAATAGGACCCTAGTATAAAAGTTCCTCGATATCGAGCAGCTCCAAACGCGCTAATGCGAGTTGACCCTTAAAAATGGAATTCTCCAATCATTTGTGCTAGTGATACCTGATTGGGACCTGCATAAATATTGATGTCCGGATTAGGGACGCCAGCTAGTCAGCGAGATTTTTCATTGGCTAGAGCTCAAAATGTGCTTACCGCTTATGCACTTTGTATGCACTTGCTCCATGGAGCTGGGAGATGGCCAGAACGGCTGACCCGAACGATAATGTCAAACCCGCAGCACAGCATCATGCATCATGTCGTCGAATGATTGCTTCAGATGACTTGCTTGTTGCGTAGCATTGCATTCGTACCATCATCTGGTGGACGCCATTCGCGAAGTCGTGCAGACGCCCGTAACGATGACGAGAACCACCCAGAAGCGGCCGTCGTCTCAAAACCCGACCGGCGATCACCAAAACAACAAGACCATCTTGTCACATTTTTTATCATTTCTAAAACACACTACGAATCCGGGCTTCGATTCTAGTCTAGTTCTCACTGTGGCTCCGCCAATGCTGAGTCGTAATCGAGTTTGTCTCAACCCTTACTTTGTTATCTCTTATACCGCTATATTCGGCGAGGTCAACTGCGTTGCAATTAACCCAGAAACACTACAACGCTATATTGGTCTCAGAATTTCTAAAGCTACGCCGATGGTCTCACTATTCGGGAACATCACAGAGCGGCATCACTGAAACAAGTCCCCAACGACACCGAGACCGATATTTGTAAACCCGAGCAAGGCCCTTCCTGGTTTAGTCCTTACAAGGTTAGACGCCAAAAAAAGCCTAAATATTAGCGGACTAGTACGGTGCCAGCTGAGGTCAACAATACGTTTTCAGCCAAACAGCTCAACTTGGTGTTAGCTTTGCGACGATTGATCCTCTAGGTAAATTCTCCAATGCTAGTTCAATAGATTCATTCTGATGAGCAAAATTTTCCGCAGGTAGAAAAACAAACAATCCCCGAATCACTATACTTTGGAACAACGAGACACAATATCTTTTTGGGGTTTCAGCCATCAAAATTTGACAGCGCAAAGACTCGGGAATTTTACCCCAATGCTCTGCAATAAGCGCTGACAGCCCTTGCTGCCCCCTACCTCCAACGTGCGCATAGCAACTCGTCACCCAATTACGGCGCTTCCGGCGGTCCCGTCTACGCAACGCCATTGGCTCAACTCGATCGAGTCATCACCAACTGGTTGAGTTGGTCTGCTCCTGGCGCTAGACAGCTGTACCTGCATCTGGTACCTGCATCTGTCTGTTTGACGGCTCGACACGGATTGTGACCTTGTTTCTATCTTGGGTGGTCGTCATCTTGGCACAGCGGCAACTGGTTGACAGCGCTCAGGCCGTCGCCCTTCATATAAGTCTACAATGGATCCAAATACAACATTGCTCACGTTTATGCTGTGAGTGTGTCTTCTCATATTGTCGGAATTACCGTCTTATTTCTTCCATCTTCAATCATTGAATTTACCCCCCATTATTATATGTTACTAGCATTTTGCTCCTTCATCAGTTTTTGCCTAGTGCAATATCCTGAGCTGTCTCGGACACGACAGGGGATGGGCCAGTTCAAGCTCAGAAGTCGAGCAAATTAGCCTGCTTCTTTTCCTTCTAGAAGACAGTTCTGCGCCAAGGGAGCCACGTGAGGACCAAATATCCAAGTTCCATGACCCTGGTCCTGAACCCCTGCCTCGTAATATCCACTCGAGCATTACGTACCCCTGTCCATTGTACAGCACATACACTAGCAATTTACACTGCGTCTGGTGCTCGTCCATTTAACAAGTCTCGGGCTCTTCAGCCTTCTATTTTTGCTTTTTTTGCCCGGGAACATCCTGTCAAGTACGTACCTGTCATTGTAGATCATTAGATCATTTCCAATTCTTGGTTCATCAGCCCTGGTCATATCCCAGTACACCCTTTACGAGTCATCTGCCGATCTTTTTCCTGCTATCTATTAGGCTGGCACATGAACCACCTAGCTGGCACGGTCTAATAGATAAAAGCTGACCGGTTCCCCAGACAAACACACCCTTCCGTCCTGGCGGTTCAGCTATTTGGATCTTGGGATAACTTCAGCGTACCTCATAGGATGGAAAGAGATCTACGACGTGATCAAGGTGAATGGCGTGGATGCCATAAATTCGACAAGATCATCTGTGACGGCGACCTACCTACAAACTCAGAACGACGTGGGGGACTGAAGATGGGCCAAAAGTATTATTACTATGTGAGTGTACGCTGTGACGTTGGTGTTCTGTTACATTTACTTACAAGATCACAGTACGAGATAGACGGTTCAACAGAAACTTACAACCCCTCGCTGCCTACTACGACGGCCTGCCCTTTCCTTCCTGGCCAGACTGTCAACACACTGGATGTGCCCGTGGAGCGTCGAACAAGAATGAAGAGTGCTTCGATGAACTCACTACGAAACACGGATTATAAGACCATGGAACCTGCCGATAGGTTCAAAGCACCGCGCCTACCAGCAGGTGCTAGCAACCGCCGAGATTTCAGCATTGCATCTGCAATGCCTATGCTTCCTACACGAGCTACCCGTTCCGTCTCGCCTGCGCCGAGTTGGACTGGTACTGCTCGTCGGTTTCTAAGATTCAAGTCACACAACCGAGATCAGGAATCCGACCGTGGGCGAAAATCCGCCCTGAAGCGAAAGGAGGAAGTTGTTGAAGAGCAAGAGCCATCAACCGACGGCCGCAGTGTCACGCCGACCGGTAGCATACGGTCGCGAGATATGTCGCCGGAGTCTCTAAGAAGGTTCCTGTCCGACGACCTTCCCTCTTCATCGTCCAGCACGGAGCCAACGCCTGGCCTTTCGATTCCTGACGACATCGAGGAGGAGATTGAGGACAACGACGACGATGACAACTTCGCCACGACCACAGTATACACAGCATTGGAAACGGCCCACTTCACAAACTTGTCACCTCCGCCATTCCAACGAGGAGGGCTATCAGCACCGCCAGCGAGCCACTCCAGGCCCGCGACTGCTGACTCGGCTGTCGACAAAAAGCAGTCTGTTCGCCCAGCAAGACTAACTATTCCGCGATCACATTCGTCAGCATCCATGGCATCATCAAGTATGGCGTCTACAGCTTCGCCCATTTCCAACGTTTCGCGAGGCCTGAGTCAGTTCTCTTTCTTCGACGACTCAGATGATGAAGAGCTCGATCGCACATTAATAGGCGATGAGAAGAAAGACAAGATCGTTCACACTGTTTTTGAGCTGAGGGCACCCATCACCAGCTATAGCCTTCCCCGTACATCTTCGGATAGCGTAAAGCATCTGAACACGAACCAGGCTACTGGCAACGACTCGAGCAGTTTCTTTCGCCTTCCCAACGTCGACATTAGCCTCGACGACCTCGACACCAACTGGATGAACACTGTTATTCAGAAGGATATCTAAACAACACCTACTCATAACCTTGACAACACATCACATTATCATATCATCTAATCATTTACATCTATCTCTACTATCCATCAACATCTTCTCCTCCACATCCGACGCTTTGCTTTTACATCCTCATGAGCGAAATCTATAGACTGGGTTTTTAGAATACTGGCTAGGTTGTTCCTCACGGAACGAAGAAAACCGGCCACTGGTTTCGGCATCTGGGGAGTTTTGAGCAACATCTGCGACCATCACATCGCATCAGCATTTTCTGCATGGTATCCCGGCGCGTATGGGTTTTTGGAAATGGTTTAAACCTCGGGTTGGAAATTCAGGCACGAGGTTGGTGGCGTTTGGGCTTTGTGGCTCACACGGGATTACGAACTTTTAATTAGTTACTATACGACCTGACGGGTTTCTTTTGTCAACAAATTCTATGTAATCATAGCTATGGCGATTTAGCCATTGCTGGGATACCTTATTTAGGTAGAAAAGCAAAATCTCCGCGATGAGATGGGCTCGTTTGTTTGGCTCAGCACGAACCAGAGACAGCCTCGTACAATATACGACAGTTTGTTCGTATCACACAACCTTTTGACTTTGACTCTGCACTAGTGATCCCAATTTCTGCACTAAATGATGCATAAATGCTTAACTCCTTCCTAATAATAGTCGTGAATCCTTGGCTCGTTTCCTCCGATGGGCAAATTAGCCCGTATTTAAAGCCTCTAACTTAGTGAAAATGCTTGTGTTAGAACTAGTAGACTAGTTGGCTATATCATATCATTCACTTCTATATCAGCCAGCCCCTGCGACGGCATTGACCGTTCATTAAGCTTCGTGAAGGCTGTGCTGTGTTGTTTGCAAGGGGTCTGAAACGGCCGCGCTAACTTAGTAATTGGGCAAAGCATGTCGTTCGCGTCAGCTGATCTCACGCACCACCTAACCCAACTTACCCAACCTCTTAATCATTTGTTTGATGTGTGGCTTGATGGTGACCTCAGCCTTCCTTCATTAGCTTATACAATCCCATTCCTATTTTGCTTACTGGCGATAAACTCAGATATGATCTGATGGCTCGCCGCCATTATCACTACATGGGCGACGGATACAGACTTCTACGTTAGGAAGGTATATACTCCGTACTAGTAGTAAGTCGAATTAGGTGAAGAGTTTATGATAGAAGAGGTGTTATAGTTACTACTAAGAGCGGTCAGTCAACTCAATGCGGTGAACTCTCCAGTCGCGCTAGAGGAGCTAAGCATCATACCCCGGACACTAGCACGAAGATGGATTATCGTCGAAACGAAGAATGTTGGCTAATTAGCTACGTATGTTCGTTCTAAATACGTATGCTAGTTGTGGATAGGTAGGTATAAGCCGAATGATAGGATCCAGGTACCGGGTAGTTAGTTGACAAGCTGCGTACTCACCCCTACCACTTACATTACCAACCTTCGCGTTTTTCGTTTCTTCGTGTCTGACTTCTCGTTTATACGGCTTCAGATTACGAGAGCCCTAGAGACCGGGCCGGAATAAGCAAGCCGTCGACATCTCCGAGTCGAAATGAGGTCCTACCTGATATCTAAATATATCTTCTTCTAGACTTCGAGAGCGTTGTTTGTGTCTCGACACACAAACAACAACAACATGCCACGATTGTGCGGCTTTTTTCTTCAACGTCCTAGGCTAACAATTTACCTAGCGTATGCCTTTTCGATGGTTGGACGAGAGGTTCTGTATCGCGATCGGCGGTAAACAAATATTTGTTATATCCAGACAAACTAACGTACGACGTCTCTTCAACTACTTAACCTTCATTCGGGATAATACATCCATTGCCGGAACCCATGCTTACAGGAGTATTGTCCAAGTGAGATTGAGCTCCCTTGATACAAACCGGGCGCTCTTTGAGGAATGGGCTGGCTCATTAATAGTGGTAGGTTTTGATCGAGCCATTTCTTAATTACGTTAAGCCTAGAGAAGCCAAATATAAGTGAAACTAGATATAGTCAAATACAACGGGTGCCCTCGAGAACCTATTATATAGCTCTGGAGAAAGGGAGGTCAAGCTTCGTAATCCTAGAGTACGACGTCTATGGGCCACGTCACTCTATTGGTTGCATTCACACTTTCCTACCTCCTTGAGGCCCCAAGAGTAAGCCGTGAAGCCATAGGAATTTAGCATCTCGGACATCTTCATTTGACTCAGTAGCCTTCTATTACATCACATTTTTCATGTAGCATGGTAGTCGAACAGTAGGTAATTTGGAGAGTTGATGGGACTGGATGCCCTCAATTTCGAATGCTTGCTTGCTAATGCACATGGTATCAAACGTCGCTCATGTCCGCCTGCCCATGCACCGCCCCTATTCTATCATCATCCCCCATATTAATGTTACTCGTACCATGGCGTACCCGAAAGCTACGTACAAAAACTCATGACTATAGTAACACATCTGCGGGCTCTTCTGCGTCAAGCATCGCCCTATATGAACAAGATGGGGTTGGAATGCCCCGTACAGAAATAACATGGCGCAATCTTGCAGTCTTGAAGATCTTGTAAAAGGGCTTCTGGTGATATGTCAATGCAACATGACGTCGCCCCAGACACAAAAATCTTTTGCGCTTTCAAATAAGATGCAACCCCAGGCCCAGAAAAAGATCATGGCTTGTGCTATCTCCAGGCTAGTCGAAATCTCCCAAGGTATTCGGAACATTGAGCATAGCCTCAATCACCGATATGTCCTGAGGTGTTAATTCTCGAATGCCTTGCTCTCCTATAGAAGCTAGTTCTGGAGATAGCGGCGGAAGAGGCAAATTCTCAATCAGTCGAAGCGACATCCCTACATCTAGGCCTGGGTTTTCCTCCTCATCTTCATTGACTTGTTTTTCTAGCCACTCGGGGCACAATCTGATCACCGCACGATCCCAACTGACCAAAAAATGAGGCATGTCGACTTCCTACGTAATGGGCGTCAAGAACGGACTGAGCCTGAGGTCGTCTGCACTGGGTCGCAGGTTATGATCGATCTCAAAGGTCCTGCTCAAGAACTCCACTGCCTCAGCGCTGGCATTGTCGGGAATAGTGGGTGCGGCTTTGCCACCGCCGATTTTGAAGATGGCTTGCAGCTGGCTGCAGTCAGGGAAGGGATGCTGGCCTGTCATCATCTCCACAACTAAACATCCAAGAGACCAAATATCAGCCTTGCGAGTGTAGGATGTCTGTTTCACCACTTCTGGTGCCATCCAGAAAACAGATCCTTGAAGCGACGGTCGATTTTTGTTGTTATTTGCACCGCTAAGAATGTTGGTGGCTTCGAGCTTCTTGCTGATTCCGAAGTCAGAAATTTTGATTGTACCCTTATTATCAACCAGAATATTGGCACCCTTGATATCGCGATGAATGATGTCTCGGTTGTGTAGATATGACAATCCTTCGAGGATTTGTCTCACGAAGCTGCGAACTAAAGGCTCTGGTAGAGCGCCATACGAATTGAGCATGGTCTGCACCGATCCACCGGGGACGTATTCGAGGAAAATGTTCAAGTATTCGTTGGACGAGCCACAGCCTAAGTATTGGACAATATTGGGATGTCGGAGATCTCGGAGAAGGCCAATCTCGCGCTTGAGGGCCTCGATCATGCTCTTCTTACGGGCATCGGTCTGGCTATTGGACCCTGGCGAAGGGGCCTCTACCTGCTTGACAGCAAGCAGCTCTCCAGTCACGGCGTGCAAGGCCAGATATACGCTGCCGAACGAACCTTGGCCAATCAAGGCACCCTTCATCCACTTGTTGTCATCCCAAGATTCGCCTGCGAGAAAGCTTGCAAGCTCTTCATCTGCATCTTCTCCGTCCTCGCTCAGAGCTTGCGTTATATCCTTCAAGGATTCAGAGCCCTGTGTGCTTGTCTCATCGAAATAACTGTGTCGAACCATGTGACCTTCTGGGTCTGTGATGCTGACGGGGTTGGTATCAGATCCACTGTCCGCGAACGAGACATAGGATTTTCGGTTTGGCTCGATGGGAGACTCCTCCTGCAGCGTGTCGAGGACCGACGAAGTTACAGAGTCCCTGTAAGTGTGCGGAAGACGTCCCTGCGCTTCACGTGCCTTGACCTTGGCAAGATGACCGTTACTGAGCCAGGTGTCAGCAATGGTTGGAATAGGGGGAGCATCCTGGATGCTCGAGGCAAAACTGAAATTGCTGGCGACGCTAAGTCGGCTGTTGACTTTGCTTAATCTTGTGGATCTTCGCATAGACAACCGAGCGGTTCGGTCGATATCTTCCCTAGGGTGATCAGGGAAGTATGAGGTGAGATCCGACGTGATGAGTTCACTAGGCGGTCTCAATCCACCAAAAGGTCTGAGCAGGCCCTTGCGTCGAGGAACAGCTTTGGTTGGGCTTGGAGCCGGGCGTTCTAGATCCCTAGCTGCATTATGCACATTCCTCTCACGGTCTTGAAAAGATATGGGCGAAAGAGGTTGCTGAAGCCCTTCGCTCCAGCTCTCACCCAGTAGTTTTTGCACCTTCAGCTGACTCCTCTTGTCGACATTCTCGAGCGCGCGGGCGTGTTTCTGCTGCGCTTCTTCCATACCGATAGCAGCAGCTCGCATCAGCTCTGATTCCCCGGGCTCTCCAGATGGCACTTTCCGAAGAATCAATCTATTTCTCTCAGGACGCTTCTGATCATTAATGATGCGCCACAACTCGGTATCACCGAGACGACGGCATTGCCTGGGATCCGCCTCCACACCAGCCAGTACCCAAAAACAATAATTACGATCATGATCCTCTCGTAAAGCAAATTTCCGTAGGGTTACACGCATAACTTCTTCACATGTATTACAGCCGGCGACTTTCACCACCTTTGTAATACCACCGGTGGATATAACCCGAATGAAATCTTGGTCCTGTGGTAACGCAGCCATCAGCGAACCATCTTGACTAGAATTATTCCGCGTATGGGTCATTACCAATCGGCCAGAGGCAAGGGTTTCAGGGGGTGAGGTAGGTCCTCTCGGGGTAGGCGCCGCACTGCTCATGTACGGCTGGGTTTGGTATCGATGTAACCGAGCGGGTCGAACGTCGGCCGTGTGCAGTGGCGAGTTGGGTCGTGAGGCCGATTTAGCTACCTCAATTGTCGGATTCATACCAAGGCCAGACACGTCAATGCGAGAATACCTCTTAGGTATGGAACGTGTGGCTAGGTTGGCGGGACGTGGTGAAGCAGACGAAGGTGTGTATTGATTATCAAGCATAGCGAAAGAATCCTAACGAATCAACATGTTAGAAGCCTGGCTACGACGTTAGTTGGTGTACTCGAGGGACTCTTACCCGATTCCGCTTTTTCTGATTCGCGTACGCCTTTGTCCGTAGCTTCTTAATACCAAGGAATAGCCGCACTCGATCGCCGACCTTATCGATGCCCATCTCCTTGAGGACTTCCTTGTCCATCTCCAGCAGGTTCTCGCCATTGATGTTGTTTTTGCGGAACAGCTTCTCGTATTCGCCGCACTTGACACTTCTCAGATACTCGCAGACTTGGTCCTCGGTCCAGTTCTTAACTGCATCAGGACCCTCGATGTCTGAGAATTCGGATTCGGTCGGGCTGGAGTAGGGCTGACCAGCGGCGGGCATGGCAAGGGCTCTCCTCGGATGTGACATGCTGGAAGAAGGTGTGTTCCCCACGAGAGTTGAAGCACTCGATAACGAGGCCGGAAACGACGACTTTGAAGCAAGCATCGCCATGCTGGTGAGAGTATGAAAGAGAAGAGAATATTATGACGAGTCGAGACCGGGAATTCGGGACTGAACTGAACTCTTTCTCTCCCAACGGCCTCGAGCCACCTTCTTTGGGCGTGGCGTCGAGTCGGACAAAGCAGAGGCGGCGTCGACGAGGCGGGGTGGTGCGAGGTCAAATCAACCAGCTGACGGTACGATATATGAGCCGATTTGGCTCCCGACTATTCGGAAGTGATTGCTTTGGCGGTTTCAGAAGTGGGATTCCTGCGTAAGCCAAGTGGGTTCGCCCGACTCTGTTGACGTTCAAGGATTCGTGTAAATTGAGTGGGAGGATGATATTAGACACTCTATGTCACCCGCATCCTCCGTTGCTCGGGTTATTCAAATCCTGGGAGAAATTGTAGGATTAGAAGAAGAAACAGCGTGAATGAATAAAAACAGAGCGCACGGAAACAAAGCGGGAAAGGGATCTACGTGTTTTGCAGTGGGTGAGTAAAAAGAAGAGGTTCGAGAAGGAATGGTGGGGAGATGTACTTAGATAGAATACCGTGGTGTAGGAGGAGCGATCCCGAAATAGGAGTGAGCAGGGTACATGATGTACCTACGGTCCCTAGGGTACTGTAGGTACCGTAGCATTCAGCGCCATAACCGAACCTTACTTGGGTACAGTACATCGTCGGGCTGAGGTACTGTGGGGCGGCATGCATAGTAACGAACGTCTTCTTCAGTGGCATTCACTCCATTCACTGGGGGCGGGCTTACCGAGCATGCCTCTCCAGCACCCCCATGAGCGTCATACAGGTTCCTATGTAGGTAAGGTAAGGTGGTGTACCCTAAAGCAATGGAAATCTACTGTAGGTAATGTGATTCAGCCCGCTTCTAACACGGCTTAGATACAGTACAGTACCGTACTCTCAGGTTGTCACCGCAAGATAGACGAATGTCCAGGTCATTGGTCTTAGGTATCGCCGCTTTTCAGGCCCGACTTTCCAGGGTCGCTTTTGTTGTGCCAAGCGCTGAGCCGTCCTATTCTTGTCGCATGGTGAATTTCTATTGGCTCTCGAAACCCCAGTCCCAAGCATTGCGGCGGCACCTGTTGGTGGTAAAGTGAAACTCTAGTCCAAGCAGGGGGTTGTTGCTTGCTGACCCTATGTGGACCTACAAACGGCATCAACTTCAAGCTGGACATACAAGTAACCTATCACGAGGCCGTGTTTGCCTATGCGTTAGATAAAGTCAATCGCAATTCTACTCTCAAAGGGATGTCTTCATGACAGGCCAACAGCCGAGCGACGACCCGCTGTATTTACATTGATCTAAACATCTGACAGTCGCCTAGGTATTCCTCTCTACCTGGAATTAATAATGAGAAGGAATACCTACCAACGCCGACCACATTGATGATCGTCACGGCGCTTGCTCATCAAACATGACGTATCGAGAACAGCAATCTGATCTGGGAGATACGCAGTTTGATTCACCCACCAGCTTGGGTCCCAATAGGTATCCCATCCATATCTCGCACGAAGTCGCATGATACGTACGTACCAGTATGAGCAATTATTCGCATCTATTCTTCGAGCTAGGTATGTCTATCTCATGGGGCTGATAGTACATGTACAGCCTTGATAGTTTGCATATAGGTATCCCGTGCTCTCGCTCCCGTCAGCCGGACTTTCATCTCCTTCGTCTCTACCTTTTCGGGGGCATATTGGTACAGTAGGCGGTCAAGTCCCTTTTACTAGTACAGCAGATCAGCAGCCGGACACCCCTGGCCTATCGTTGGATTTCATCCATAATTCGCCCCTAACAATAAGAACAGCCCTAAGCAGTGAAAAGGCCAAGGCAATCCTATTGGGTCGCAACAATGGGATGCGGCATGGCAGTTGCTCGTATTTTTGGCAAAATGCATATCTTCATCTGGGACATTTGATAGTAATCTTTGCTGACACTTACGCTCCCGAGCTGGACCACACCCCGGGCCAATACTGCCCGGGTGCTGAGGGAGATTCGAAGGAGCGCCATGACATAGGATCGACAACTACCCACCTCGCCCACTCCCCGTAAAAACAAAAGGGCGTGTAGCGTCGTGTCCAGAGAAACAATCGCACGGCGAACGACGATGTGGCGACGGTTTGGGGCGAGGCGAGGCAACACATGTCAACAGAAATGACCGCACGCTTCAGGTTGATTGGCCCGTGTTCTCAATCCAGCGAGTCATCCCGTAGCGCGGTGATGGCGCAAGGGTTCCGTTCAGGGGGCCGAGCCGACAGGGGTACCACGCAAATCGCCAACTTGAAACTCGCCGCGTTTCGACCAGCACTCGCACGAGACTTTAGCAGAGGCCAGGTACCTATAGCACAATAGTACCGTACCGTCGAGTATCCCTCGTGTCGGTAAGTGGATATACAAGCACCATCACACATGTCACAGTTGACCTCAACTGTCAGGCTGGCCTTATCCATGCTGCTGTACTCACAGCTACTAGGTACCCTGGGCGATTGCCTGATAACATTTTTCGGTAGGCATCACTACATCTACTGGATCCTGGTAATAACTTCATTACTAGTATTTCTCTTCGCCGCATGTGAACGAAGAAGTGCCAGAGCCATATTGGGATATACACCCGGCATTGCAGCGCCAACGACACGCAGGATTGGTGGCGTGGCTGTCGCGTATGCAGAAAGCACAAGATAACCTACCTACAGTACTGATGCTAGCATGCATCGCTCGCCTCGAGACCGGCCGCATCAAGCGCGGCAACTCTGGAGAGCGATGCGTCGAGGCCAATTCCTCTCAACCTAAACCTCGTCTCAAATTCTTTCCTCTTTACGGCGGAATCGTGAGTCACTCATTACAAGACCGACCTTGTTGAATCAAACAGACTAGAAATGAGAAAGACCGGAAGGCCAAGAGCTACTGCTCGTGTTGTATCGTAGGAGGGAAACTAAAATATCGTATTATGCAGCCTTCAGGCATCTTGCAGTGAACAATGCGGTCAGCGATGCACGCGGCCCGCATATTGTTGTACAACCAATATCTTCAAGGACGGCATCTCATGCTTAGATACTGACGAATTTATTACCTAGTACGCCTCCATGCAGCTACTCTATTAATAATGGGCGACCACTGGGAGTTCCGAACGCAAATAAGATCTATACGTCTGTACGCATTGCCATACATTACATAGTATATACCCACTGTCTTCACAAGTAGCTATTATGTATGCCTCGCTTGCGTTCCTGAGCACTACCGTACTGTAGTTTCCAAGCTGAGGTTAAATCCTTGCCCAGAACGGATTAAAAGACCAGATAGCAGTATTGCAGCCGACTTATTGACCTTGTCAAGACAGCTTTAACTCTGTATGTCACGTTTGCAGTTCAAACGGATTGCGAAACATCTTTGACCATGGTGGCTGATATTCATTTCTTCACGACTATTTTCAACAGTCACGAGAAGGAATTTCGGGAACACAACAGCGTCCTACCTGGCCAAAACAACTGCTGATCAGGGAGTGCCCTGGTTCCCTAGTGCAAGTACTATGACATAGCTACTCATGCTGCACAACGTAGGCGTTACGGCGCTGAATACGGCTATATAGATCAGATCATAGAATGGTAGAATATAAAATTGCCAAGTCAGGCAGTCTATGCAGACACGCGCACACTTTGTAGGCACACCCTTCACGAATATTAGCCCTCACTAAAGCTAGTAAACAAACAGGTGCTTCTATATGGATGCAGATATCCTTCCTATACGCAGTACGTAGACAAGATTCTGCCCACATAGGTTTTATTTGTTTTGCGATATTTGGCTTCCAGGTCAATTGTGCTATGCTGGCCACGTGGACCTATGGGCATCTCGTTTCGCGGTCGCTATTTTACTAGATATTAGCACATGTGTTCAAAATTGGCATGCATTCTGTATCAGCTCGAAACGGTATATCATGCCTCTTGATGAGAAGTGTACTTAAGCGTCAGTAAAGAATGAGGTATTAACCACCCCGCTCCGAAAGAACCTGTCTAGAAAATAGCTCGTAAAGTGAATGTAACACACGGTCCATCTCAAAGTCTCGTGTTAGGCTAGGATCGCCTGAGCGAGATGTATCGGAGGTTTTAGACTCTTGCCCAAAAAGATGCATTGTAGCCGAACATTTTGATTGTATTTACACACTACTTGGACATTCAGGTGAGTATGATGAATTTGACTTAGCATTTGAGATTGTCTTGTAAGTCATCTAATAGTAAGTCAAAGTGGACTAAGGGTTTTGAGCTAGCACTTGGCATGACGTCAACACTCAGATCGACATAACATGATAAGATTATCTCATATCCAGGTTGATCTCACATTTCGATAGCAGCGACAGATGAAGACGATGTACAAATTACTCAGATTATAGAGTTATTAGTCACAGAATAAATCCGACTCGGAGGTACAGTAGTAGTATAAGCAAATACTTGTTCTAATGGGATTTGAGGGTTGCTTCGCAGAAGCGCATCAATAAATCGAGATCCCGATGGTGTTAATCAAGCCAGTTCCTTGCAGCTTTCACGCTTCCTCATTGGCATATCTCACATTTTCAGTGGAGGCCAACACTTCCCCTGGTCGGGCCTGGAGCGACTACACAGGTCCACTACCTACACTTGGTAAAGACAGCGCCCGATTGGATAGACGACCTTTCCAAAACTGGTTTACTTCGCGTCATCGCTCGACGCTAAACCAGCAAGACACAGGCATCGATAGCCTGATAAGCAGCGAGCTCTTGCTGATAATACAGGTCTCTGAGAGGGCCTGCCTGGCTACCTAACTGGGCAGTTGACCTAGTCCAGGTTAGCGGGGAACGAAGCAAGTCGATCAACATGAGAGATAACGGGCACGCAATCCTTTCTTCGTTCAGCTGGCCGGTATTTCCGTCTCTCATCGTCAGTCTCTGCATCACGCGTAATTCTAGGTCGAGAGAATTGGCGCCGAGCTCGAGCCGTAACGACTCGTTAATTTCTTCGAAAACTACGGTACATAGTATCAAACACAGTACATGACGATCATCCCATTAGAGTGTACATACAGACTGCACTACGTCATACCGATGTCTCAACAAGCCTCCCGATGCTAGCTCAAGCCTCTTTCGACGCCGCGAACTTGCAGGCCGAGAGTAAACAACTTAGCCCAATCTCGCCTTCACTTTCAGTCTTACAATGATTGTCTAAGCCTGAAGGTGTAGCCGCAGGTGTGACTACCAGCCCCAGTGCTAATTCTCGACGATGGACCCTATGAATGCTGCCCAGCAGATATTGCCCGAAAAGTCGCAGAGACGAGCTTCATTCTCGCCCATTAAAGCATTTCGATCTCTTAGTATCAGTTCCCAGATATCTCAGTTGTCAATTGGTTCTGAGTCAGATGTGTCAAACGCCGGGACGCAAAGGAGAACTTTAAGGAAAAGTGCTCCTTCAGAATCATTGAGAAAGGGGAGTCTGAATCGAAAAGATTCCAAATCATCAACAGAGGGCAGCGCCGGTCGCGATTCGACATCTACTCAACCAACCACTCCTTCCATTATTAGTCGAAGCACGAGTCTCTATGGTGATGTTGGGCCCGTCATTAAATCCGGTGCTCTGCAGCCAGAGCCTTCAATTTTGAAGTCCAAAAGAGAATACATTGTTTTAACACCATCCGCGTTGTTTAAGTTCAGAAGTCGTGCCGCAGCTGAGCAACAATTCCCGACCCTATTTACTGTTGAGCAGGGCTTGAGCCCCTTGTCTCCAGTCGAGTCTCACACATCGCTCAGAGACCTTTCAAATAAGGCTGAAACGAGTGTGCCACTGGAGAAAGTCGTGTCTGTCTTCAAGGATGAAGGGACGAGACCATCGTTTGGTCTTGAAATTTGGTGGAAAGGGTCCAATGGAGCGCAGGGCTTCAACTCCTTGGAAATTGACTTCCGCCTTCCCGACGAACGAGACGATTGGCTCAAGCAAATCCGACAAGCAGTTAAAGTGAGGGCCAAGGCGGTTGGCGAAGAGCGTGCTCCACCAGAGATTGAAGCATGTTTCGCTCCGATTTTAGGTGCTGAACATGAAAGGGACGGTCCCATCGATATTTATCCCGTTATTCCCCGGAAACCGTATATGCAACCTGCTGCTGAATCTAAGAAGAACTGGAGGGAATCGTCATCTTTCTATCTCGTTTTCAGCAAATACTCGCTTCTCTTGGCTCACTTTTCGGCGCCATCGAACGGACAGAAGGCCACATCTTGTGTCGCTCGATTTGGGTTCGTCACCCTTTCTCGCGTCCGGGTGAATGCAATGGATGAACGGTTTGATCTGGTCTTTCGGTAAGTATTGCTTTCAACTAAGGCGGAGGCAGTATAACCACCCATGATGTATTCTGCTTCTCATTCTGAATTCTGCATTATCTCGGGCAGTTCTAACGTTGTCTTAGTTTACCCTTAGAACAGCCCCAGAAAATACAGCTTGCTGGTCGATATTACCGAACGATTCTATCCAAGCTGTTCCAAGTAGACACATACCTCAAGCCTGCTTGGCCTTTATGGACTAGGCGGGAAGTGTTCTATATAGACGATGGTGCACAGCAGATGCCACTGCCCAACGGTGAAGATTATGGAGGATTTCGAACGACTCTTGAGGCGTTTATCGAGGGTTATCGCTGTCCGCCAGTCGATTGGATAGTCAAGTGGAAGGACGTGCGACAGGCGCCTCAGTTCTGCTTGCTCAAGCCAAGAGATCAATCGCACTATAGTGCTCGCCAATTACTCGCTGTTTTTCGTGCTCTACGTTTCAACGAATTCTTTAAGAGTATCTCATTTTATGATGTCGACTTCTCCAGTCTCTCGAATAAGTTTGATAATTCACAACGGCTCGAGTCTACAATATGGTTGTCTCGTACCGGTGAGTGTCCAGCATTGATCCCAGAATTGTTCTACGTGACTAATATGGGATTAGGCAAGCATAGTCTTACCCGCAGTGAAGCCGATATGGTTGAATCATCTTCTGTCTTGTTCCAGGAGCTTGTATCTATTCTCATTGGCACCGAATCGATCAGGCACATCGATCTGACTAACGTACTCCGCAAAGTGCCAACTATCTCGTCACAGCAAAGAGATAACGCCTCAAGGGTACCGATAGGAGTTTGTGAGATAGTGCCTCCGTTAGTTCTTCTATGGAGCTCGTTACAGACGCGCTGCAACTCAATAAGTTTAAACGGAAATGCTATTGGAGAAGTTGATGCCATTGGACTTTGTAAGTGGTCATAACGCGTATTGAGAAATGAATTTGAGGAAGGCATCTGCTTACATTGTATAGGCCGGGTGTTTCAAAGTCGACCTAACTTCTTAAGAGGGTTCGAAATCTCGCGTTGCAATCTAGACGAAGCATCGCTCGTCTATATATGGGAAGGTTTACACGAACAACGGTTCTCTCTCGAAGAACTTGATACATCATATAACTCTGGGCGTGTCGAGGCTTCTCGGATTGCAGGTACTTTGAACGAAGCAAGCAAGTTAAGACGCTTGAATCTTGCATATACAATAAGAGGAGAACTAGAGGGACCTTTGTTCCGACCTTGGAGCAGTTCGGCATCGTTTGAAGCATGGCGTTTAGAAGACTTGGATCTTTCGGGGTGGAAGGTATGTTAATGACCTCACATTGTGGATAATTGCTAATTTTATCTGAAGTTGAATTTTGAAACTCTGTGTGGAGTTTTGAAATACCTGGAGTTTGACGAGTCGAATGAATTACGCCGTTTATCCCTGAACAACTGTGCTCTTACCGGAGAACTGGTGACTGGAATATTCTGTCGCATTGGCACCGGCCGGGATATACACCTCTATCTCAATGGGAACCCCTTGGAAGCTGGATCGACGGACTGGATTGATCTCATCCACGGAAATGAAGCTCCTATTAAGCTTCACCTCGATATGATACATTTCCAAAATGAGTCGAATTTCAACAAACTTCTAACGGCGCTTTCACACAACAAAACGATCAAATTCCTGAGTATGGTAGGGACTGGTCCACCCGACCGCGTTTCATCAAAAACTTCCGAGCTTCTGTCCAATTTCTTTAAGATCAATGACACGTTAGAGTTCTTAGACCTGTCTGGATACAGTGGGAAGCTTGAAGACGGTCAGCTTGGCTGGGGCCTTTCCGGTGCATTAAGCGGGCTCAAAGATAACATTTCTCTTCGCCAACTTCGGCTGCGAAACCATGACATGGGCGCTGCCGAAGACTTAACCGAGCTATGTCGAATTCTCGTGTCAAATAAGGGCTTGACTATGTTCGACATCCAACACAATAACTTTGACCATCACCAGTTCGGCAAGCTCGTCCAAGCTCTAAGCTACAACCATCAGCTTATATCGTTCCCTATATCACAGGCAGATCGAGACTACGCAATCAGTAAGGAAAAGCGGCTCTTCATGAAAGCGCAAAAACGGGATAAGCTCGGCAAATCAGCCGAGAACCGTCTTCAGAGCGCATTAACGTGGCTTCAGGAACACTGGGATTCAGAGGCCAAGAAGGCAAGGGAAATCCTCGAGAGGAATAGAAACAACCCTATAAATCAAGTTCTCGAACTAGAAAGCGAGTACTTTGAAGCTTGGGATGACGATAGCCTGCCCCTGTGGCTCGTACCAAAGCCGACACAGCAGGATAAGGCTAAGAGAAGGGCCTCTGAGTCCAGCACAATGAACTCGTTCGGGGATATCTCTCCTCCCCATGGAACCCCGAGTCCTGTCACAACAACGGGCTCCCAAGGCCCCTCGGATTATCGACCCCGCAAGACCTACGTAATTGAGGAAGAGACTTAGGGTTGACACAACCCACGAACAGTCGAATGGCGTGGGTTAGTTGAATGAGGAAACACTACCCTTGTAACTTTTCTTTGTATATGCATCCGCCACCACGAGCCTGGTTTCTACTTAAAGGGATATACGGAAGCTGGAGCGGTAAGGTGGCGAATTTAGGATATTGTGGAATGGTGTTACTTTTGGATCTCTATTATGAGAATTGTGATACCCACCAAACAGATAGATATTTAGCATCTGACCATACCCGTCTGACATTTCATGATGAAATTTGAAGTCAGAGAGGGCTGTTCGTGTATGAAAGACATAAGCTTACATAGATACGTTGGTTGCTCAAGTGCTTATACCCAAGGTGTCTGAAAGAATAATGAATCACCGCTAGTATCATTGTGTGTTCTCACTCGTTGCATTACTCGTTGGAGCTCTTACCACAGTAAATAGGGCTAGGTTTCAGAGTCACCGCCGTGCCCCTGACGCACAAACTGCCATCCTGGTTCTCGACCCAAAGATCCCATCTCCTTCGTCCTACTTCTGTCTCGTTCTTCCCAGCCATGGATTTCTGCAGTTTGACACATACACGCATAGGCTGCCCAACGTACAGCGGCGCCAGGTGGCGGTAGTCGATGTTGTCGGTGAACTCGAGCTCATTCGTCTCCAACTGCGATTGCAGAACGGAAAGCATCAGTGTTAGAGATAATGGACCATGTACTAGTAGGTCCCGATGTCCTTCTACCTCGCGGCAGTAGGAACGGTCTAGGTGGATGCGGTGCGCATTATAGGTGAGTGCACTGTAGTGGAAGAGCAGGGTTGGTGTTGGTGTTAGAGTGACTGAGTAATCAGGGTCGGTGGGCGCTGTATTAGTGGTCAGATGGCAAATGGCCAGGTGAGTGAATTAGATGATGGTTCATGAGGACCTACCCTTGACAATCCTCTGTTTTTGCTCCAGGTTCATCTTCTTCTCCTCGTCGCTCGGCTCTCGCATGAAGACGAGGGTCCTGTGTTCCGTGATCCCTCTCAGCTCGTACTTGGACGGGTCCAGCGGTTGATACGTGGTTGTGAGATAATGGTCAGGCGGTCTGGCCTGAGTTTCCAGTATTATCAGATTTCGGTCATGTGCATCCCCGAAATTATCAGTCGCATCCAGGTCCACGTACTCCCTCAGCACCTCGACGAAGATCTTCTCGGCACCGGCGGAGCCTCGAACATCCACGTCTACGATGCGCTCGAGACAGAGGGCCCGCCCTTCCCCCAGAGATAGATTTCTGAATCCCTTAATGGAGCCGCCGGCCCACATCCGCCGCGTGAAGGGCGTGTCCCGAGGGCTGTGGTAAGGGTCTGTGCCGTCCGGGCAGAGATCCGAACCGCGGCGCTGCAGCGGGAAATAGACGAGATGATGACCTGCCGGAATAGGGCGGTTCTTGTGATCAAAGGGCGTGCGGGTGTACAATTTGTGATGCGATATGAACTGGTTCTTGTAGCACTTTTCGGGAAGGAACTCGGAGAGCGCCGTGGTCAAATGGTTCGAGTTCAGGGGGGAAATCATATCCAGATGTACCTGTGGTCGACGAGCGAGCATTTCGGCCCTGATGGCCTCGATGTCTATACTTGCAGCCCCCGCCGGAGAGCCATTGGAGACGGAGGAGCTATATCGACATCGCTGAACTGCTGAGATAGGCAAGGGAGCTTGTTGGCGGAGAGAATGGCCCCAGCATGTTCTTATAAGTTGCCGGCTTTGTCTACTAAGTCCATTCATGTTGTTGTTATTCCGATGTCGATATTTCTCGACATGATATGAGCACTGATTCTCGACTTCCTGCTACTCGACCAGGAAGACCAAAACAAATGAGATGTCGGACATTGGGTTTCGCCACGTTAATTATTCATATCCAATTGTCCAAGACCCTGCAGTGTAGTACATTGTTGAATGTGTCGATAAGATCTATCACAGTATACCGTACAGTGTGATATCCACTTACCAGATAGAGTAAGTACCTCTGCCTGGTTCTGGTGGGGCTCTAGGCAAGGGATTCCCTCTTCTGCGCGTCACTCATCAATTAACGCGGCCAGCTCTGCGCAGGCACGCGTCGCGCAAGAATATCCAAGACATCTTTCTGGGCTGTTGCCTGTCTCACAACACTCAGGCACCTAATTCTCTTTCCCCGCTAGTTAATACCAATAAATAGCTTGAATCCCCCCTATGTGTTGAGGACGGCAACGCATCTTAATCAATCAATTGTTTCTCTTTTTCAAGCATACAACTGGTAGAATATCCTGCCCATCGTGGCGGCCCGTCGCATCATTACCACAATCGCAACAAGTGCGCCCCGTCGGATATTTACAATGCCGCCAAAACAAGCTACCTTGGGGTATGTGAGGCCCTCTCAGACTACTCTAGGGTCTGTTTGTGGCCCTTTAGTTTAGACAGATATGAGCATTTACTTATGGGTAATTGTGATACAGAAAGTTTTTTGGTCAGCCCAATGGCTCTAAGCCGGCGCCAACTCAGCAATCCAAGCTCTCTTTCGCTACAAAATCCTCCAAAAAGACCAAAGAGGAGCCAGAGCCATCCTCGCCGGCGGTAAAAGCCGACCCTGACACTGATGCGAAAGACAACGGCAGTCCAAAAAAGGGTAATACCAAGTAACCTGTGTATTTTTTTGAGCCCTCAAGTCATGGCTGACGCATTCCCATGCAGTGACAAGAAAGCGATCGCGGTCCAATCAGTCTCCCGAGCCGACGGTAAAGTCGTCCCCTGCGAAAATCAAGGCCGAGGAACCGGAGGAAGATCTCGAGGAGGAAGAGGCTCCTATCACAAAACGTCAGAGGAGAAATCGGAAACGGGTTGAAGATGATGAGGACGAAGATGAGGTTATGCCTGATGTCAAGCCGGTAAAGCCTAAGAAAAACACCACTTCCACTACCAAGGAAGCCTCCAAGAAAACCCGCGCAGCCGCCCCTACGCCGAAGAAAAAGCCGCCCCAGAAGGTTGAGGAAGATGACGAGGCTAGAGAAGAAGCAGCTTCAGAGTCTGCGTCGGAAGCAGAAAAGGAAGAAGACGATGAGGACGAGGATCCTAAGGTTGCTGCCAAGGCTCGTGAAAAGATTCAGACAAAACTGACGACCAAGGCCAAGGATCCTTATCCTGACTGGAAAGCCGGCACACCTGTCCCTTACGCAGCTCTCTGTACGACCTTTTCACTTATCGAACTCACTACCAAGCGATTGATCATCACGGAGCATTGTGCTCTCTTTCTTCGACAGGTACTTCGCCTGACGCCTGAGGATTTCCTTCCCACTGTACTTCTGATGATAAATAAGCTCGCCCCAGATTATGCTGGTATCGAGTTGGGCATCGGAGAGTCTCTAATTATGAAAGCTATTGGAGAGACAACAGGACGTAGTTTGCAGGTCATCAAGGCAGACCAAAAGGAGATTGGCGATCTGGGACTTGTTGCTGTCAAAAGTCGATCGACTCAGCCCACTATGTTCAAGCCTAAAGCACTTACCGTAAGAGGAGTCCACAAAGGCCTCATGGATGTTGCCACCGTGACGGGAAATGGAGCGCAAGGAAGGAAAGTGGATCTGATCAAGAAGTTGCTTTCATCTGCCGACGCTCACTCGACTGGTCGAGTTGATATCTCTAAAGACAAAGGAGGACCCAGCGAGGCCAAATATCTCGTCCGATTCCTCGAGGGGAAACTAAGGCTTGGCCTAGCGGAGAAGACCGTGCTTGTGGCAATCGCACAGGCGGTGATAACTCACGAAATGGAACAAAAAGGCAAGGTTCCATCGACGACTCAAATGGAAGAGGCAGAGGCCCTTCTGAAATCAGTCTATAGGTATGTTGGGTCACAATCCGCAATTTCTCCCTGATTCTTAGCCCTCTTTTCTAACTTGTCTAGTGAGCTGCCGAGCTGGGATGTTATAGTACCGGCAATGATCAAGGACGGCATTATGAACTTAAAGGACTCCTGCAAACTCCGTCCAGGTGTTCCCTTAAAACCTATGCTTGCCAAACCTACTAAAGCCATCACAGAAGTGTTAGATCGCTTTGAGAACCAGACTTTCACTTGTGAATACAAGTATGACGGAGAGCGAGCCCAAATCCATTATGTTGCCAAGGAACGCTCGGATGATCTCATTGAAGCTTTACCGAGTGCTACGAAAGAGGCCGGTAAAGGCGTTGCTTCTATTTTCTCAAGGAATTCCGAAGATCTATCAAAGAAGTATCCTGATATCCTTGTAAAACTCGATAAGTGGATCAAGGAGGGTACCAAGAGCTTCGTTCTGGACTGTGAGACTGTGGCCTGGGATGTCACGGAGAAGAAAGTCTTGCCATTCCAACAGCTCATGACCAGGAAAAAGAAGGATGTCAAAGTGGAAGATGTCAAAGTCAAGGTCTGCGTCTTTGCTTTCGACCTTTTGTTCCTAAACGGTGAGGCTGTAGTTGAGAAATCGCTACGGGAACGTCGTGAACTGATGCATAACGCCTTCAATCCTGTTGAAGGAGAGTTCGCTTTTGCAACATCCATGAACGGCCAAGAACTTGAAGAGATTCAAGTATTCTTAGACGAAAGTGTGAAGGCTTCCTGTGAAGGTTTGATGGTCAAGATGTTGGACGGATCGGAAAGCGGGTACGAGCCAAGTAAACGAAGTCGCAACTGGCTCAAGGTAAGCTAAACCAAACTGCCAAGGTTGACTTTTCGCTAACAGGCCGCAGATCAAGAAGGACTATCTATCTGGTGTGGGCGATTCCCTCGACCTAGTCGTCCTGGGTGCCTACTATGGCAAAGGCAAACGTACCTCCGTATACGGAGCTTTTCTCCTGGCATGCTACAATGCCGCTTCCGATACCTACGAAACAGTTTGCAATATCGGCACTGGGTTCTCAGAGCAGGTTCTAGAGGAACTACATAAGCAGTTGTCGGAGATTATCATCGACCGCCCCAAGCCGTTCTACTCTCATTCGTCTGGCGGTCAGCATCAACCCGATGTCTGGTTCGAACCGCGCTATGTATGGGAGGTTAAGACGGCCGATCTTACTCTGAGCCCGCGATACAAGGCAGGCTGCAAGGAGAACGTTGACCCCTCGGGTGAAAAGGGCATCAGTCTACGCTTTCCTCGATTCATCAAGATTAGAGATGACAAGAAGCCCGACGAGGCGACGAGCAGTCGGCAAGTCGCGGAAATGTACAGGAAACAGGAGAGCGTCACAAAGGGACCGTCTGTGGATGACGATTTCGAGTATTAAAAGAGTGGATTGACATATATGGGTATGCTTAGGGGTTTCGGTAGCGAGGGATGGATGGATGGGTCATGAGATTATCGCTATGCATGCTTGTGCGCTGGAGTTTTGGAAGTATATCAAAGTGCTGCATTCATGAATTGCTTCCATACGCCATAGCCTCATACTATCTTGTGCTTGCTCTCGCCTGAGATGTTTTAATCCCGCCTTGTGATAGAGTGTGATGTTTCTGATTATGGGAATTTCCCTACGTCAGCAGACGCGTGTCATCGTAGTTGATAGCTTTATGGCATTACGCATCATCGACTCCGCCACTGTCTCACCACGACCTCAGCTTGGCGAGACGCCCAAGTGGATGAAACAAGAAGAAAGTAAGGCTCTCTCTCAACCAAATCTCACGTGCAAGGATATGGACGAAACTAAGTCCATTCTAACTGTCCTAGCAGTTTGTAGATGGGAGGCGATACGTTTTCCTTCTTACCTGAAGCCTTGACAGAACCACTCTAGAACTCACTGCATGAAAACCTAAGTGAAGCACGGATTTGGTCTTTACATATATGGTATGTATTTTGCGGATATGTCTAGATATGGTCCTGCAACAAGAATCAAACTGGTTGCAGTTATGCTTGTTATCCTACGCTCGTCTTCACTTTCGCAGTGAATGTAACCAACTCTAACCCAACTCGTACCATGCCTAAAAGTTGCGCCCATAGATGCAAGAATTTTGCCAATCTCTTGTCCTGATTCCATTTGTTGATCCTTAGATAGATAGAAGATGCGCGGTGAGTGCATGTTACTGGGTATATATGTGTTATGCCCTAACATAAAAGAAAGTGTGGTATAGTGTCCCAATGTCCCAAACGCCTTCGCGATGCTTGTTGAAAAAAAGGGAGCGTCGCCCGTCTCACAGTAGTGTCCAAAATACAAGCCTTAACAGGCTAAAGCCAGTCGCTTTCCGCTAAATATACGCTATTTTTAATAAAGTGTAGCATAGGTAGTGATACCCGCGGATAGTAGCGCGAGCACACAAGTCGACATCGACATAGCCACCGAGGCGACACCGCTGCTCTTGCTGTTTCCGACGCTGGCGTTGCCGTTCCCGCTGCCGCTGATGACGCCCTCGGTGGCCTCGACCGAGTTGGAGACGACGGTGGCGCCGGGGAGCGAGGTGCCGGTGGGGATCTCCTTGACGTTGGACGTGGTGGCGTTGAACTTGGTCTGGGCGAGCGAGATCTGGTTGTTATCGATGTCGTAGACGACGTAGGCGGAGCGCAGGAAGGTGTCGCCGAGCACGTTGGTGCCGGAGCCCGCGGGCGCGACGCCGAAGAGGCAGGCCGCCTCGCCGTCGTCGAAGGTCGGTCGCCTGCCCCCGGACGTCACCAGATCTAGCACCAGCTCGCCCATCGACACCGAGATCTTGGGCGACGTGAAGGTGAAGTCGAGCGTCGACGTGTTGCTCGCCAGCGAGCACGGCACGTACGCGGCCCCCGCGCTCGAGTCGTATTGTGCTGACACCTGGGAGTAGATCGTCTCTACCATGTCGTTGGGCAGGTACGTGAGGGATGAGCCTGAGTCGAGCAGGACGGCGAGGGCCTGGTTATTGGCGATCGTTTGCCCTCCGAGCTCCACCGCGGTCAGCGTGATTAGGAATTCGGAGAAGACGCCCGCGTTCGCCTGGATGGGAAGCGTCTGTAGGGTTCCCATGTACTGCTCCGTGTCGATGCCTCCGAACAAGATGCTGCCAGTGCTGGCGTCGAGGTCGTTCAGCCATAAACTGTATGCATTTCTGGCGGTATTCCCTGCCGTTACCATCGCCTTGGGCAGGTTGTCGTATGCGTCCTTTCCGGCCCTTCCCACCTGCACCTCGTTGACCGGGTAGCCGATGCCTAGAATTCCCTGGGCCGATGTACTCGTATAACCGATGCCGAATTGTAACCGGTCGAGTTTCGTGCCTCCGATGGTGATGGTGTCTGATACGTAGTCTCCGCTAGCCCCTGATCCATCAACGTACGAGATGTTGAACCAGTCACCGACAAATTCATAGGTGGAAGAGCTGTTCGCCACATACGAGCCCGCATATGCACATGGCTGCGTTCTCTGCTCGCAAAGAGTGGAAGACGGGGTGTTTACCCAAAGGTCACTGCTTCCTGTGTCGAGGTGCAATCGCACAGACTGCGCCGGTGTGCCTATCGTAGCATTAACGAAATAAAGTGTTTCCTAAACGAGTTGTCAGCCGTAAATACTTAGAATATTAGACCTTTTGTCCAGAGACTACTAACCTGGTTGTCCAAGGCAGCCTCAACTGAGCCAGATCTCCTCCGTAACCGATCACGATGCACGGGGTTCGGAACACCCTTCCTCTGTGTTGATAAGCTGACGACCTTTGGCGCTGTTTGTCCGATGTTCGGTATGTTACGTGCGTGTACCACTTCGAAGTAGGCTAAGCCTGCTACTAAAGCACAAAGCTCTGTTGTCTTCATTTTGGGTAT
Organism: Xylaria curta; assembly: GCA_022495235.1. Lineage (NCBI taxonomy): Eukaryota > Fungi > Ascomycota > Sordariomycetes > Xylariales > Xylariaceae > Xylaria > Xylaria curta. Next base: position 196,206 of record MU375902.1, on the reverse strand, counting down.
CTTGAATCACTTAGATGGTATTTCTTAGGCCTCCTTTTCTTACGTTGTCGTCGTCTTGCGACACTAAGTTGTGATGATGTCGGGAACACAACAGACAACGCCAGCTATAACTTAAACATAAAAAACAAAAGTGATTGATATGTCGGGACCCAGGGATGCTCTAATATCTTTTTTTCCTTTTACGTCTTCTTTATGCTGGATCTGACGTTCGAGCCCGGACCGTGCGGTCTACCCATGCAAGCCAAGGGACTTATGGTGGGAACTCTTCCAGACCGGTGGGACTGATTCGTAACCCTTGCGAGATGTCGTGTGTCTTTGCTGCGGCTATATCACGGGGTGACGAGTAGTGACGAGTCAAGACGATGTACAGAAGATGAGAAAAAAAGAGAATATTATTCAGGACTATGACAGAGCAGGATTAAAAAAACGAAACCCAAACAGAAACAGCAAACCATTCCTGTCTTAAGAGGGGTGCGAGCCAAGCTTCCCATGACAATATTACGTTGCGTCTATCCTACCCTTCCTTCCCCCAGCCTCTGGCTGCGGAGGCTGAGTTACATGGAAACAACTTGAGCCGGGGGGCTCGCCAAGCACAAGAAGCTTAGCAGTGCCATGATTGACATCTGAGCCACCGACAGTTTTGTCAGGGCGCGTGCGTCTATCTGATTACGATTACGACAGGAGGCCAGGGGGGTTACGGGGAGGGATGGAGGGAGGCTCTGTTCTGTCTCAAGCTGCGTGTTTATTATAGGACTTAATAGTATAGTTACATTAACAACTAGTTAAGGCAGACTTGCTAGCTTGTTGAGGGGTCCCGAGCCAACGGATTGTCAAGAATTGCATGTAGCTTGCAGTGGGACTGTGCCCATAATGGTCCTTAAAACAAGTCAGGCCAGGACCCGGACAGGGGTCGCGCAGCCTGCAAGACGCATCCAGGACCAATGAGGTTGCGCTATGTTGGAAACTGACGCGCGGCCGCCCACGTTGTCACTTCTTTCTCGCTATTTTAGCTTCAACTATTTTCAATTTCTCGATACAATACTTATGTACTTTGATAGACCTCAATTTTCATTATTGCTCATTATACAAATATTACGGAGGTCCTTTGGACAATGTCCGAAGTTTTGTCGTCGACTGGACAGGCGGCCAATCGGGAATTTGAAATGTTCCCTGGCCGTTTCCGGATCGTCTTCAAACTTGTCGGCGGATTGCGTCGTGTATGATCGGCGCAGCCCAGCAGCAGCGCTTCTCCCTTCCAAAACGGCCCCCGCGGAATAAGTAGGTAGCTGGGCGGGAACCTGACACAGCGCAAAACGTATCAGGTGCGGCGCCAAGCCTCTGAAACGGTTGTCGGCAACAGTCTGCGTTTGTCCGTCTGCAACAAGCAGCCTATGATCTTCGTTATATCATTGAAACTTCCTCTGATTTGCATAGTGTCGGATCACGGATATTAGCGACCGGCGTCAGCAAAGTACTGTGGCAAACGCTCGCTCATCAATCGGAGAGAACGCGTAGCCAGTTAGTCGATTCATGAATCCTTTTCAAGGGAATAGGGCAAAAATGGCCGCCGCCACATCCCGCTCAACTCAGAACGGTTCAAGTGAAATAGTAAAGCTACAAAGGACCGAATGGGAATTGCCTTTCTAGAAGTGATAGCTAATTAATCTGTCGTCTACGGATCCGTACGAGATTAGAAAATACAGTAGTTCTATCACCCCCTGGGACTTCCAAGACCCTGGATACACGATGCGACGCAAGCGCTTATTCTTACCTCGATTGTCACAGAGTCGCATTGAGTTGACAATTCACCAATCCTCAGCGTCAGAAATACCAGCTCACACTATTTGATAGCAGTATCACGGGACTGGATATTAATTCGTCTATTATGCATTTTCCCCCTTCCTCTAGTCTTTATCTTGTATCACAGCGGCTACACTCCGTTCGACACGACTCATCATGCTCTGCAGAATATACCATTCATTCTAGGGTACACGTACTATGAATGACTAGACTAGCGACTTACTAAATAAGGCCGCCGCTATCTTACGAGTAGAATTTCTTCTTAATTACGTATATCTTACCGCCTACTAGGCGACTATGTAGCTTAGCAATGGCTGCATCTAAGCTAAGGACATATCTCTGATATGCGACATGACGTTCAAAACTCAGCGCAAAGCGTTTTATATCAACAACAATCAGCCCAAAAGATGATAACCCGGACGGAGAGTGGGGCCCCGGGACTCAGCAATAACTAGTACAGCAAAGGAATCCCGTGCCAAAAAAAACAATACTAAGCCGGCAGTCCTCGTTCTATTTTTAGGGGCTACGTTTAAGCTTATTCTAAGATATACCGGTATCTCAAGGCAGTTGTATAGCACAGTGAGAGCAGCCAGTTTTATTAGGAACTCGAAAGAGAATTAAGATCAAGATAAAATGAGATGAGGTTGAGGGTGGCAACCCACGGCCAAGGTTAGGATAGCAGACAAAACCACAACGGAGAGGAGACCTCGATACATGGATGAGGTGAAATCTGCTTACTAGGATGAGGAACATCACGGTTGGGCTAAGCAAGAACCACTGTTTCCCGCTTCGCACTCCGATATATTTTGTCCTTCGTTTTCAGGAACCCGACTCTTTTGTAGTAGTTTCCAAATGGCCGGATGATGAGGAACGCATTGGTGGGTTGCCAGTCGTTCCACTTCTCTTTCCATTCGGAGCTTGCGTTGTATATTGTCGAGCGGCTGGTGAGTAGGAACCTCCAGCCCAGGTTGTCCCATGTGGTGTCCTCGTCAGATGCACGGTCAGGAAGCTCGTCGGGACAGTCGATATAAATTTCATATGGCGCAGCGTCGACTAAGCCGGCAATGGAAATAAGTACTTTGTCGGAATCGAAAGAGCTTTTACTCTTACGGGGCTGAAAAGTGACACTTTCAATGTCTCCGACGCACGACTCGATTCTTATCAGGGAATTATGCTCCGGGATCACTTTTGTCACGCTGCTCTGGAAGGCAAGATCGAACTCGATCCATTCTTGCGGCTGCCCCTTGTCGAGCGGTAGCCAGACTCTGATGTCGCTGTTTAGAATCGTCGATACGTCCGCCGGTAGCTCTTTATGTCCGTCGAGGTCGCCGTTAAGGTCAACGGGCCCCCCGAAGTCAATGGAACCCCCGAAGACGCTGACCCAGGACCACGAGGGCATAGGCGGTCGCCGAGAGCACGTTGTTTTATGTTCGACTGCCCAGCTTAATCCGTGAAGAAACGCCAATACGGGCGATGGATGCAAGGGTTCGTTGGGACCAGGCAAGCAGTCATATGTGTAATTTTGATAAAAATTGCCACCGAACATGTTTTTATGCTTTCGTTCTTTAGAGGGGTCTGGCGGCGTCGAGGAGATCATCTGCTCCACACGTCGGTCCCTGGCGTACTTTTGAATGACGATACTAACACAATTACTGACTGTTTCTGGGAGTTTGGGGAGATCTCTGGTGTCTTCTGTAAGGTCTGTCGTTCTTGACAGTTCACGACCAACTCTTGTGATAAGCGGGACGCCGTAGTAGCTCCAGTAGACCGAGCGACTCAGAATTCCTCGGAAAGCATTCAACCCGTCGTTTTGATCGCCCATCATTCTTTTCATATAGATGTTGACATCGCGGCGGAACTGAGCTAGATTGCTCTGTGCTGGGTCGAAACCTCCCTTTTTGAAGGAGAAGAGATTGGATAGCGAAAGTTCGCGACTTGAAACAGAATCAGGATCGAACTGAGTAACCGCACTATCTCCGCTATGGAGCTTAATATCCGGGAAGTTTGGTAAGAATTCACTCCAATATGTACTTCTGCATATAAAGTAAACTTGATCTGGCGTGAAAAGGAGACAACGTCTGGACAGCAGTGCTTCTTGGAAAGTCCAAGCTCGAGTTGACCATTCCGAATTTCCTACTGAAGCTAAAATGTCTGGGTTTAACGAAACAAGAGTGTGTCCTGCTAAAGTCGCCATGGATGGTTCGTTCCGTGATACTATGGGCTCGGTTCCCACGCCAGGGAGACCATAGGTGTCGTCGCTCCCGGCCATGGCGACAATGGTCATTGTGGCATTCTCGTATATGTGGTCCATGATGGCCAAATCTCTGGCCTTGTTGGCTTCGTTATTCTGGTCAATGCAGTGACGGTCTACCCAGAGATACCGAAAGCCCAATCTCAGGGTAAGAGCCATTGCATCTCGTACGGTTCGGGGCGCTGCAGACACAGCCCACGGATCATCACAATCAGGTGGCTTTCCCCATCGATAGCTTAGAGTAAGGTACCGCTCACCTTGCGGTAGAGGAACTTTTGTTTCCAATTGACAATCGACAACTGTCAAAGTAACGCCTAGTTGCCCAAAAGACCCTTGATGTTTCTGGCAGGCAGCGTGATTGGTCTCGCACTTGTTGATCCATTGCTCAAGTAAACTGAAATCAGTCTGCTTGGGGTCAATCATACGAGCCATATAAGGGGAGTAATGTTCGAGTTTGTCCTTATCACCTGGTGTAATCGCCGGCACAATGATATCTTGAGCGCCATAGCGATGATTCTTCCGAGATAGGCCTTCCAAATGTTTTTCGGGACGCGTGTGGCGGCCCACGCTGATCGTAAGTCCCATGACGAAGTGTTCAGGCGCATAGTTTTCAGCCGCTAGCCTTTCACGCTGGTCAAGCAAGTTGACCGCGTATACAGCAAAGCAGTCACGCCGGAGCCGTCCCCCGTTATTTATCATAGGTGACCGAGCCAGCAGTTTACACAGGGCACATGTAGGTGACTCTAGCATTGAGCTCTCGCCATCGAACAGATGCGAAGCGAAACGGTATCGGTCAAAAATATCGTCCCAATGCTCAGCGAGCACATCACATGGATGGCGAGAAATATGTTGTGTTGAAGTTGACGCTTCTGCCGTCTCGCCGGCCGCTTGGTCTGTCCATTCGTCAACCCTGTTTAACTTTGACTCTGGTAAATCTGTAACCGGGTTGAATGGTTCCTTATAATTGTAACGTGCCTTGAGCCGAGACTCTGTAGACACGAATGACACAATCTCGTCAAGCCCCCCATCTGTCCAATCCATGTAATCCATATTGGGAGTATCAGAGAGTTATGTCTTGCAATCTACTAATAGTGAGATACACGAAAAAGATGTTAATAGCGATAGGATCATAGAGATCTCTAAGTTTCAGCTCGCTATGTGGTTGATGTGAATGTTTATACCCCGCTTTCCAAATACGGTCCACGATACTGCAAACATTAATCTAAGCCACCTGAGGTCAAGGAATAAACTAGTGTAGCCGGCATGGTGCATTTAAGTAACCAACTTTAGGAATTAGCATTGCTGGCCGCTTTGAACTCCCGTATTGCAGTAGTATCTTCTCTAGGATAGAGCAGGTAGATCTCCAAATAGTTAAACTGAAGATGTATAACGCTGTGCTTAAGCATTGCCATGGCCATGAGTAAGACCACATCTTTTCGATTTTTACATATCATCTACCCATTCCCTATACAAGAACTTCAAATCTCCCATTTTCCTTTATCCAAACAGTCTACCCCGCGATAGGACGACATTTTGGTCGGTAAACTCTCATGACATCAACTTGCGTGCGGCACGGAACCAGTAAGCAGCCACCATATTCGTCTGCCTGAAAAAGCCACCAGCCAGGCCTCCGTTCTTATCATTGATGCCTTGCGCTACCTAGTTACATAGATCTTTGGTATAGATGTACCTAATAGTGAATGAATAGATAGGTAGTATTATATAGACTTAACTAGGCTGACATATAATACTATCTACTCGGAGATAAGTGCCAGCTAATTGTATTCTTATTCAACTTGACGCGAGTCGATCTCGTGCGAGCCTTCCAAAAACTCTCCAGAACTGTATCCTCACATGTTAGGATTATAGCTAGTAATAATCCAACTATCAAAGCAGCTATTCACTTAAAGGTTCAAGTAGTTCAAGATGGACGGCTATAACGATGCGCGCTGGTAAGTGAACAAACGTTGTTGAAGCCTCGATCGAGCCTTGCAACCTATACGGCTTGGACCTCACTATACTATGAACTAACACACCTTCTCTCAAATAGTCCCGTATATGCTGTACGTATCCATCTCGAATTCCTATATCGTCGCAAGCGATACCGGCTCCTCTACCCAGCACGAACCAATCTTTACTAAAACTCCTGAAAACAGTCCTTCTTCGGCGCCATGGGCTGCGCCGCCTCCATCGTCTTCACCGTGATCGGGGCATCCTACGGAACGGCGAAGTCGGCCGGGGCTATATTCTCGTCGGGAATCATCCGGCCGGAACGCTTGATGCAGAACACGTGCGTATCTATATAGCCCACTACCGACCCCTTTTCCCCTTTCCCCGACGCATTCAAGAGTCAAACACGTTGGTCCGTTTGTGAAGTCTTTGTGTGAGATATTGCCTTACATGCTATCTATACTACGTATGGGAAAAAGTAAAAAAAAAAAATAGATTATACTCGAGCACTGTCCAACTAACTACCCATCCATCCATCTAGACTATGCGCAATCATGGCGCAGATCCTCTCCATCTACGGCCTCGTATCAAGCGTGCTAATCCAAGGCGACCTACAAGAAAAGATGCCCCTATACCAAGGCTTCGTGCAATTCGGGGCCGGAGTCTCCGTCGGGCTGTGCGGGCTAGCGGCCGGGTTCGCCATCGGTATTGTAGGGGATGCCGGCGGTAGGTTTTGACGCTCTTCTCTCACTCGACATAGCTCTATAAACTGGTGCAGCTTGAAACTGATTTTGTGCGTAAAGTCCGTGCCAGCACACAGCAGCCGCGCTTATACATCGGCATGGTCTTGATCCTCATCTTCGCCGAGGTCTTGGGGCTCTACGGGGTCGTGGTTGCCGTGTTGATGCTCACTAGGTCGAAGCAGAACGTATCGCAATGTCTATATTAAGTTGATGGTTCAACAACCACAGCGCTGGCTTATGATAGAGCAATAATGAGGAGAAGTTGAGAGGTTGAGAGTAATGAGGGAAGTTGGGATTGTAGATAAGGGGAGAGCAACACAGGGTTTTTGTAAGTTGGAGTTGTTATTAGTAAGAGGAATCGTCAAAAGAGACGGGCAATATTATGACGCTTAATAATTCTTGACAATAGTACTAACTGAGCGAGCATACTCCAACTGTAAAATAGATAACTTCCCCTTGGTGTATAAATGTCCTACCTGCTGTCTTATCAAAATGTATGCTAGGCGATCCTCATCCTCGTCTTGTTAGCCTATCCATGCGCGCCAAACTGGGTCATCTACATTATGACTTTAAACAATGCAGGCCAAGGGGCCTCCGAAACGCCTATTTCTCCGAATTATTTGTCGTGGGCACTTTTCTCGTTCAGGCATATTCTACGCCTCATCGATTTTTGTAATTTCCGCCTTCGCTTCTTCCCAAGTTTCCTTACTTTTCTTCGCCCATTCGACTTGACTTTTGGCATAGGCGAGCTAGAAGAAAGCTAATTAGATTCCACAAGATATAAAAAAGATAGAAAGATGTCTTACCATATACCGCTTCAAATCCTCTTCTTTTTCATTCTGAAACCTCTTTAAGTCTTGCAAGATGCTAGCACTTGCGGCTCGCACGTCGTGCTCTATTGCTACTTGGGCTTGCTCAAGTTGTTCGATGCTCTCTCGTGTTTTTCCAATAGTGTCGCGTCGTGTCCTCTCGGGGTCAACGTCGGCAACACCTTGAATCGCGTGACGGATTGGTCCGAAGATTTTGTTCGTGATAGAATTGCCACTGACGACCTTTCTGTGGGTTGGGCTGGCAACTGGACGCTCGGGGGCACCCACCCTTGCAGAAGGTGCTGAGGACGTATCCCCATGAGCAGAAGGGAAATCAGAGTCGATAGAAGCTGTATCCTCGCCGCTGCCCTCCCTATGGTGCGATGAGGTTTCTTTCATGCTTGATGATCTCCGCGGGGGCTGAACATGCTGGGTGCCTCCAATCTGCTGACTGCTGCTGAGGTAGTGTTCGATTCGTCTAGCTTCGGCTTCGCTGCTTTCTAACTGTTCAAGGAGCGCCTTCTTCTTTACTAGATCATCATTCGTCATTTCCTGCTGGACTCTCTTCAGAACTCGATAGCGTAAAACACTTCGAACGACACCGGCGAATTGGGCGTTTTCTCTCATGGGTTCCGCGAAATTAGCGCCAAGGGAGCTGGATAGCTCTTCGGTTGCTATATACGATGAGTCTGCGGCTTGGCCAACCCGCTCTATGGCGGCCGCGAGCGATGCTGAAGGCTCTGATAGCGCGAAAGCATTGAACTTGGCTCCAAGATCGGAAAGGTCCGTAGCCAGTGCGCTCAGATGACTAAGAGTACGACGATTGACCTTCTCCATTGGCCCCATCAAAGCATTCTCTAATTCTTTGATGGATGATTCGAAAGCGATAAAGTAAGGATCCAAGTCATGTTCAGATAAATCCCGGGCATCGGGGGGAAACCGACGCAATACCTGAGATCCAACTGTATTAGAGCTATCAAAAACAGGCGCAGGTGATGAAGTCGTCGTGTTCTTCAACTTTGCCGAAGAGCTGGGCACTGGCAAATAACCGTGCGCTGGGGTAGGGTTTGCCGTGTCCAAAGGTGGTGCTTTCAGAATGGACTTGGGTATGGATGATAGAGGATGTGAATGAAGAACCTCATTCTATATTAATGTCAGTACCGGATCCCGCGTAAAAATGAGACAACGTAACATACCCAGCTAACGTTAGGATCCAAGAATCTCCACAAGATGCCGTCTTCTCTCACTTGGTCCATCCTTCGACATCGGTTTAAGAAGACAGCAAGCATGCGCTTGCGTAGATCTATAATCTGCTGATCTTGCTTCGCGTTGGTTGGGTTCGCAGCGTAATCCGCCATGGTATGCTTTTCTGGGATCGGGGGGATGATGAGCGTAGGATGAAGTTTAGTCAAAGCATCGCGTAATGACGCAAATTCCGAATATCGACGCCGGACTTCGAGATCCTAGATGTACATTCATGTAAGTAGCAGACAAGCACGCAGCAGGCGAGAAAGCATACCCCGGTACGTATGGTATAGACAATAAATTTACCACCGCTTTCGGTGCTCTTGCCAGCGTCGGTTATAAGGATGGGAAGCTCCGGGTTCTCGTAGAGGATCTGCTCGATACGACTGTCATATCCACCGGGCTTCCTACGAGGAGTTGGTTGATTGAACTCATCGTCACTTTCTGCATCGCTAGGCTGACGGCCGAATGTCGGAGGCGGCGCTGCTTCCTCACTTGTCGTGGACGGTGTGTTGGGGTCCTCGAAGCGCTGTTGGTCTATGAACACCCAGTCAGGTTCAGGTTCAGCCTTGTAAGGAAAGTCGCCCAACTCCACCGTGTCCCATCGCACATCCTCGTCCCAAGACATTGAAGAAAATTATTTAGCGAGACTTACAGTCACGAGAGCTTGGGGAGGCGGGATTAGCAGACGACGATGTTATAGAATCCCGACGGTCGAAGCTCGTGCCGTAGGGGTTGTTATCCTCCTCGTCATTCCACATGGTGAATACCTGTTGTCGCTGGAAACTCTAAGTAATACAAGGTCGGGCAGCTGATGGTAGGCAATTACGGCAAATCAAGGACAAAGTTCAGAGCGCACACTTTGGCCAAGAGGTTGCGACAAGGTCGTGGGCGAAGAGGCGGGGGAGGGGAGCAGGGCTACTACGTATGCTCATCAGGCCGAAAAAGGTTGTGGTTGAGTACAAGGTTATGCTGGTGTCGCCGGTGTCCAGGTTCCGCAGATTGAAGATGCTCGGCCGGTGGCCCGTAGCGTTTGAGAAGAACAATGCGCCGTTATGAATGGTGATGTTTATGTCGGAAGCTTGGGAGCCTACGGATATCGAGGTACCTAATTAAGCAAGGTGAGATCAGACAGCTCTTGTCTGCCGCTGCGCAGTAGTACCTACCCTACCATGCCAGGTATGAAGTAACATCCTTACGTCTGCGTCATGCTCCTACCTGCGCTTTCTGGCCCACTATGATTACCTAAAAACATTGTGGCTAGGTAGAACCTTAGTCTGGCTAGTGCCACTCGGCTTACTACCTACTTTATGCTTGTGAACGCACAGCGACATAGCGGCTCGCATCATACTTATTTCAACAGCTAGCCCTGCAGCTCAGAGATATTATAGAGAAATAAATCTTCGAAGACAACGGGTATTTTACCATCTGCATAATCCTCTTGAGAATCTGGTTTTACTTACAGCCAACAACGCCTGAAGCTGCAAAACTGCCCAGCAGGTTGCATGATAAAAGACACTACTACGATGCTACTTGCTGTCGGATGCGAAAAGGCCGAAAAGCCATCAAACCTGTCTAGCAACTGAAAAGACTTGTTCGCTCTTTTATGCCCTGTAACTATCATGAACACCAATACTCCTATATGAACCCCAAGGCATTTCTATTGGCGCTTTTCACTTGGACACTTGAGCTGAGTATCGGAGCATAACGATTGAGTAACTGTAAAGATGATGTCAGGAGCCGAATATTTGAGACCCTCAAAAGTTTATTTGGACGACCTACGAGATGATGCCCCCAATTGCAACAAAAACACCGAGAATCGACTTGTCCCCGACCGATCTCCCAGAGGTCACCCAACCAAGAGTGACGATGAGGCAGGTCTTGAGATGGCCCACCACTGTGCTGGATACTGGCCCCGTTTGGCCAATGATGAAGAATTGGGACAGATTAATCAACGCGGCAAACATCCCGGACTAGCCATTGTTAACCTACGCACTAGACAATGCAATCATCTCATAGACTCACCATTAAAATCATCAGCCACCGATTTAGAGGTACCAGGGACCAAGTGGGAAAGGTATCGGCGAAAGGGATCACGTAGAGCAAGAGAAATGCCGAAACTGGTGCTTGGTTGAGTAATAGCTGCATACTCGAAATCTGAAGTTTGCGCTGGTAGCTTTTGATCCATACAGTGTATATTGAAGATGCAAAAATGCCGGAGAAGGCGAACAGAACGCCTATGCTGGAAGTTGTCTTGACATGAGCATCGTCGGTGGGCAGCGAGTCGTAGTATGAAACGATACCAACTCCTAGACATGCAGGGACAAGGGCCATAACAGCGTTTCGAGGGAGTGTAGTGTGGTATAGAAAGAAATCCATGGTGGCGACGGTAGGAGTGAGGAGAATGCGCGCCACCTGGTAGAAGGTGATGGAAGAGTACGCCAGTGATAGGTTTGGTAGGATTACGTTTAGCGACATGGCTATAGATAGGGGTATGACCTCCCGAATAGTCGTCCTCCGTGGGGTGAAGTAGGCAAAGCGAGGCCGTGAGAGTGTGTACAGGAGCAACCAGGTCATGAAGAAGTGGAAGGCCGCAAATGTCAACTGCGCCAGCTTCAGAGACGGGTCGGAGAATATGGTTTTGTTCGTAAAGACCTGAACCAAGAGTGTTAGCTTCGCTGAGTTTCGCCGCGATCAATAAGGAAGTAGAATAGAACCTACAATCCCAATAGTAGCCAGCGTATTAACTACGATCCAGAAGGAGACCCGGACAATGCTAGTTTGCGACGGCGGCTCTAGGACAGGGTATTCCGTTGTGTCCTTCTCCAATAACGTCTCTTCCAGGTCGCTCTGGCGCCTTACACCACCAACTTCTTCGTCATCGCGAGAGGACATTCGATCGTTGCCCAGCTCATCGAAATCGCTAGGTCTCTCATTATCGGCGCGGCTGTTGGTTCGTGAGGATGCGCCCGAAGCGCTTGGGCCATGATGGCTGTGGGAGTAGCTCATACTGGATCGGGAGCAGCATGAGATATCACTTAGGTCGAACCGCAAGAACCATGGATCGCAGAGTGGGCGCCTGGATCTGGGCTCTACACAGCGGTGGGCGAGTGGAATTGGATGCTCAAATAGGGCATACAGCGTTTTAGGTGGTCATACTTGAACTGCATGGAGACCAGACAGCAGAGAAAATGATATTTGACGCCAGAGTTTCCCGGATAGGTACGGGCATGTAGTAGAGGTACCAACGCATTTAAGAATGAGGTCAATTGTTTGAGTCAATTTGAGAAATCTATGTGATGATTGGAGGTAGTGTATGTAAAGTGCCTTGTCTCATGAATGGACATAGCAACCCGGAATGTACATACGTATGTGATTACCGTGTTAGGTACAGCTCAGGGTACTTGGGAACAGCTAGCAGCGCCGAAGGTGGGACAGTATCCACAAACACAAAATGACGGCATATTAGAGACATCAGGGTTCTCCGCAAGGTCTCCGCGACGAGTTATGGCGGAGACCCAATGCGGAACGGAACGGCCGTGGCGCACCCGCTGCAGATACTGGTTAGGAACCTCCAATTGTCTAAGACTTACCTGATAAACGGCCCGGTCATGAACTGACTAACCAATCTGCCTTGGGTGTGCATGTAACCCGTAGCCGAGATTGTCTTAAAATACTGCGTTCTTCACTCCACATGAACGATAGGTACAACTCTGTACTGCATACAACGGCGCAGTGATATATGAAACACTACTACGATAATAATCGATGGCGTCTGGGTTTGAAACACCCATCCGTACGTAGTAAATACTGCCTTTAATATGTACGCGCCTACGGGCAGTGATACAGGTACATGTAGGTAAGTATGTAGCACAAGAGGGGAGTCTGTCCTATCCAGTGGAACACGCAAAGACCTAACCTAGGTTAGTTGGCGAGCTGGGAATTTGAGGATGCCCGTTTGAAGCGACTGATAAGATAGACTAAACAGATCCAGCAGATCCATTCAGCCCCCAATCGAGGCTGCTTTTCAGCTTAAGCCCTATTGCGTAGTTCTTGGCAGGGGAAGCGGCATCAGTAGAGAATAACCCGCTAATGCCATCATACAATATTGAGACTGGCAGGTTACACTTGACTAGCGGGTGGCAATACGGGACACGAAATATGCTGGTGCCTTTGAGGTATCCAATATATTATGTAGTACGTGCTTACACAAGGAAACAGATTCAGAGCCCTTTCTCTCTAGTTATAGGTGTCTCTATGCTAAGCAATAATGTTAGTGCTGTTGATCAGGGACCCTGCATAAATAGGAGTTCAAACGTTACATCTTACCTAGATAGCTTTAGGTAGGTCCACTTGCGCATCAATATTTGCAGATGTCGTAAGCTGTCGAATAACTCTACAACTTCCACAATATATTGTTAATGAGAAGCAATGTTAGAACAGTGCTTAGCTGGAATTGATCAGTAAGTACCACAAGTTAACTTAAACTTGCTATGTCAATAAGAATAAGGACTCAAGCTATGTGCTTATAGCATTTAAGCATACGTTTGAAAAACCATGATTTGAAAATATCAAAATCAGAAATTGGGAAATTTCTACGGCATAGGTAACTAAGTAACACGTTGCGTAACCTGAGAGTCATGGAACTAATAGTGTAATGTATGTGAGTAAGTATGGAAAGTACTACCTAGCATACGTCAGCCCATCTATTGTGGGGTGTGTGGAACTACCCGATGCTGCAACTCAGTGTAGAACCTGAAGTAGCAGCAACTTATAGTGGTTGGCTGTCTGGTGGAGTGAACAATGAATGACTGGATTTGACTCAGCACAACAGAATCTCCTCATTAGCCCTTCGAAAGTCACCCTACTTACTCAAGCATCTACATACCCAATAGTCACTCGTTGAATTCTCTTGCGGTAGTTGCATGCTGACAAGTTACCTCAATCGTTTTTAGGAGGCAAGACTCCGCGAAGACGACCGCGTGTAAGCGTCGAGATGCCCTGGTTCAGTTTCACTTCAATGACCAACAACGGCCGAGTCTGACTATCGCTGCATCAATTTTGCGATCCTCAAACATAAACCATTGGCCCGGGCCGTTGTGAATCTTGAATCCCCTCGCTTCTGGTCAGCGTCAAAATAGGCCAGATTGTCTTTCCTTGTTGCGTGTTGCAACGTGATCGGGTGATCGGCATTCGGTCCTGGGGATTCCGCCAAGCCAACTTATCGAGAATCTTCACTCACTACCTACGTTCTTTTACTCGGCGTGCTACTAACGTTCTCTATTTTAAACTCTGCTGTCCACTCTCTACACAGCGAAACGCCGTAACCTCTCTCAGTTCATCAATTCACTCCGACGCTATTTTGTCACGCGGCTTTCTCTACCATGACAGCCTCGACTGAGACAAATGGCGATAGTGGAGTGCAGGGTAAGCGTTGAAGACCTACCGATCGCGCGCTTTCGTTCGCTGATGTGTCTCATATGCAGCGCCACCAAACGGCAAAAAATCAAGTCGGTTCTTCAATGATTATGGAGTGTGGAAGGAAGCACCTGTTCTGACCGGCTCCACCAAATTTGAGCCCTTGACCGATGTAAAAAACATAATGATTACAGGAGGAGCTGGCTTCATGTGAGTTCGTTTGGCTGACCAGCTTTGGCCACCAAAACTAAAGAGATTCCCAGTGCCTGTTGGCTAGTTCGACACCTCACATTGACCTATCCACAAGCCTACAACATCGTTTCCTTCGACAAGTTGGATTATTGTTCCTCGTTGAACAACACACGTATGCTGAACGACAAGCGGAACTTTACTTTCTATCATGGAGATGTCACAAATCCATCGGAGGTTCTCGACTGTATAGAACGGTACAACATTGATACCATCTTCCATTTTGCGGCTCAATCGCATGTCGATCTGAGCTTCGGCAACTCTTACGGGTTTACACACACCAATGTGTACGGCACTCATGTCATGCTAGAAAGTGCAAAGAAGGTTGGCATCAAACGGTTCATCCATATCTCGACTGATGAGGTCTATGGGGAGGTCAAAGACGACGACGATGACCTACTGGAAACGAGTATCCTCGCTCCAACCAATCCGTATGCCGCGAGTAAAGCTGCCGCCGAAATGCTTGTCTACTCATACATGAAGAGCTTCAAGCTTCCGGTCATCATCGTCAGAAGCAACAACGTATATGGCCCTCACCAGTATCCGGAGAGTACGTATTCGAGGCTGTAATATGTCCTAGCCATTCAGTAAACTTACTTGCTTGTCCACAGAAATCATTCCTAAATTTACTTGCCTACTAAACCGCAAACGGCCAGCCGTTTTGCACGGCGACGGCAGCCCTACGCGTAGGTATCTATTCGCGGGTGACGCGGCCGACGCATTTGATACGATATTGCATAAAGGCGCTCTCGGGCAGGTTTACAACGTAGGATCCTATGACGAGATCTCCAACATTGACATATGCAGGATGATACTCAAAGAAATGGGGATCGTGCACGAGGACGCGTCAGAGTTCAGCAAATGGATCAAGTATACACATGATCGTCCTTTCAATGACCACCGCTACGCAGTGGACGGCACGAAGCTTCGTCAGCTAGGCTGGAAACAAAAGACAAGCTTTGCCGAGGGCCTCAAGGTCACGGTAGAGTGGTATAAGCGTTTCGGGGAGGAATGGTGGGGTGACATTAGCAAAGTGCTCAGCCCTTTCCCAATCGTCGTTGAGACCGAGGTGCATTCTGATAAGGAAGAGGTTACTGACGAGCCACCTTCGGCTAAGAAGCGAAAAGTCTCAGGTTGAGCGTTGTTAGAATGCATTTTTGCGAAGGCCGACGTGGGTTTGTCGCTATCGTGTATTGTTAAATGAGTTTATGTTCAAGATACCCGGGGTAATGAGGCCGAGAGGCCATGAGGCTGGTAGATGTGGGAATGGGACGTCCTAGACCAAGACACTCATAAGGAATGCTTTATGATAGATATATAGATAGCATCAACATTAGCATTGTGTATTAACCTAGCTGTCTCTCATTTCTAGTATAGCTTACCGTGACAGAGGAGGGCAAGTTACACAAACTATTTGATTTGTCCCAAAGAATATGCAATCTCAATACAATTATTAGTCTGTAACCTCGTGATATACTTACGCTGATTTTGAGAGAAGGGTGTCTTGAACTCAACTGGCAGCTTTGTTATGATCCCCAAGATAGATATTAATCTGAAGAATTAAGTTGTTAATGTCTACTCAGCCAAGTTGATTCTTCCTTGTGCGATAGTTGTCCTTCTATCTACAGTGTTATAGTGCGAAACCGTAGGCTTGACGCCTATAAATAGCCAAGATTTGCAATAGTAAACAGTTTAGCGACTCTCACAAGGCCCCGTAAGATGAATCATAACAACGCAACTTAAGTACACGGATCCTAGGGCCACGTGGTTGAACTGCGCTTTGTTGCAGTGGCCTGCAGCACTAAGTACGTTGACGGAGTAGTTCATTATGATTCTTTTGGTCTTGAGAGAAACATGACTCTACTAGCTTCAATTGAATAAAATATCAGACTTTTGTCTTAAACAATCATAAATGCGGTGCTATTCCGTCGTGATTTAATACTGTATCCCAGAATGCCACAGGTGGAGCAGCAAGGCCCACCGTGGCTGCTTCCCGCAGACTGACCGGCTGCTGATGATGGAAGTTATTTAAATCACATAATGTACTTATAGCATAGGTGAAGCAGGTCTTTGATAAGTTGCGAATAATGGACGGTATAATAAGAATTATCTAGAAAATTGCTCTTGCTATAATGATCTTCCTCATCTTTTAATAGTATAATAAAATTTACCCGTATTGTTAGGTATTTAAGATAGCAATTTCGATAGTACGGCACAAACGTTCAGGGTATAGAATCCTGCCAGTGGTAGCGAATTCTGTTCTCATGTTTTATAGGTACCCTTAAACATGCCGGCGCCGGTGACTGTTTTTAGTTTCCGGTGCCCAGCTGTCCAATCACTCCTATCTGCGCAGTCATCCTTTGTTGGAACTTTTGGTGAAAGGCTTGATAAGTGCTCATTCTGCCCTTCACCAAAATTTGTAGAGATTTTCTAGGATTGGCTTCGGGTTAAAGCTGATCTACCTTTGAAATATCGGAAGCATTGGTTAGAACTGCCAATACACATACTGTTATATCGACTTTCTGACAGCAGTGGTATATCGACCTGTGTACATCTGTATACACAGTAGACATGAGTTAGTTGAAGGGCTAAGTAATTCAGGACCCCATAGTTAGTATGCCCAGGTGTGGTTCTAGTGGGGGCTAGTCGACATCTGGACCCGACATGGGCTTCTTTTGCAGGCTTGACAATCCAAGACAGGGGCTTCCATTGGTTTACCGAGGTACTATCTTGCTGTACCTAGCGACCTAGCTGCGTGTCACCCACTGTCGGTGGTTTCGTGGCTTCGGTGGGTGATCAGACGATGCTACCCTCCCCTGCACTGGCACATAGCACTTGCAGCATTCCCTCTGTAGCGAGCAGCCATATGACACCAGATCAGCAGTGCGCCGGTGCCTGCCATGCCTGCCATGCCTGTCGTGGCCGTCTTAACCAATCGCTAGCCTCGAGCTGAATGCAAACCACTCCTTTGTTCCAACGCACCCTGTCACTATCACCATCATCAGTTACCTACAGTATTCACACTCGTTTCGTGATCTACCCACTGCATCTGCGCCATGGTTCGCCGGGAATAGACCGATATAGGCCTCTACTGCCTGGCCTCGATTCTTCTCCGTGACCCGAGTCTCCTCGTCTACTCTCTGCAAGCTGTCTTTCTATGAGGTGACGGCGTGTTGCCTGCCATCATGGGATCGAGCACAAAGCACAAAAATCGACGGGATTTAGCGCACCGGAAGGACACAGGATTGGTGTTACTGCTGCAGGAGCGGTAGTACTATCCAGCCGTAACCGGAGCCGAGATAACTCGGCCATTATAATCTACTCAGCATGGCACCGCAATCAACTCATTCGTCCAATTCGTACTCCGATGGATTCAGTGCCTCGACCCGTCCCATCTCGGAATCAGCCGTCCCTGAATTAGACGCCGATGTTTCTACGACCGACGATGTCACAAGCGACTATCTCAGTACGAGGACGAGGAGTGTTCTCGGGCCCATCTTAGACCACGATGATGGATACGGGTCCAATGCCTTCGATACAACGTCTATCTACACGCCTAGTCACTTCCCTACTATCTCTATCACATACCGTTCTGCAGATAGATCATGGGAGGACGCAGAAACAATGTCAGTAGACCTTCCATCCGGCTACCGTCTTAGTGCGCATGACTGACTGTCTCGATATAGAGACTCAACCCGGTCAATAACGGATCTAGATGTGAACTATGTCGTTGAAAATGGGCGGCGCTACTGCGGAGCATACTACATGCCAAATGATGAAGACGAACAAGTGCGGCTCCAGCTGCTTAATCAGGTCTATTTAAAAGTCTTCGACGGAGATTTGACTACCGTCCCTCTCGAATCTCCCACACACATCCTTGATATAGGCACCGGCGTCGGTGAATGGGCGATCGACATGGCTGAGCTGTATCCCGAATGTGAAGTTACAGGGACCGATATATCCAATATTTTTGAACGTCGGGTACCGCAAAACGTTTACTGGGAAGTTGACGATGCCGAATTAGAGTGGGAGCGACCACCAAACTATTATGACCTAATCCATCTCCGTGACATGACTGGCGCATTTGCGGATTGGGAGACTATCTATCGGTCCGCCTTTCGGTGTCTAAAACCCGGGGGTTGGATTGAGATATTGGATTATGATGATAAAAAGGGGATGCACGACCTGTTTGCGTATTTTGAGCCCGAATCAATGCTGTACAAACTGGCACATGATTTGCAAGAAGCCTCCATAATGTCAGGCCGGTCGCGAGGAATAGGACACCTCGAACCGAGATTATTAGTCAACGCTGGCTATGTCGATGTCAACCTCACTGAATATTCCATACCACTCAAAACGCAAGATGGATCAACGGGGAAATTCTGGCTACTGTCATGCTTGAACGGCATGGAGCCGACATGTTTACGGTTACTCACAAAGTACAAAGGCTGGAGCCCCGAGGACGTTCGCATGGGTTGCGAGATGGTTGGGGAAGAGATGATGACGCTTGCCCAGGATCCTCAAAGGGCGAAGACTTTTGTCGTGAAACTCAGAGTCCTGACAGGGAGAAAGCCTGGCCATCACAGCCGCCGGTTAACGGCACCCGTAGGTGAACTTGGTGGGTTTGAAGACAACTTAGAACGCGTTTGTGGTTCATCGGACATGAAGAGCACATCGACCGGTTCTAGACACCTGGGCCACCTACCAACGGATGACGACCAGCGACGGCCTGTAATACCTATTGTTCATGAGATAGCTCCACCGTCGAGTGACATCGATGAGGACGAGAAATCGCCATCTACTTATCCCGGGTATAGCACCGGACATACAACAGAAGATTGGCTGAGAAACGTTGACGTCGATCATCCCAGTAATGATATAGACCACGACGCTTATACAGATGCCACGACGGACGATACCATGACGGAAGAGCATGGCGAGGAAGATAGAGAGGCGACGGCATCAACTAATGGGTCATACTAAGATATCACGTATGGACCACTAAACCCCACGATCCCGACAGCCAGGGCCCTGACTGGCGTGGACGACACGGCGCGGACCCAAGGGTCAACATAATAAACTACCTCTGAATATTTAGTGTCAACCCGGACTTTCATTCGGGGTAACCGGGAAGACATGGCCATTTGTATATACCCATATCGGTCGACAAAACACATAGATTGTTCATGCGAGCGACATTTAGCAGGCGGTTCTTAGCTGTATCCAGCGCGAAACTAATTGGAGGGGACTGGAAAGCGTCGATATGCCATCGACACGCAATGTATCTCGTCAAGAAGTTCTTTAATGAGTGCTCTGGATAGAATGGAAATTGATTCATAGTAAATGCTGCGCTAGCCCTCCCGTAGACAAAGGAACGAGGTTATGAATTAGAGAATCTTTAGCTTACAAGATAAGCGTCCCGATCACACATGATGTCACATTGCATTGGATCAGGTGCGGCGGGCGTTGAGGCTGCTTCGTTACATGCATATATCCAGGAAGCTCGAAATCTATTGGTGCAACCTGAGGCGGTGGACACTCCCGTGATTGTCCCTCGCAACTTAATCTGGTACCTATCCAAGTGCATAGAGCTCAACCCGGATCCTTGCCCAAGTCGCATCAGGGACAAAGCCCGAGTCGCTCAGCCTGCACTGAAGCTCCTTAGAAATCCACAATGCGAAGGTAGATGAGCCAAGCCGATTAGATGGCGCTCGACGCAAACAACGGCTTTATTGGCGCCAGCAGCCTGAACCATGAGCTTGACGGCGAGAGCTTGCCCATCTTCGACATCGAGCCGGTGCAGCTCCAATTCTCCATCGCCGCCGACTTCGTTGCTGCACAGGTAGCCAACAATGTCTTGGTATTGGCGCTGTCCAATGGCCGCATACTGCGCATCGACCTCAACAAGCCCGAGGACATAGACGGTAAGCCTGGGGGGCTTTTACACGATGTATACGAGATAACAGGAAACGCTGACCCGCACCGGCTGAGCCAGACATCGATCTTCCCAAGCGCGTATCCGAAGTAGGCGTCATCTCGCGCATGTTCCTCGATCCCACCGCCTCGCACCTACTGGTCTGCACCTCGCTCGGCGAGAACTACTATCTGCATACTCAGTCCCGCCAGCCACGCCCGCTCAGCCGCTTGCGCGGCGTCTCGATCGAGTCAGTAGCTTGGAACCCTTCCCTTCCGACCTCTACCACCCGCGAGATTCTGATCGGTGCCTCGGATGGCAACATTTACGAGACGTTTATCGAGCCATCCGCTGAGTTCTACCGAAAAGAAGAGAAGTACTTGAAGGCGCTGCATAAGCTCCCTGACGGGCCCGTCACGGGACTATGGGTTGATAACATGGGCGGCAAGGCCGACGTTAGGAGGATTCTGATATGCACGCAAAGCAGGCTATTTCACCTGGTCGGCCGTGTTGGACGGAGTGGTCATGAAGGTAGCGGGTCCATTTATACCAAATTATTTGATACTGAACAACCCGTTATCCATGAAATTTCACGGGGCTCAGCCACTGCTCCTTCTGCTCTTGCTATATCTCCAGATCCCCCAGAATCTGCTTCATATGGGGATACTGTGCCGGATCGAGCTTTTGCTTGGCTGTCAGCCCAGGGGATTTATCACGGAAAGCTCCTCACATCCACATCTTCGGGGAGCAATGACTTAGGAAACAAGGTCTATTCTGAAGCGAAGATGCTTCCAAGATCCCAAATCTCGTCAGCGGACGCTTCAGGAAGACGACAAAGCTCTGGCGAGTTCATCGATGCGGCAGTCTTGACGCAGTGGCACATAGTCAGCTTGGTTGGTGGCCGTATTGTAGTAGCAAATCGGCTTACAGGCTCTATTGTACACAACCAAACAATTCTGGAACCTGGACAGAAGGCTCTGGGTCTCTATATAGACCAACAGAAGAACACATTTTGGTTATTTACTGCCCAAGACATATTCGAAATTGTAGCTAGGGATGAGGATCGTGATATCTGGCAGATCATGTTACAGCGGCAGCAATTTGACACTGCTCTACAGTATGCTCATACCGTTGCGCAGAAAGATGCAGTAGCGACAGCGTCAGGGGATTATCTCACCGAGAAGGGCCTTTTCATTGAAGCTGCAGGTGTTTACGGCAAAAGCAGCAAACCGTTTGAAGATGTCGCTTTATCATTCATCGACCATGGTCAGACCGACGCTCTGAGAAAATACCTCCTTACAAAGCTTACAACATACAAGAAGTCCCAAATCATGCAGAGAATGATGATAGCGACGTGGCTAGTAGAGGTGTTCATGGCGAAGCTCAACTCACTGGAAGACAGCATCGCTGTTGAGGCAGAGGCAGGAGATGAACATATAGCTCAGTCCAGACAACAGCTCGACGCTATCCGAGAAGAGTTCCACAACTTCGTCGAGAAACATAAATCAGACCTCGACCGCAGAACGATATACGATGTCATCAGTAGCCACGCCCGAGAAGAAGAGTTATTATTCTTTGCAAACGCGATTAACGATTACAACTATGAACTTTCTTATTGGGTGCAAAGAGAAAGGTGGACGGATGCTTTGAATGTGCTCAAGAAGCAGACAGATCCGGATGTCTTCTACCGGTACAGCAGCGTACTCATGACACATGCAGCTCACGAACTTGTGGAAATTCTTATGCGACATGCAAAACTAGAGCCGCGGAAGATTATTCCGGCGATGCTGGATTACAATCGGAATTTCAGGGGGACACTGGCGCAAAACCAGGCCCTCAGGTATCTTCAGTACGTCATAAATCAACTTCAGTCCACAGATGCTGCTGTACACAACACCCTCGTTTCTATATATGCATCACACGAATCCAAATCCGAGTCGGGGCTACTTGCATATCTTGAATCGCAAGGTGATGAGCCCAACTTCGATCCTGACTTTGCACTTCGCCTGTGCATACAACATAAGCGCACGCTATCCTGCGTCCATATATACACCAACATGGGACAATACGTTCAGGCCGTAGACCTTGCCCTTTCCCATAATGAGATCGAATACGCATCTATTATCGCGGATCGACCCACATCAAACCCGACATTAAGGAAGAAGTTATGGCTTGCCGTGGCGCGGAAAGTGATATCCCAGTCGAATGGAATCAAGACAGCCATCGAGTTCCTCAAAAGATGCGACCTATTGAAGATAGAGGACTTGATCCCCTTTTTCCCAGACTTCGTTGTGATCGACGACTTTAAAGAGGAGATATGTACCGCTTTAGAGGATTATTCACATAACATCGATGCTCTGAAGAAGGAGATGGATGAGAGTTCTCAGACGGCGGCGAATATCAAAGTAGATATTGCAGCCCTCGATCACCGGTACGCCATCGTCGAACCTGGCGAGAAATGCTACGTATGCAGTCTACCGCTTCTCAGCCGGCAGTTCTTCGTCTTCCCTTGTCAGCACGCGTTCCATTCCGACTGTCTAGGTCGCAAAGTTCTCGAACAGGCCGGCGTGAGCAAAAGCCGTCGCATCAAAGAGTGCCAGGTTTCCATCAGCAAGGGTCTTGTCAGCGGTGCCCAGAAAGATGCTATGGTTGCGGAGCTCGACGCCCTTGTGGCCTCTGCATGGTGAGTACTTTTCTTGCGCCGTTGATGTCTTGTCGAGATGTTTCTCAACCCCCTGAATTTTAGCAGTTACTGATGAACCCTTGTAGTATCCTGTGTAGCGACTACGCGATCAAGCGAATCGACGACCCCTTTATCGGCCCGGATGATGATGTGAATGAGTGGGCTTTGTGAGACATGTCAATTTTGACTGACACCACTCGAAAGTTATTTTAGTAGAGACAATTAAGTGACAATTTGCTCCTATAGCATATCAGCTAATTATAATCTATTTGGAGGAGAGAGGGGCTTAACTTAAGTATGGTTGATAGCATTGTCAGTATAGCGAGCTTGAAATTCTAAGCAGATACCCATCCATCTTCAAATTCCTGTCCGTCATTTATCATCACCTGTAACACCTGCGGAGAATCTAGTGCAGTTGCTTGCAACGGATTCACCTGGTCATTAGATTCTAAAACAGTTCGCGCAACCAGCATTGCCACGCGAGCGAACGAGACCGTTTTACATCAGGTGAGACTCTTGTCTCTTTTTTCGACGAATTGTGCCTACGCCCTAAGCGCTAATTTCGGTAAATATTGTGTTACAGTTACGTTAGTCCTTAGCTAATGGGAAAGGGGGCGATATGCGTGGTGAACGATGTTGACATAGAGCAACATAAGGCTGCTGCCCTCGTACCAGGTCCTAAAACGTGCCTGGCTGTAGTTTGTCGCCGTCACCTAAGGCCTTGTCAACAGTTGCTTAGGTTATTGTTTTGAAGCGAGATTTGTATACTGCCTTTTTTTGCAACGTTCTGGCTACATCCGTTGGCAGACTCCTTAATTTACACAGATGGTAATACTCTTCCTCCTTCATAGTTCGAGTTTGTTAGCCTTCCTATCTCCCCAACTCGATTTCAACAATTAGATATGACGGCGCCGCTGTGTCCCGCGCAGGCGAGTAGATCGACAAGCTACGCAGCGACTGTGAAATGGCTGGGTCTCTTGCTCATGATATGGGCAGTCGTGGGTTGGCTGCAGTTCTCAGGGGTGGGTATAGCCAACTTTCTCTCTCCCTCTGTCACTCACTCATGAGCTTGTTCGATTCTTTCTTTCTCCATTTCTGGTAATCCTAAGGTTGCGAAATCAGGAATAAACGCTTACTAACCGAACTGTGAACTCTCAGCATCCAAATCCTCTTTTAGTTCCACCACAACTTGAAAATAACGAGATAGATGCTACCATTTTGAATGACTCCCCAGAAGCGGCCCTGTCATCATCTACTGAAGACTTGAGGCCTGAGAGCCCAGTCCCGGTCGCCGCCCCGGCTGCCACTGCTGTAAAGAAGCATATGGATCGCGTTGCTGTGATTATCGAGGATCGACCGCTGGGCAACTTGATCCCGGTTATATGTAAGTAGAAGACCGAGTTGAATAAATACTTATTATATGGATATTTCTCGCTTCTTACAACGTTGTGGAATCAGGAGGGCAATCGATCGTTACCCAACCCACCTTGAAATCCAAGGCAGCGCCAAATGAGAATAATGTCATCTCGTCTCTTAACTAACATGCGTGTTATGTATCTCTTAGTACATTTCCACTCCGTCCTCGGTCCAGAGTGGCCAATAATTTTATACACCTCTCCGTCGACTGCTTCAGAATCACTACGCTCAGCACCCTTCTCGCGGGCCATATCGTCATCAGAGATCGAGATTCGCCACCTCCCACACGAGACCGCCTTCAACTCGCACGCCTCGGTATCGGCCTTCCTAGCCTCGCCCTTTCTCTGGACTGATCTGGCGCCTTACGCTAAGATTTTGCTTTTCCAAACCGACAGTATCTTATGCGCGGCATCGCCGGCTCGCGTCGATGACTTCTTGGAATACGACCTCCTTGGCGCGCCGATCCATCCGCGTTTCGGGACCGGGTTTAATGGGGGCCTGTCTCTGCGGAACCGCGAGCTCGTCTTGCGGGTGCTTGAGCGCTGGGATTTTGGGGTTGATAGTGCTGCTGCTGATGCGCCGCGCGAGTGGAAGTATGAGGACCAGTGGTTCTTTGCGAGGATGAAGGAGTTGGGGGAGAATGGTGAGTTGGCGGATGAGTTAGGGGTGAAGGTTCGTCTCCCGGACCAGGATACTGCGAGTAGGTTTGCTGTTGAGACGATTTGGGTCGAGGACCAGATGCCCCTGGGATTCCATCAGCCGCAGCGGTGGCAGGGCGAGCATATGGGTGATATCATGGAGTATTGTCCTGAGGTGGGCATGATTGCTGGGTCTAGTTTCTTTGGGTGATTGTTGGTATTGTTTGTTTTATTTGGGTGGCAGAGCTGCTTAATGCTTTGATATATAGGTAAGGACCTTGTGATGATAGATACTGAGAAGACTCCTGATGTTCATAATCTACCCCCCTGCTATCTTGGGAAGCTGGAGGTGCTAGATTTATACCATTCAAAGAGGCATCACCCGAAGCTCGCATAGGATTATCAAGCATGATACAATGTCTACTGACCAGGTTTACATAATTACTATCAGAACCCTGTCCTAAGTTGACGTCTCGATATAGTGTGCCCTCCTATAGCATCTTGTTGAGCCCACTCAATATATACCTTCTCAACTATATCATAGTGGTGGTGCTTTACTAAAGTGATGGCAATGTACATTGTCTATCAACTGTCTTTGTAAGCTACTAAATAAACACACATCCTAGCTAAGCTTCTAGCTCATTCAGGACAGTACAAGTGATTAAAAGAACGGCCAACTTCATTGTGTATCCGCGAGTCCTAGCTCCAAAATACTCATGTAGGTTAACTCGTTTACCGTCTAGCGAAGGTGTCCTGACTAAGAACGTAGGGGCACCACCTCAGGGCCGTTTCGCTTGCTAGTATGGACGGAATCGTTCACCGGTGGCAATTTCTGCTTCGTTCCTTCATCTTGCTGACGAGCAGATGGAGTTGGAGAGACATAATGTTGGGTTCATTCACAACAACCTCCACCAATGCATAAGACAGTCGGTATATGGTTTATCGAAGACGACTGGACCACTTATGGGCTTTTCATAGAAGACGCTAGTCGAGCTTCTAGAATCCCTAACTGAACTATAATATCGCCACGCTTGTACCAGATACTTGGAACACACGAGATAAATTCGTTTCCAGGACTCGCGGAAGGCGGTGACGGCATCAGCTTTGAAAGATAAGATTAACTACGAGCGCCACGGCGCACTTGGCCGGAATTACAAGGATGCTGGCCAGAACCCGACTGAAACGAGATTTAGTACTAATGTCTGTCCTGACTAGTAACTGAAAAATCGATTCTAGATTAGTATACCTATATCTCGAATGAACGACCTAGCCTCTCTATAACTGAGATTCGGTGGGTCTATATACATCGATATTCGTCATCATTGTACGATGCAGACTGGCTGGCCCTCGATGGCAGACAGAAAATAAGGAACCTGGCTGGAAACAGGCCCTGGTTGAAGTATCTGCTCGGCATGAAGTTGGCTCTGCCAAAAGCCTTGCAGAATTACGTGGGTATGATGCTATACATAGAATGGCAGCTTTATGCTATAGTGATCTTCAGCTAGCAGTTTGCCGGATCGTAGTGCTGGTATACTACTATATGCAAGGCTCAGGGGTGCATGTCACAGAGAGAGGACAAAAACATTACCAGCATATGCAAATCCAAGCGTTGGCGCATAAAAACGTCTCCTGCTAAGTTGTTGTACCGCAAGGGCAGATGGATATGCAGTGTCATGAACGTCTTGGGATATCGGATCGTAAATGTGTTTAAAGTTACGAATCGCCGCTCTCGTAGTCAACATTCACCCAAGCTAAGACCATCGTCACCAAGCTTTGGATCTCGATGGGCCATTCTCGTAATTTGGGATGGCAGATTGGGTGTGCTTCCGCAGGTTCGTTTCATAAGGACAGACAGGCACTTCATTTGCACTAACTACAATAAACCGCAACAGAGCAGGTTGATGAGTGAAAGTCGATACTGATTAGGTACCTGGCTAGGATTTTAGTGGGGGCTTGTACCCAGCACCTGCACTGCCGGTTGGCCTCATTATGCGATAAGCCATGTTTCAGAATCTTAGCGTGTCTCTTCAGAAAGCTTGTACAAAGGCCATCATTGGCTCGAGCACTGCCAGCCCCAAGTAGGGTGCAGTACCTCATTGATGGGTTTGACGTGCTACAGCGTCGTCCTATCTCGCATGGCCCCCTTTCTCTGGACGACCGGCACAGACGGCGAAGATAGAAGACATCACCTTTAATAGAACTGGTCACTCTGTGGCCGGCTTGGGCGACTGGACGTCAGCAAGCCGGAACAGACGCATGAAATCCTCGCTATTTTCGGCCCGTGACTGGCTAAGGTTGGCTAAGGTTAGCTAGTTACAGGCCGCACAAATGATACTTCGATGGAGCGGCGTTTTCACCTTTGTGCCTGTAGCCTGTAGCCTGTACCTGGTTTGCAGGGAGGTATCAACACAATTACTCACATTCTGGGACAGCTACTTGGCAACTACCATGTAGCAGTTACGTGGCTTTCTGCTCCAGAACCGGGCGACGATCTGTGGGCATTACGTCGTACGCGTTGCGACTCTTCTTCGAGGGATCATCGTCTACAACAGGCCATCCACGCAGGCGTCTACCTCGAATACCTGTTCAATAATCTGTAATGCTCGCCAATTGGCCCAGGAACTAGAGAATTCTAACGGCTTTGGTCAGGCCACGGCAAACGTACGAGATGTTACAGGATGGTGGAAATGGCTCATCTGCTGATGTGCAGAAGACCCATTATCCCTCTGTTCCCAAGGAGGAAGTTTTGTATCCCATTAGCTTGCCAGTAGCGTCCCTTCATTTCTTCATGGTTTGAGTATGTCTTGATAAGGCTTGGCATACCCCAGATTCGCCGGCTGACTTGGTAGCAGTCCCACGTCTAGACCTACACTACCTCAAACCACGGACGATCCCTTCGTCTAATTGCGGCAGTCTGCCTTGAGCTCATTGCGTTAAATACAGTAAAAAACAGTATACGAGTATACCACGGTATTGCCCTGGTCCATGTACGTAAGTATCTACCTCAAATTGAGTGGCTAGAAATGTTTCCATCTCATCATCACGTTGCTGTTGGGCTAGGGATATTTAACAAGACTACGGAACTTGCGCTCCCTTTGAAGTAACAGATTTAATCGACTGACAAGACTCAGGAAGGTGTCCTAGTTAGGTGTATCGAGCTAATAGCTATAGGTATATGCGCGTTCGTTATCTTGCATGCTTCTAACTTTTGAGTTCTCGTGAGAGGCCAGGTAGGAACTCGAAACCCGGGCTCTTAGGGCTGTGATAATGTAATTGTCTCGGCAAAGCCCTTAGAAGGTAAGATGCTCATTGGCCGCCGAATAAAGAATCATCTTGGTACTGTAAGAGACCGGAAGAGGAAATGGCCCTGGGAGTAAATCGAGGTAACTCGGCTCTTATCGGCCCATTCCATTAATATAAATCAACTTTTACTTGCTCCGACATAGTTACAGTACTGTAGCATCGAACTGCCTTGTCTTCGATGCTGCGATTATCAATAGATAAATCGTTGAAAGTTATTGCTTGCTCGTCCTGCCTGACTAATACTTGGGGACTTTGAAGAAGCCTTCGAAGCATTGTTTCGAATTTAGGGCCATATTACTGTAGATGCCAACTTTTGGCAATTTTTCAAGAAAAGCTTCACCTCCACTTCAACCCGGTTCGTACTAAACTGACGTTCAATTGTGGAGAGAGACGTCAAAATAGGGGCAGAGAAGGGGTTTTGAATAGATTCCTACTTTGGTAACTACATTACGTAGGGCAGTAGGAAAGACACTGTAAGTGAACAGTATAGCGATCAATTTAGGTACATTCACAAGTAGGTATCAGACCCACCTGCATTCGTAGGGGCTGCTAGCACTGCACCGTAGGAAGCAGGCAGTCCACCCCCACCAAAACGTCTTTCATGTTTTTTGGCGCTTTTGCCCTGCACAGCGGCCGCTGAAAGTTCAGCCAAGACCGTCAAAGTCCATCGTCTCTCCTGGCCTGGGTACGAACACCTCTCACCCACACCACAACCTTTATTCTAGTCCACCACCACCACTCCTTCAACCTCTCAACTCACGCCGCTTCTTTTTTCCCTTCTCCAGGCTCTTCTCCCCACCACCTAAACGTCGAATATTAGAATCATTAATGGAGCCTGTATATTGATCCCAACCTGTTTAGATATTTGTTGCGGTTTCTTTTGCTTCTTCCTGTCTCCCGCATCTGGTGGATTCACGTAGGCCGTTCCGCCGTGGAGGGAAGCGGGAAAAAAATACCGAAATCCCAGCCCTTCGACATATAGTTGTCCACCAAATCCCCCGATCTCCTCGTCCCGTGCCCCCCAGGCCCTCTTGTTTTTCGGCCTTTTGTCTCGACACTCCTTCATTCGACTGTCGCCGACGGTCGATTTCACAGATTTACATCGTTACTAGCTTACGACCTGCGTGCTGCGTCGCCCGGTAGAGACCCTTCCCGATCGCTTCGCTCACTGCCTTGTAATCGCCCCAGAGAAACCTGCGGGACCAACTACTTTCGCATCTCAACTCCACTCCTTTCCAGAGCCCTTCTCTCTTGCACTGCGCGAGACGACCTAATCGCACCCGCACCCACCCAGTCGTCGATCCGCCCAAGCACAAGGAGAATACCAAGCTCGCGCCAGCTTGACAGCCACGTCGACCTCGACTGCTTCGCTGCCATACTCATACACGGCACGAACATCCACTTGCCCTGTACTATCATCCGTGGAGAGCCCATATAGTCGACTCTCCTGATGAGGGTCGGATGATTAATTGATAATGTCAAGTGCTAGATCCGAACACCTGTCTATCGGCTACCCGCCCAAGTCTGCCGGTAGCCAACGTTCTACCTCTCCTGTCACCCACATTTCTCCCATCGAGTCTCCTAGCGGCTCTTCGATCAAGTCTCCCTTTGGCATGTCAGGCGTCATGAATCCCGCTTCAAAGATAGGAGGCGCCTCACGATCGGGGGCTGGCTCTCCGTCGCACGATGGTACCCCTGGTTCTGCGAGACTCTACTCTAAGCGGTAAGTCACAACTCGGTTCTTCCATGCAACCATAGCGAATCTACCGTCGCGTGCCTTGCCACAAGCCGAACCGCACTGACAAGAATGAATTACAGGGCCAGAGAGATACAAGCCCAAGAAGGCATCCCCGGCTTGCCCGTAACTAATCCGTGGGGTGGTCCTCCTACTAGTGGAAATTCGACCCCCTTACGGGAGAATATCCCGGAATCGCCCACCGATGGATTTCCAGACTTTGCACAATTGCCGACCCCTGATAGCCTGCCGTCAACTAGACGGGCTCGGGCTGGTACCGTGCCTTCCCGATTTCCCGCGGTCAATGTTGGAAATGGTCTTCACAACATTCCCACCCTCTCTACCCAGTCTTCTCGACCAACTCCCTCTCACACCCCATTCAACAAGACGCCACCTCCAGGTCTCACAGAAAACACGGCTGCTTCGCAATCCTCCGCGCTCTTATCAAGACTCCGTGCGGGTTCTATGCCCCAACGTAGCCCATTCTCCCACGGCCCCGGTACTAGCTCGCCCTTTGGCCCATCTGTTTTCAGCACGTGGAATCCGAGTGGCCGAGAAAGAGGTAACACACTTGCTAGTATCGCCAGCATTGGATCCAACGGCCCAAGTTCTCCAGCGCAGTCAGCCATGTCAAAGGACGGCCCGGGTGACAACGATGTTCATATGAGGACTCTTGATTACCTAGGCTTGGCCGAGACACCTCAACCAGCTCGTGCGCAGCTCGCCACACCTTATCTCCCCGGGCTCGCAGATTTCACTAAACAAGCGAACCGATTCCGGTCTTATTCAGTGAACAATAAAGATAAATACGCAGATGAGGAGGATGATTACGAAGAGGACGTATTGGCCATGGAAAACTTTTCTCGTTTACAGGATCAGCTTGCCGCTACCAATGCTGCTATCCACAACCATAATCTTGCTGTGCAGAATTTCCAATCGTTTGCTTCTCAGGCAGTCACTCGACCGCGCGCACGAACGGCTGGAGTGCTAGATCTTCAGGGGGCGGGCTCACGACTCATGCGTAATAATTATTATCCCACCCCTTCTCGCCTTGATAACTCGATTACTGCCGCAGATATACGCTTGTCGGACGAGACAGAGTATGATGATCTTCCAAACGCTGTAGCAGCGATGAATCTGGCCCGTTCGAATAGCCGGAATAATGGATTATTAACAGCGGAAGAAGCCGGTCTCGAGGGCCCAACTAGTGCGTTGTGGCTGGGAAGCATTCCGACCTCGACCACAACCTCCACGTTGACGGAAATGTTCAAATCTTATGGGCCCATTCTTTCAGCTAGAGTATTGACACATAAGAACTGTGGTTTCGTCAATTTCGAGAGGACCGACAGTGCTATTGCGGCCAAGGCTGGTATGAACGGGAAGGAGATATTCCCAGGTGCTGGTCCAATTCGGATCAACTTCGCCAAACCACCCTCGGCTTCCAATACACCCGGCCACGACGGCGCCTTCCCAAGTCCAAGTCCTGACCCTTTCGCCAAAAACCAAGACTCTACTGGTGCGGCCACTACTGGCACCGCTGCAGACAGTACGTCTTCTGTCGCGAACGCCTCAGCCACAACCCCAGTCATTCCCCCTCTTCGTGATATGACTGCCGATATTCTGCAGATTGTCAGATCGTTCGGAGCATCGGACGAAGATACCTTCAGGATTTCACATAGTCTCCAACAAGCAATCCAGTACACTGCGTTCGTTGACGAAATTCCACCTATCCGCGAAGCTACCCATACCCGGGTTCATGATGCTCCAAAATTGAGAGATATTCGAAAGCGCATTGATAATCAAAGCTTGTCTCAAGCGGAAATAGAGAACATTGCCGTTGATATGCTTCCCGAGATTGCTGAGCTTTCATCAGATTACCTCGGCAATACCGTTGTTCAAAAGTTGTTTGAGCACTGTTCTGATGAGCTTCGGGATGCCATGCTTGCCGAGATCGCTCCGCATATGGCTGAGATCGGTGTCCACAAAAATGGAACATGGGCGGCTCAAAAGATTATTGATGTTTGCAAAACACCTCATCAAATGTCTCTTATTGTTGAAAATCTTCGGGCATACATTATTCCCCTATTCCTCGATCAGTATGGCAACTACGTTTTGCAGGGATGCCTTAAATTTGGACCGCCTTTCAATGATTTCATATTTGAGACTATGCTTAGTCGGATGTGGGAAATCGGTCAGGGACGGTATGGAGCTCGAGCAATGAGGGCATGCCTTGAAAGCCACCATGCCACAAAGGAGCAGCAGAGGATGCTTGCTGCTGCCATTGCTTTACATAGCGTCCAACTTGCAACAAATGCAAACGGGGCACTTTTGTTGACATGGTTCTTGGATACATGCACGTTTCCTCAACGACGAAGCGTCTTAGCTCCTCAACTCGTTCCTTATTTAGTTCATTTATGCACGCACAAGGTCGCCTATCTGACGGTCTTGAAGGTTATCAACCAGAAAGCGGAACCCGACGCCAGGGACACCATCCTAAAGGCACTCTTCTTCACACCCAAGGACCAAACCCTGGAGGCTATTCTCAGCGACCATGCTTGTGGAGCTACACTGATTTTCAAAGTTCTGACGACTCCTTTCTTTGACGAGACGATTCGGACCCAGGTTGTCGAAAACGTTAAGAACGTTTTGGTACGCATCAAGGCACAGCCGAACCAAGGATACAAACGACTGATGGATGAGGTTGGCTTGTCTACCCGAAGTGGTGGAGGCGGTGGCGGATCTCGGGACCAATCCGTGGGCCGCCATGCGTCGAATGAACGGCAACGCCCTACTTCTCGCCAAGCCCAAACGAACACTGCTGCTGTTCAGCAAAATCCGCAGTATGGAAATCAATATTTGAACCCGCTTAACCAGGGCAACTCAGCAGCCAACTACGACATGGGTGGTTACGCTGTGCCACGTAGCGAAACTGGAGATCCTAGTATGCCTCCCTACGCATCGTATGGACCTCAGGCTCCAGTATATAATGGGGCCAATGGATCATTGGCACCTGTGAATATGCAGCAACTGCAATATCAGCAGAATATGCTGTCGCGTGGTACACCGCCCATGAACAATTTCTACCCGCCTGTTCAAGCTGGATATGGAGGGTTCAACAACCAAAATCCCGCGATGGACCAGTTCCGGGGTCAGAACGTAGCGAATAACAGTCCTATTCAGCCACCTGGCGCTGCGCCTGGTTTCGCCCCGCCTGGGTTTAATATGGGAGTAAACATGCCGGGCTATGGCTATCCTAATGGGATGCCGGCTGCACCATACATACAAGAACAACCTGTCGGTTCAAGACGCGGACGAGTAGGTCAACCCCCTCGAAAGCGATCGCCTCGGCCTTAAGTTGCGGCACTGACAGTTCCATCTCAGAGATGAATGCAGCACTGTCTTCGTTATAGCTAAGGGGGAGACTAGCCAGTCTCCAGAGGGATACACTCTGTTCATGACCAATCTTGTCTTATGCGTTAGAGGAGACGATATGATCAGATACTGGTCTCTACTTCGTTATATCTTGACGAAACAAGCATGAGCGAGAGGCTAATGCATTCTCGACCCGGAAGTTCAATGAGCAGCTTACTTTTTTCTTTCCTTTTTATCCGTGGGGGCAGGGGACCTCTCGGATCATTTCTGGATGCTTTGCACAGTTCACGTTCGTTTAAATAACATTTCCAAGGCGATTTATAGATACGACTGTCCATCACGACCAAAAGGAGTTTTACTGCTAGTCGAGACTGGTTAGGGGGACTTGGGGGCCACAGATTATGTTTCAAAACTTCGTCCTCTTGGAGGGCCCTTCCATGGCACCTACCTCGTGTAGAACAGCAAAGATGGGTGGTTTTTTTTTATGAGGCAAACGGTTCTCTAGAGGATACGAAAAAGCATGATTGTTAAACAGTGGAGTAAAGGGCAAACTCGAATGATCCTTTGCAGTCGCTCGACACACCATTCTTCGTTTCCTTTTCTGATTCCGCGCTTTTCTGCTTTTTCACGTTGAGTTGTTGTACTAAGAAATGCATTAAGATAGGTAGACACTACCTATGTAGTAGACTCCTTAGCGATGAGAATCTGTAAGATTGTATGGACTTGTTGTAAATAAGACATCAATCCCGTCATGATCGTGACAGCTCCGAATCCCATTTGTATATACCATATCTAGGATTTATTGGTGCGTAGTAAGCGGTGCTAATTGTGAACCTGAGCCTCTCCTATAGTCTATATGTTTCCCCTAGTTGATTTCACACTCTGTATCTACTCCCTTTTCCACCACCCTTCCCCCTTGCCATCAACCAAATCTCATACGAAGTTGATCGTCTGGATTGTAGCCCGGAGCAGTATATTTGCTATATTGCCCAGAATCTTCGCTTTCAGATCGCGCGCACGGGTAAGGTCTATTTGCCAGCAAGTATTATTCGGAACGGTATAATTCAACATCCTCCTTGACCTAACGGAAAAAGATCGCATTAAAGCTTGCGGTAATACGCTAGATTGGTATTTGAAAATCAAGCAGGTCTCAAAAATGCGCCAATCCACATGAGATCCTACTTGGTTAATCGATCCTCCCACAGGTGACTAAAATGCTCGCCTTTGCGTAACTGCTTGTCCAACACTCGGCAAGGTCGTTCATGCTATTGTATTGTATTGTATTGCGCTGAGACAGTCCCGCTGCAGTCCACGCAGTGCTTCCGTCCAGCAACTCATAGCTCCTCAGTGCGTGGCAATAGGACCGTTCAGATCAGGACCCCTCCGCCAGGTGAGGGTTGTCTCGGTGTTCCATGATAGGTAGGGCTAGACAGCCCTCACAGTGCCCTTTGCCTGTTTCTCTAGTTCCCGTATCCATGGCGGTGTACCTGCTCTTCTATTTTTCCGAACTTGTATAGATTTCAAGCGACAGGGTAGTATGACCAGATACGGACTCTCATATCGTCAGAGCCTGTGGCAAAGAACCCACCAGTTGGGCTAGAGTCAACTGATCTCACATAGTATTTGTGTCCCTCGAGCAATAACTGAGCAGAACCGGTGCGAGTATCCCAGAACTGCACACTCCCACGTGCGGAACCAGATATTACCCAGTTGGCATCCGGAGTAAGTGCAACACCAAGAACAACACCTCGGTGACCTTCAAACGTTTTGATGCATCTCTTCCACTTTCGTGCGGTATTGCCCGAAGGCGAAAATTCCCACATCTTGATCGTCTTGTCCAGGCTACCACTTATAAGCTCTTTGCCACTAGGCGAGAAGGCGATAGAATATACCCTATCTTGATGGCCGTTGAAACTCCCTAATAAGAACCCTTGATGGATATCCCAAACGTGGACGCTGTTATTCGTGGAACCAGCTGCTACATACTTAGCATCTGGTGAAATAGCCACGGTAATAACGCAATCCCCACTGGTAAGGGTTAATATGTCGCTGCTAGATTCAATGTCCCAGAGGCGTACTGTGCCATCATCACTACCAGACGCTATAATTCTACCATCCCGAGCAAAATCAATCGAGCAGATTTCTTCGTCGTGCCCTGCGAATATATTGCGAATAGTTCGGTTAGCGATATCCCAAACCCGAATAAGTTTATCTTGTCCTCCAGTCACAAGGTATTCGCCGTTAGGGCTAAAACAGACGCTGTTGATACACAAAACGCCGGTAGTATCAACGTTTTCGTCTTGTAGAACGTAGACCTTTTCGCCACTAGAAACGTCGTAAATTTGTGCCGAATGGTCGCAACCAGTTGCCACCCATTTCCCGTCGTTACTGAATCGGACGCAGAAGACCATGCTCTCGTGAGATAAAGTGTGAACAAGGTCTACGTCCATAACGCGTGGGGCATGTTGATTGAAAATAACGAACCAGTCATCCCGAGTTTTCTTCAAATGTGCAGGGACGCGGTCGGGGTCCAGCTCTTCAAGTGCACTATTCACTATTGCATTCGAAGATTGACGACTTTGCGAAGAGGACCAGCTATCACTAGATTCTTCCTTGAAATATAAATTTTCAGAAAAGTAATCCACGCTGAATTGGGTTATTGACGTCGATTCTACTTCGCTGATATTCGGTGGATTCCGATCGAGATTGCAAAGTTGGAGCGGCGGTCCACCACGTGTTATGCTCTCGGGGTATTTAGTCATGTCAAGAAATAACTCGTTGCCTTCAGAATCAACAACACTTATTTCCCCGGAGTCTCCCTTTTTCGGAGCCACACTTTCAGCCCATTCAGCAATTGAGACAGAATATTCGTTACCGCTATCATCCTGGTAAAGCCTCGTTGCATAATCTGTATCAAATGTTCCAACGGATTTGCTTGGGCTGAAAGATGGATCCGTCGGCCAGGGAAGGGAACGGAGAGAAAAATCATGAATATGCTGCAAGACGTGTTCGACAAGTTCAGGTGAATCTTGGGGTCCTTCGCTGTCACACAATGGACATTCAGTAATTCCCATCACCTTGATTTCTGCGTCTGATAACAAGTCTTCGAGACTGTCAGAGATAGCATCCGGGTGTCTAGACATAATATGGTTTATTACTGCAGAGAGCGATTTGAACACGGGAGCGTCACCCTCGCAACAAGGACAATGCCATTGAGACGGATGGTCATTCATGACATGGTCCTTCCATTCGTTATGTGTCGCGAAGAGATTATAGGGCGTTGGACAATTCTCGAGGATACATGTGTACGGACTGATGTCCTTCGCCAGATGTTTTCTTATCAAGTCAGCATCCCAAATCAAAAACGGAGAGACTTCCTTACTTCCACTGGCCATCTTCCATTTCACTCGCTGGAATGGCTTGACAGCAACAGGGGCATTTGATCAACTTCTGTTCTGAAGAAGCATGCGCCTTGGGATATCTTGCGGAAGCTGTAATGGTCGTAATGCGGGTGACCGTTGATTTCGCCTGACGGCTATCTTGAAGTCCGCCCCATTTCGAATCCAGCCCCGAAGCCGATGTCACAGTCGTCACAGGAGCGTTGTATCTAGGATTAGTCGGCAACGCTTGTCTTTCTTGCATTGTCACAGCTGCATTCTCAAACAGAGTAGAGTTATCTCTCTGCTTTGTATGGCTTGATGGCATCTCACCGATAGTCTGCTGTAGGGTTATGGGTTGATAAGCTTTCGTTGAAATGTCTTTCAGACCGTGAGAGCGTCTCTGAGCTTCCAGGAATCGATGTCGTCTCCGGAGGTTGGCCTCTATAAGACGTTCTTGAATTGATGTGAGCTTGAGATTTGCGAAATAATCGACGCTGTGTATTTCCTTCCCCTCATTTACGGGCCTGCCATTCTCGGTCGGCTTCGACGCGATAATGCAGGCGAGATGTGCTTTGAACTTGCGATACTTCTCCCGATTCTTATCAAAGGAACTATCCGCTTTTCGAAGTCGAGACTGGCGCCCGCTTCGTCGAATTTGAACTCCAAGGATGCCAAGGCTGTCTATAGTAGAATTGATATTAGAAATTATATCCTTGATATCGAATTTGTTTTCTGCAGCAAAAGAACATTCGCTGAAAAGTCCCTGTAGCATGAAAAGGAGCCCTCGGATGAGATAAACATCATCAGACCGGTGCTGGAATCGCTGATCCAATGACGCCTTCGCTTGAGCGGTGGCCCCAACGCTATCGGCCCAGAGCCTTAGATCAGCAAGTCGTGTTTGTATATAGATTTTGTCTTTGCCTTCTAGCCGTTGGATAGTCTGCACAGCGCCTTCTAGGCATGATCTCGTCATATCAGCAAGCGAAGCTTCTGCAAAAGCAGGATCCATAGTGAATATCGTAGTTGCCAGCTCGAAGAGTTCGACTATGGGTGACCTCCAGGGACATATAAACGGATAGCTCGGTAGAGGGTAGCTTCGAAGGTTGCGTCGGAGATTCTTCAATGCTCGATCAGCTCTGACCCCTGCACATTGTTGCAACCTAACCACTGACTTCTACGATGTGCGGAAGTCCTACACCCCTCAGCGACCAATCTACTCTCTATCAATAGTTCTCATCACAGATCTTCGTCTCAGATGATGCCTTTTTCCCTGGCCTAGCCTCCTTGCTCGTGTCATTATGGCGCATACGCAAGATAATTTTATCGCGTTGCAAATCGTTGCTTCAATAGCACTTGAATCCTCCAAAATTCTCTTCCCGCTCGCTATCAAAAACAAGAGCGGCCTAGCTGCCAAGGTCGCGATTCAGCTCAAGTCTATCGCAGAAAATCTATTTGATCAAGAGCTTTCTAGAATTCCCCTTGATGCTGAAGTTGTTTCTACACAGGCTCTTCAGGATTTATTAGAAATAGCGAAGGTACGTAACAGCGCCCGAGCCATAGCAGCAACTTGAAGTAATCAGCTCAACAGTGGCCACCACCCAAAACTCCTCGGGATCATCACCATATAGAGAAGGATCCTCAGGAGCTACGGCGTACTCTCATTCATCTATTTCAAAATGAACGACGGGTGCAGAAATCGGTTACAAGATTTTGCCAAGAACTGCCCCATGTCATCCTGCCCTTCGAATCACGCTTCACCTATCTTTCAGATCTGCTCAAGAAGAACATCTTAGAACCGCAGCATACCGACACCGCTGCTTATTCGCAGCCTCCTCCTAGGGATGTATATCCTGACAAAATTCACAGGCTTCTCCTTGACGGAGTCAAAAGTCACGCAGCTTGCGTACTGGAGGGTCATGTAGGGCGAGCACTCAAGGGTACGGCAAAATCCAATTGGCATATCACTAGGTTGTGCCTCGAATCCGGATTCTGTTCAGACGACCAACGAGTACTTTTCAAGGTCGTAACCACAACTTCGAAAATGACACACTGGCAGGAATTAGCCTTCAGAATTCCGATGCAAGTCCATTTCTCTTACGTACCCCAAGGAAATAAAGGACCTCCAACAGCCAAAGTGGCATGGATACCGCTCCATACGATACGTCATCCCTCCCGTCTATGTGACGGAATTATCTCTTTTTTAAGAACTCAACGCCAAGATTAAGGTGTTCAACTAGGCTAATCAGACATAGAATGAATACCGAATCGAAAGATGCCCATCAATCCAAAGACACTTTCGATACATCCGGGTTGACTTTAATTACAAATGGAGATACTTGCAAATACCTCGACAAACCAACTTTTGCTAGGATCAGTATTGGCAAGTGTAAATTCTTATTACCAGACTTGAGCGGTATCAGAGACTCTTGTCAAGCTCAGATCGTCCCTAGTCGGATATTGGTTAGCCCTTTGTAGGGGACGCCGAGCAAAGTCGTTACTGGCTCTACTATTATAAGCATCTCTCCTTGCATATCCGAAAAACAGAAAAAAATATAAGAGTGGGCGTAGTCTAATGTTTATGGATGAGAAGTCGAACAGTTAATCTCTCATTCGTTTTGTCCTAGTTACTGACAAGTCTGTGTAGAATTAGATGAAGACTGCCATCTCTACCAATCGCGAGAACCTGAAAGACTTCAGTACATCATATCAGGCCATGGTTTACCACTTTCTGAATTGTTGAAGTTGAGCGATCTCACAGTCGAGCAGAAGATCAAGCTGTCTTACACTGTCGCTCGAGCATTCTGGCAGTTTTACAGCTCGGAACTAATGAATGCCGGGTGGACAAGTGAAGACATTTTGCTCTTCCGTTTGGATAAGGAATTCTCGTCTCCCCAAGATATTCTTCTGAGAGTTTTCGTTTCCTTCCCTTTCGGCGGCCAGTACAAGGAATCTCTCGCAGAGTCCCACGATGAGGGTCCTTACACTCACCGGTATCCACGAATACTATGCTTAGGGGTAATTCTTCTAGAAATTGGGTTAGGCCAGGCTATAGAAATAGGAAAAGCCTCAGAATTGGCCTCCGTAGAACACACAAACCGCGTTCATATAAAAGCAGGATTGAAGTTAAGGGAACTGAAGAAGGCCAAATGGGATGCATTTAGATCGAAGGACGACTTTGTTGAAGCTGTTGAGAACTGTCTGGAATCCATCAACTTCAAGGAGACAACAAGCCGCCGGAAATCCCGGAACAAAGGTGATTCGAGTGAAAAGTCACCCCTCTCAGAGAGAAGAAATGCGCTTTACCGAAAGGTGGTTGCACCCTTATTTCGGCTAGCCACGGTGGGATTCGAAGACTCAGATGAACCAACTTTGATCCGAATTCCAAATGAAGTATGCACAAAAACAATATCGGCCAACGATGAAGAGCTTCAAAGTTCCTGGGGTGAAATTCACGACACCCACTCTTCGTTTCTTTCCGGTCCCTCGGGGACCGGGGAGGGATTCCTCCATCATCTCCAAGTCATAGCCGGACACATAACGCGCTGCCGACGACTGGCGAAGATCACAAAACCAATCCGAGTCGCCGTGTTGGATACTGGATGTCGGAAAGAGCTGGATTTTTTCAAAGATAGCCGTAGGTCAAACCAGCTCAGGGGCTGGAAAGATTTCACTGTGGCAGGATCGCAAAGCGCAATCGACACGTTTGGTCATGGGACATTCATGGTACAACTTCTCATGCATGTGGCGCCAATAGCGGATATCTACATTATTCGTGTAGCAGAAGATACTGAGGGCCTGGAGAACCATGAGCAGAATATTGTCAAAGTACGTGATATCTTGCTTTCCATCAGAAACGTACTGACTAGACTAGGCAATCATACACGCCGGACTCGACCCGGAGTGGAAGGTTGATATCATTTCCATGTCTTTTGGGATCCCCAATGAGCGTAAGAAGAAATATAAGGCTATTTCAGATGCCATCGACAAGGTCACCAAAGAGCGCAGTGGTTCTGTGTTGTTCTTCGCAGCTGCCGGGAACTCAGCGATAAAAAAAGAAAATTTCCCAGCTAGTCATGAAGACGTTATATCTATATATGCGACGAACTCAAACGGAGCCTTTTTGGAGTCAAATCCGTCCCAACCGGAAGATGGACATAAGCTTCTCGGTACTTACGGCACCGATATCCCTCCCTTCATCACGGAGGAAATCCAATCGCTTTTCCCGAAAGCAGATCTGAGCGCGGGAAGCTCAATTGCAACCGCTATCGCAGCTGGGGTTGCTGCTATGATACTATCGTATATCGCAGCACTGCCGTCGTTGCTCAACTTCAAGCAATCTGAGAGGGAGTGCGCTAAACTTCACACGAAGAGTGGGATGCAGAAGATGCTG
Source organism: Xylaria curta (assembly GCA_022495235.1). Taxonomy (NCBI): domain Eukaryota; kingdom Fungi; phylum Ascomycota; class Sordariomycetes; order Xylariales; family Xylariaceae; genus Xylaria; species Xylaria curta. Next base: position 154,910 of record MU375902.1, on the reverse strand, counting down.
TACGATATGTCAGCCTTCAAGGGAAACAAACATTGTTTCATCAATCCAATAGGGTTTTGGGGAGAGAAAAAGAAGGATATGGAGGTGTTCATTGCTATTTGCTGTGCAGTCGGCCAAATCCAGGACTAATGATGTGAGATCAAAATCTAATGCAACGCTAGTCATATGAATTTTGAACAATATAATCTAAGTGTGACTCCAAGCCTTATCGTGATTTCTAGGATTTCTAGACCTACGGCCACAAGAGGCGCTCTTGTTGTCTACCTAAAACCTCTATACAATCGAGCCGCTTCTTTACTTATTCAATGGAAGAGAAATCCACACCTCATTTTCTCCGACATCCACACTTTTGTACTCAACCTCTTCCTCCAAGTCCCCTTCAATCTCATCTTTCCTAGCTTCAGTAAGAATCAGCGGCTCCTGTGCTTCACCCGCGGCACCGGTCAAGAACGCGCTCTTATGGCTAAACAAACCCGTTTCTAGCCCCGCCCTACGAGTGCGAATGACATGGAGCTGATACGCGAACACGATTCCCGGGGCTGTGTCATATGAACCGGTGACCGTCTTCTGGCCATCGTACCTCACTTTCCCACCAATCTCAATAGGCAGCGTTCCCGCGGGGGGGTCGGACGCCTCGGCTTTCACGGCAAAATTGGAGCCCCTTTCCTTTGTCACTGTAAACGACAAGGTGGCAATGCGCAGCCCTGAGACGATATAGAACGGTCGCTTGCCAAACATGCCTGAGTCAATATGGGCGCGCACAGCGGGGAGATTGGCAATGGCGGTCACCATCTCGGATGTCAATGGGTCTTTGAAATAGTGGATTTCGTGGTCGGTTTTACTGTAGTTGATGTTGTTATTCTTGCTAGAATCGCTGCCTGCTGAGGTAGACGCAAGGCCCTTGAAGGTAGACCACATGTTGAGACCACTAGACTGTGATTGTGAGCGCTTGTGGGCGTGATTCGGTTCTACGATGGTTGCCTGAGGTGGTAGTTCAATTTCGCCTGCAGTGCCGCGGCCCACGGTCGCGAGGACCGTCGTCGGTTTAGACCAGTGTGGAATCACCATACCAAGGCGGAGGGGGCCATCAATGGTGAAGGTAAAATCCGGCAGTAGAAACCACGTGCTAGCCATCATAGAATCATAAGAGGTCAACTCAAATTGAATTTTACTCCTCGAATGAGCTACACTATATGCTACTGGAAACAACCACTTTATGTTCTTTAAGATGAAAGGTAGTTAGGATCTTTGGGGGGTTCTAACAAGCTGGGACAAGATTCTACAGCCCCCAATACAACACAATGTTCTATGCAGGTCTACCTACATCGCGCCACTTCGATGTCTACATGTTTCGAAGTTGGGGGCCGCAGAGCCTGCTTGTTGCGCTCCGCCCGTCGAAAGTTCAATTCAGCAAGAGGCAAATCTACCATCCGCTGCAAAAAGATCTTATCGCTTCCCAGGTTGGGATCAGGTCGGCTAGAACTCCAAGGGGAGCAGAGTGCCTAGGCGATTACAATGCCAACAACGAAGCACAAGCAGTTAACTTATCAATGGTGAAAAGCACTTTGAAGGCTACGGTGCTTTGAGGCTAGGATAGGGTTGGGTGTTCTGTTTAGTTGATATATATAGAATATTTAGCTGTGGGATTCCTAAGCGTAGATGGTAATAGAGCTAGCTGATCAAGTCGACTACTTCGTCGCCTTAAAGCCTCAAAATGCGCTAATCCACATGAGATTCTACCTGTATGTTGGTGCCAACCCATCCACACCTCCTCAGACGCATCCAGAATTCTTTCAGTAGTATTGAAAATAATAAATAATATCATCGCTCGGCCCGCTACGAATATGGGATCTACCCTATTATGCGAAATATGCCGGCCAACGCTGTTAGCTCACAACTCTCCTTTCAACCGTGAGTATATCGACGTTAATGATGTATTTCCATCTATGGCGGGGCGGGATGGGTCAGATGCCTTGGATGCTTCAGTGCTACGCCAATCAGCCAAAGAGGGCTGCATTGGATGTCAAGTGCTGATCGATGGTGCCGACAAGTACTTCGCGACATTTCGAAATCGCTTCCCAAGCATCAAGACTTTTGAAGCACTGCGATTTCTTCCGTTAAGCGACCTTTTAACTGCGAGGCTTGTCTTTCCCGCTAATGAAGAGGTATCGGACGACGTCTTACTCGACGACGCTTCATTCGAGTACTACGTTCCCTTCTATAACGAGAAGGCCTTCAGTGGTAAGATTCTGTGCTGCTTTGTGCCGTCAATGATTTCGTGACACTGATATTTCCCGATCATGAAGAAGCAACTGTTGAATGGAAGGCTCTTACGTGGGCTGGGCATCTCCAAACGGAAGCTTTATCTCCTTCCCGGCTCGCCATCATACGAGCGTGGCGCAACCTCTGCAGAGAGAAACACGAGAAGTGCGGGGACACTACTAATGTACCACTTCCAACTCGAGTGTTGGAGATCACAAGGGAAGATGGGCGGGCGGAAAATGTCATGATTCGTCTTGTAGAGACGAACGGCGCGCACGGCGAATATTTCGCTCTCAGTCATCGCTGGGGTGACCCAAGCTGCCAGCCTCTGCGGACATTGAAAAGCAACATCGAGCAATTCAAGGAAGGGATCGCAGTAGGGTCACTCCCTCGGTCATTTCGCGATGCGATTACAGTCACCGATGAACTAGGAGCCCGGTTCCTCTGGATCGATTCACTATGCATTGTGCAGGATGACAAAGACGATTGGGCAGTGGAGGGCGCCCGGATGACTGCAGTCTACAGCAACGCATCCATCACCATCGCCGCAGCGAATGCGGAAAATTCCACGGCCGGCTTTCTCAGGGCTGGTGACTTGGAGCCGAGTGACGAGGGTCATGCGCTTAAAGTCAAGATTAGCGACGATATCGAAGGCCTGGTCTACGTTCGCAGGCGCCAGCATCGGAAACGGGGTCTAGATGGAACAATGTTCGGAAATGCCTCATGGAGCCCGGAGTTAGACTCTGTCTTACACAGTAGAGCCTGGTGTTTCCAGGAGCAAATTCTGCCGCCAAGGCTCCTCGAGTTTCTCCAGCACGAGGTAGTATGGACGTGTTGCGCAATGACCAAGTGTGAGTGTCGGGGCGGCGCCTTCGAACGACCGGGCTACGATCGCATCCAGCTGCGCCAACTGCACCATCAGGACACTGACCAAGTCAAGGACGCCTGGTATCAGTGCGTCACGTACTACTCGTCGCGGAAACTCACGTATTTCAGCGATCGATTTCCGGCTGTGTCCGGGATCGCTAGATTCTTTGGAGAGAATGTCTTTGCGGAGCATTTCGAACGTGTCGATTACATCGCAGGACTATGGAGCGACTCTATTATTGAGGACCTCCAGTGGATGGTCATGGCTCGAGGTCCGGACGTGCAGGAGTTTGACGAGTCGCAAAGTAAAATTGCGCCTTCGTGGTCTTGGGCCTCGGTGCCTGACAAGGTCGGCTGGAACCCAAGGGGAGGAGGGTGCCTAGGCGATTACGATGTCAACAACGAAGCCCAGGTAGTCAACTTGTCAATGGTGAAAGATAACATTAAGCACTTTGAAGGCTACGGTGCTTTGGTAGATTTTGATGTTCCTCTGGCTCTCGCCGGGTTTCAAATGCCTGTCAAGTTCATACCATCGGAAAAACTTGGGCCGCTGCTCATTCCCGAAGGCTTCGAGCAGGCAGAGTCGATAGATATTTCTACTCAAGATGGACAGGAAGAGCTTTGCAAGGCACTGGATCTGGATGTTCGTCCGGACCACAACTGGGCAAGCATGGGAGTCATGGAAGGAGAAGAACTCATCTTGTTCTTGATGGCAACGAAGAGCACCGGGGCTTGGATTCCAAGCCACTGCATGCTAGTAGCTCAGAAGGTAGAGGGCGCTTCGCTAGATGACTATCAAATGTACCGACGAATTGGGTTCGCTATATGTTCCGCAAATACAGAAGTGTACGACTTCGCGGGCAGACAGCAAGAGTTCTTGATCTTGAAATAGGAGATACATGGACGCGCTGTGATAGGGAGGGGATATGTAGATAGATCCACGATAACGCGATTGGATGTCGTACGAATATTATAGAAAAAGCTTATATTAGTTTTGCTTCACGCAAGTCATTGATCAAGCGAAATCTTCACGGGAAATAGATATTTTGGGAGATATCTAGTTCAGATATACAGAAACCATCGTACCTGGACAAACTAGATAATCGTCTACTACAACAATTAATGCAGAGTCACTCATCTTCAATCGTTGATATCATGTCATAATGTACAGTGTATGCCGAAGAAGCTTGAGGCTGAGCAAGCTTCTACCTTCTCTTTCTCATCTTCGTTCTAGAATTTTTCAATAAATAATGCTCACCTACTCCTCTACTACTCCGTCCTACTTCATAAGCTGAACATTATGGAGGATTATTGTACGCTAAGAAGATTCGATGAATTACATGTTGCATAAGACAGTGTTGTGTTCCTATGAGTTGTATTAAACACCTAAAAAAACACGTTGAACAATTTAATACGATGGTAAGACACGAAACACACTAAGCCGCACAATACGTGGTAAACTTATTTCTTATTATATGCCCAATGTTCGGATACTCTTTACGCCATACCATATGCAGTAAGTAGTTTGATGTTCCAAATTTGTCTCTCCCTGCTGGTGTCCATACGCGTATAGGTCAACACTTGTCGACGCGGTTCCATGGAAATAGACGACCTAGCGCGTTCCGCACGACGCGCGTGTGGAACAAATGTCGCAAATCGGATCAAAAGCCTCTGGGCGCCAGGTAATTAACTTCTAAATACACATTTCGGGAGGTAGCGTTATCCCCGGCTTGCTCGCCTTTTGTTTGACATGAAACGGGGGCGAGCCTATGAAGATATTCTATCTTGGTCACCACAACGTGTCATGTGTGTTGATAACGGGAAAGCACCACGATCGGGTACCATGTCAGCGTATCAGGCTGCGGGCCAATCAGAGGCAATCGAATGATTGGTAAGTGACATTTGTGGCACCGCTGATTGCCGGTGACTGGGAGACGTAGTGAACTATTGATAAGCGGTGACGGAGAGCGAACGCGCTCAGCCTTTGGCACTGAGCCTGTGAGATCTGAGATAATTGTCACAGCTGGAGCAAGCCAAGAAAGCAACCCAGTAGGGCTAGATTTAGGCATCTTTTTAGGAGTTCCTTAAAGATAGCGATGTGGTACGCGTTGCTGGCTGGATAAGAAGGCTATTTTCATAATGAAGTAGGGTTAGGGATTGCGCTCTCACATCTGACACAAATTATTTTCAGCTGATGTGCATGACCGAGTCTGTAGCGGGCTTAGCGTCATCAATATCCTGAGTCTTGTCCGTGTCTTGTGAGCTGGCATGATCAAGGTTCAACTCATCAACGATGGTTGAATCATCATGAGATATGCTATTAGGCGTAAGCGCCTTGAGTTCAGTGTCCGGCTTCTCGCGGCGGGCATGGTGTGTGCGGCCCTCGAGGATCTTAGAAACTCTCTGCTTCAGAGCATCTGCCTGCGCGAGCACGGCTTCGAGCGTTGCGACATCAGCATCGGCTAGACTATCGCTAGCGATGTGCTGCGCACCATCCCGTGCTATCAGGGAAATAGCACTTGGGTTTGCTTGGGACTGTAACCGAGAGGTTGTTAACGAGCGGTTTGAGGATTGCAAATATGAAAATTGTACGTCACTTACCATCATAGCCTCAGTTGGTTGATGGGCCCCAACGCCTTGGCCATCGGCTAACTGTAGCAGACTCAACGCGGCATGCTGCTCTTCCAGGCTTGGCGGGTTGAGTGCAACGGTCGAAGCGGGGCTAGCAACCGTTCTAGGCTGGAAGTTGGATTCCCCACGGTTTTGACGGATTCTATAATTAATAGTGTTAGATGATGTTGAAGGAGTTGTTTGGTGTTACTAACCGGGATATGAAATCCTGCTTGATCCCCTTCGCAGATAACCGGAATACGCGGCCAAACGCCTTCTTTTCTTTCCAGGCGGCTTCATTGTCGTCATCACTGTCATCTTCCTCAATCTCTATCCATCCATTATTAGCTAGACCGCGACTATAGCCTTGCTCAATCGCAGGCATATTCTTGATTTTGCGATATTTATGCGCTGGAGCCAAGCGAACTGGGAGGTCGCCAAGCAAGTCATCGACATGACAAGGACAGCGCCATGTGCGCAAGATTGGCGGGAGCGCGAGAGGGGGGCTGAGGCATTCGAGGTGCCAATTCAGGCCACAAACTGAGCAAGGAATGATCGGTCTATTGTCTGTCACTCCTTTGTGACACTGATGACACAACACCGCCTTGTCACCATTCCTGAGTCTAAAGAAATCAAATGCCTCCTCTGCATTCTTCTTATTTGCCCTAGAGAGCAAGGTCAGTCTAAGTAAGTTACACGACTGCAGCGCGAAATACTCACTTGGGTTTGGGGGGAACAGCCTCCTCGTACTCGCCCTCTGCTCCGGTCTTCACGCCTTCAAAGTGTTCCCGAATGGACTCTGGAAGGCGGAAAGCACGAGGATTTTTGCGTTGTAGACTGGTAGCGAGCGCGCCAAAGATGCCCTTGTGCTCGTTCACAAGTGGCGGGTGATACCGGATCTGACATTCATTACAAAACCACTCGTCAGGAATATGACCCTGGTCCATCGGGGGGTCAATGCACATAAAATGAAAAGAGAACGTGCATCCATCACAGCAGACTAATTCTCCATTACCACCACAAGCATAACAGGAATCGTCATTATCGTCCTAGAGTGTGATGTTAGCATATGGCACTAAGCGGTCTGGCGGATTGCTGCGTGGGATCCGGCAAAAGCGGGAACCCAAAAATCAGCGACCCCCCAAACTTTGTGCTCGGGATCCTAGGGCTAGGCTTTCTAGGCTTTCCTATGCCATACAAGCTAAATTCATAGGTAGAAAGAAGAGTAGAATATGTGCATCACTCTACACTCAAAAAATCAAGGACGAAGACAGTAGCTAGTAAATTTATTGCTCACCTGATTAGTGAGCATGCCGTTGCCTATGGGGCTCGGTCGCTCGCCGTTGCCACGAGGAATTCCCGCAGACGTGCCCTTTTTCTTCATCGGTCTAGGAAAAACACAGGCAGGGTCAGCGAGTCTCATTCCAAAAAACAAGGCGATTGCAGGAATTAGAATCAGAGACATCGGACAAGGCTGTTTCTTTTGCCTAATCTGCAGTTACGTGGTGCCACATCGCCACTTGGCTCTGCCTCACCTGTGAGACAACCAGGCCCCTGCAGACGGAACACTTGCCAGTATTATCTATGTAAATAGATGAATTAAGAAGACTTACGATGTTTTGACGCGTAATCCACCTCGAGGTTTCTTAGAGGATCTTGGGTTTGTCGGGGTTGCAGCGCGCGAGTTGCGTGCCGATGAGGGCTCGAAATCAGCCCTGAAGGACGACACAGTTGGTGAGCTCGCGTCGTCAAATTCGTCATGATTTCTCTTGGCTGCCCTGGCAGCTCGCGAACTTAATGTGGGAGCTGGTGTCCGTGACAAGCGACCACGCTCGGGAGGAGGGGCCGGTGGTTGTGGCAGCGAGTCCAGCTCATCAGGCAACGAGTCCGGCCCAAGAGACTCACGGACAAAGCTGTCTTCCGAGGCAGTCTTGGTGTTGATGGCCGTTTCTGACTTCCGGAAAAGCTTCTTTTGGATGAAGGTGTCAGTAGATTCATCGAAATCCCCAAAACGGCTCTGGAACTTAAGTGTGGGGATGGACTGGTGTGTATGAGGGGGGTGAGTGCCGTTGGGGATGGTGGTTGTGGAGGATGTGATGACAGCGGCGGGCATGCTCGAGTCCCGTGAGTGAGGATAATGAGTAGGAGTGTTTTGCTCGGAAGCAGGGTTGGGCGAAACAATCTGCTTTTTGATGGCGGGTTTCGCCTGCTCGACGCTGATTGGCTGCATCGAACCTGCCGGGATTTGTGCATTATTTCCCTCGGCGTGCTCGCCCTCCAGCACACGCGGCGGCCCCAGATCGCCATCCACACTGCCCATGAAGTCGTCATAATCCTCGATCGCCTCATCGGGGACTGATGAGAGAGACGAGGTGCTGCTAAATGAGCCCGAGCGCGTTTTCTTGCCTCTTGGTGACTTGTTCTTAGTAATGCCGCTGTGAGGACGAATGCTCTGGTGGCGATCACCGTTTCTCTGACTATGTGAAACCACGCCATTCAGAGTCTTTGGGACATGAAGATGTGCATCAGCTTGCTCCACAGGCTTCATTTGCTCTTCTGCTCCTTCTGTTTTGCGTTTCTTGCTGATGTGACCGTCGACATCAATCTCAGCTTCCACATCGCTCACTGTGTCCCGGAGAAGTGAGGCGAACTCCATCTTGATCAAGTTCTCGTAAGGTGCAGGCTCCGGCTTGTGTGGTATGAAGCGGCTTCCCGTGGAAGGCGGTACAAAGTAGTAGCACCCTTTGTTCTCCTTTTTGCCCTCTTTCTTTTTTTCACTGATTAAGCGACGGAACTTGCGGATAGTTTTGGGCGTTGCACGCTGGTAATAGACATCCTCAATCATAGAAACAAAATGCGGATCTCCCGAGTTCTCATCGTAGAGAAGACGCAAGGCCCACGCAGTAGGGTAGCGAAAGTGACGGAGAGCCTCTTCAACTGCAATCTCTACGATTTTATCGGCTTGCTCTTTGTCATCAGGCTCACGTGCTAGCGGGTGGGCGGATAGAGCATCGGAGTGGGTGGGTGAAGTGGGAACAGGTGTGGGATCAGGCGTGGGATCAAGAGCAACGGGTGCAGGGCTGGACCGTGCACTTCTGTGCCTATGTGACTGTCTGCGTGGGTGGACGGGAGTGGTGGAGGAAGAGGTGTTTGGATGGCCAGCATTCTGCGTGTTGCGGCGAGCTTTAGATTTCTTAGGCACAGGCACGTAATCATCGTCGTCCATGTCATCCATGACCGGAATAGGCAGCGCAAAATGCGATGTCGGCGACAACGACGCATCAATAGCAGCATCCTCCATCATGCCCGCCGACTCGCCAAGTGACATGTACGTAATATCAGGCGGAGTTGTCGTTGCGCTGGGTGTTGTAACCACCGGCATACCGGCACCCACGGCAGCAGGCGAGAAGGGCTTTTTCAGGACTATCCTCTTCACGGTCGACGCAGGGGCAGGCGAGGAGGAAGCCTCGGCACAGAGGGGAGTCTTCTTCAGCATGGCAGCCTTCGGCATGGTGCCTAGGGGGGCCATGTTCTCAACGACACCGCCACGAACCAGCCCGGCCTCCTGGAAACTGGGCTTGCTCTGCACGGGTGGTTCCAACCAGCGCTGCATAAGCGTGCGTGAACCGTCGTTGTTTCCTCCGCGGCTGTGGCTGGCAGACGAGCTCAGGTGGCGATGCGGGCTGGAGAATCGCGACCGCGTCGGCTTGGGATGTGAAGACGACATGGCGGGCGTCTGTTGTGGCCTGCTCTGGTGCTCTGGTTGATGTGATGTTTGCTCGGGAGGGCTCGGGAGAGGGAGCGAGCCCCCTTTTGCGGCTGGCTGCGCGGGCGCGTTATAGCCTCGCACGACGAGCTCCCTGCGCGACACAGACTGCTCAGACGGTTAGCTGATGGACACGACGCAGCGACGGGACGACGCACTTCTCTTTTGCAGGCTGCACATGTGCACGGGCGGTTGGTCGCGTTGTGTTGGCTGGACTGGATACGCGGTTTATGGCGACGGAATGCTGGAGTGGAAAGGGGAGCTCCAAAAAAATAATTACTGGACTTGGCCTACAGCGCACCACAGCACTCCCATCACGCTGCATACGCTGCACACCAACCCACCGCCCCTGTTACCTGCCTGCCTATCGCACGTACGAGTGCGCTAAACCCACCCACCAACGCGCCGCTGTCCGGGGGGGTCAAGATAGATCCAGACTCCCTCCCGCCTCTCGAGAGTAAACAGCAACAACAGGTTGACGTGCTCGACCCAAGGCATCTTTTATTCATTGTCTGCCGTCGGTCATCTACATAAATCACCAACAAACCAAATAGAACCGGTGAAGTCTCATCAATATTCTCTATGGGAGCCCGATAAGTACGTATTGAAGTATTCGATTATCTCGAGTCTTTCTGCCCTCTACAAGAATGAAATCAGTCACCTGACGGCTCTTGATCACCTGTTTGCAACATCCCCTAAGGGTCTCGTGTTTATTTCCGTCAACCCGCATACGTAGCACCACGCCCAGGTGCTGTTTGTTTCTTTAGATTTCTGTTTGCCACTCGTCGGGATCCTGCAGTTGAGAGCCCTGAGCGGTGCAAACCTAGCCCAATTCTGCCCTCATGCTGCTGGCCAACTCAAACACGACACCCTTGCTGTTGTTTGTATTTGGCTGATGGCTCTGTTCTTGGTCCGGTAGAAGGGACCAGCGATATCCGTGTGGGGCATATAGTCAAAAGGCACGTTGTGTTGAATAGTTGGTGGTTTTTGTGCTTGAATCAAGCTTTTTTCTCTTTATTTTCTGTAATATGCTAAAACAGTGCTCAGAATATAGTGATGAATCTTAGACGACGTCCCACATTGTCGTTAGTAGGTATCCCACGCCCAATCCTTTCTTGGCAAGGCAATATAAACCCATGCTAGAACTCAGGGCAAGGAGGTCTCAGCTAGGCCCATCGTCGACACGTGAAATATGAAATTAGTCGAGCCTTTCCGTGTCGACCCAGCTATCACAAAAGCTTACTGATCATCCAAACACACCACACCCATTGAGCACTTTGGTGAATGTGATAATTACTCATCGTCAGCCGCCTCGCTCTCCTCTTCAGGCTTGCCAGCCTTCTTAGCGGGCTTCTTCTTTTTATTCTTGCTCTTGCCCTTGTTCTTGGCCAGAGGTTGCTCGAGTATCTTCAAGATCTCTTCATCCGTAATCTTTTTATCAGTCTGATATTTGCTGAGGTCAAGTGCTGGTGGGGCACCAAGTTTCGTGATACCACTCTTAGTGATGGCTATCCAACGTTAGCTTCTGTACAAAGCGCGAAGAGGGCTTCCTAATTACCGAGCGTAGTTAATGATCTGGCAACTGGGGCGCCATCCTTATCCCCGACAAGTTCGTACTGGCGCAGCACATTAGAGCGGACGCCGTCCAAAATTCCGACTTTATATTTTGTGTCGGTCTCCCCTTCTTCGAGCTGCCTCAAACTGAAAGGGAAATGACCGAATTTGGTCTGGATCGTCGACAGAGTCTTACGCGCTGTCTGCGACTTAAGGATATACGTGTTGGCGGTACGACGATGTAATGTTGCCCTCTGGTTGAGAGTCTTAACCTTGCCGGAGCCAAGTGTTACTCCCATCTCCACACCCCAGACCTCGCCAACCTGCGGGACGCCCTCACCCTTGGTACCTTCGGCAGGCGCAATAACAATCTTCTTAGTGCCTTCGATTTCATTACGATCGAACAGCCATGATGTTGTGCTTTCGACGAGGTTGCAATCGTAGCTTTTGACCACCTTTTCCAGGAGAGAAGTAATCTTGGACTGCGTGGGGGGCTTCACAGCTGCAGCCTTGGCCTTTTCCTCATCAGTGCCGCTTGCCAGGAGTCCAGGAGGCATCATGAGCCGCAGGAGCAGTTCATTTGCGTAATAGTTAGCCAGTATCAAGTCGGCATTGCGTCCGGTGACGACATCTTCGGCGCCTTCTTTGGGCGGAACGACGATTGTGTCGCAGACTATGGAGCCAAATCCGTCGATCTGTGCGCCCAGCTGGATTTTCACGAGCTCTCCAGGCTGGAGCTCGATATTGGCCTCAGCGGCATCGGACGATAGAGGCGTATAGGGCGTGACATAGGATGAAGGGGAGACGGTGGTGGGGTGGGAGAAACCTAGTTAGCGCACGCGACGTCAGTTCGAGTCCCAGTCAAACAAAGCCGCAGCCGCAGCCGCATAAGTACACAAGGCAGTACTTTACCCTTGAGCTTTGTGGTGCGGTAAACCTTTGAGACTTCCTCTTCAATAAGCTTGTCGCCCTTCTGGCAGATGGTCACGATCTTCTCGCCGGCAACACATAGCTGAGACACGGCAGCGAGGACTTTCTCCCCGATAGCCGCTGCCGTCTTGTACTTGGTGAGAACGTCCGGGTTCTTCAGGGAGTAGTCTATATGACGCGGTGTAGTAAGTTAGCTTTTGTCTCGTGCTAGCAGGGGGATCTCAGAGGGTTGGCAGGTGGCCTTGTAGTAACTACAAGTAGTCCGAGTATATACTCTTTTTGGAAAGCTTGTCAAGCTTGTCAAGTGTCAAGGAGCAGGCTATGAAGAATTGTACGAACCGACATCCTTGTCTTCAGACATATTGCTTGGCTTAAGCCGTTGGCTACGTATCTATTGCTGGGAGAATTGCTGCCAGGGGCTGGATAAGAAAGAAACGAAAAAGGGTCGTGATATGGAGAGGTATGGTAACGCGGGTATTTTGATGTTTTGCTCTGGCAGAGGGGCTTTGTGGGTGTTGGAGGGGTAGGTGAGGTCACTTGTTCATAAATAGGTGCTGTAGGTACATCATATTGGCCACAGCTGGAGACTGAACATCAACACCCAGTCCAGTCTAGGCAAGGTACAAAATTGGTTCGGGTTAGTGGCCAGATCCGAGCCTCCTCTAACACATATACAGCTATCTAAGTCGTGCATCAGGTACGGGGTGGATACGGCCACTCCTATAAATGCATATGATATGCGCGACAGTCGCATAAATGAGTAGGTAGGTATGTACCTTGAATCTATGTAGGTTTTTATATACCTAGTTACCTTACAATCCTGTTCATTGTTCCAGGGTCAAATGCTCTGACGTGCCCGTGCTTTTTTAGGCTTATAAGTGTCGAGCACTACACGAACAAATATAGAAACACGGATCTGAAGAACTTCAAGTACAGGAGCAATGGAAGCGCAATGGAAGCACCAACGCCGAAAGAGCTAGAGATGCACAGACCATGTAAGCTGGGTCTGTCGACTGGACAGTACGCAGCACTGTGCGGCTGTCGCCCGCGGGCTGGGAGATGGGCTCCTTATGTGATTCGCGCCAAAGGCTGCTGCGTCTGCATCGCGCGTAAAAACGCACTGAACCTGAATCACACCGAACCACCAACCACTGTCTGCTCCGGGCGCCGAACCTCACCCACGACTGTCCGACGTTGCATGAATTGTCGGGGATCACCCATCCAACACCTTTCCAGCGCGACGCATGGCCAACGCTGTTGTCTGACCGACGCGACGCCCGATCCTCCGCTCCTCTGCGCCGGTCATTGGTTGCGACAACGAGACGATTCCAAAGCATAAACGGCTCACCAGGCCCCAACTCTCCTCGAGCATCCGTCGCGGCCTCGTTCATCTCCGTCGAGACTTCGCCCTGCGCCATGGCGAGCCAACAAGATGCGGAAACGCCTGCAAGCCGTGTCTCTGGTAGCGGCGCTGCGACCGCCCCAGCCTCAAAAACAGAACACTCATCGTCGTCTTCTCCAACACCAGACGACAAAGACGATGCGCATCCAGACTCGACCGACGGCGGCCTTCCCATCCGCGACAAGGCCGCCTACGAGAAGTTGCTAATAGAACAAGCCATAACTCGCGATCACATCAATGCGGCCGCCGTCATCGAGAATACCAGGAAGGTCAATAAACATAATACCACCACCTATTCCAAGATAGGAGACTACAAGCTACTACGCGGCGAGTACAGGCCCTGGTTCCCGCCATCGAGGCTGTATGGCGAGGGCTACAACGGCTACGGGAATGGGCGCACCGAGACTGGCCAGGCCTCGCGGTTGATATATCCTACGCAAAAGCTCAGACCAGGCAAGCGACAAACACCGTCTCTCAAATGGAAGAGGAAAGATATGAAGCAACAGGCCGAGCAGCACGAGGAACTTGTGCCCGTACGGCTGGATGTTGACTACGACAAAATAAAATTGCGCGACACCTTTACGTGGAATCTTCATGAGCGGCTCGTTCACCCCGAGCTGTTTGCGATGCAGCTGATCGAGGATATGGGGCTAAAACCTCCCACTGCTCAACCGGTTTACGAGGAAGTCTTAAAACAGCTTCATGAGCAGCTCAATGACTTCTATCCGTTCGTTTTCTCAGACGAAGACGCTTTAGATCCCGAACTACCCTATTCAGCATGGAAAAACGATGAAATGAGGGTGCTCGTGAAGCTCAACATCACCATCGGACAACACACTTTAGTTGACCAGTTCGAGTGGGAGATTAACAATCCGCTTAACTCTCCTGAGGAGTTTGCCGCAAGCATGTCAAAGGATCTTGCCTTATCTGGAGAGTTCACAACAGCCATAGCCCACTGTATCCGAGAGCAGACGCACCTGTTTACGAGGAGTCTATATAGTGTCGGACACCCCTTCGACGGGAGACCAATCGAGGACCCAGATCTTGTGGCCGCCTTTCTTCCATCCCCTCTACCTAGTGTCTTCCGCCCACAACAACAGGCCAAGGACTACTCTCCTTATCTATATGAACTAAATGAGGTCGACTTGGAGCGAAACGAATTAGTATTTTCACGAGAACAGAGACGACAGAAGAGGTCCATAAACCGTCGTGGTGGGCCGACGCTTCCAGATTTGAAAGAGAGACAGAGGACTATACGCACTCTCGTCGTGTCATCAACTCTCCCTGGAGCGGCCATTGATGTCGAAGAGAGCAGGCTTTACAAGCGTGTAGCAGGTGCCGCCGGGGCCGGTCGCAGGCGAGGCCAAGGTGGTCGTGATGGAGATTTGTCAGATTCTGACGAGAGTGACGACTCGTCTCCCGACTCGCCAGCGCCGTCAGCATTTGCCGGTACCGCTAGAACTAGAGGCATGCGCGGTGCCGCCTCGGCAGCGCAGCAACGTATGGCTAATCTTGGCCGCTCCGAAACACCGGAGGCAACAATACACCATCACGAAACCCGAACATCTAGAAGATTCGGCCGTGAGGTAACACGAGAAGCAACAGAAGAACCCCAACACTACACGGTGACACTAAGAGTGTCAAAAGAGAAGCTACGGAAATTATTACGAGATCTCAGGTTGAAGCAGAGCACACCAGCTGGTTCTATGACTCCTTCACAGTCACATAATCGCGGTCCCAGCGCATCCATTTCCAACAGCATGCCCCCGCCGTCTACTCCAAATGCATCAACAGCCCCTAACCGAACACCTTCCAATGGGGTGCCTCCAGGCCAGATTGGTCGAGTAGAGGCCCAGGCTCTTAAACCGGGCGAGTCTCTACCGACTCCTGTAAGACCATTTCCCCCCATTCCTCCACACTCCAATACCTCAATCTTCCGCTATTCTAGTAACCGTTACGACCTATGACCCATGTCCATTGTCACTTGGTCACGGCATAACTAGTTGCCGGCCTCCTGTACTCCCAATCACCTAAAATGATCTCTATACCCACCAATACTCACCAATAATTTTAGCCTCCTCCTCCAGCATGGCTCGTCAGTGCCTTAGAACAATTCAGGCAGGAAGACGCATACATGAACGATCAGTTTGAGGGCATTATGCGCTACACCGCCATAGACACCACCACCGGCAATACCGTTTCTATTCCTCCTGCCGGCCAAGCAGGCCCGCACATTCGATTCTACTACCTCCCCAGGATACGGTGTTCTGACTGCCCCGGGAAACTATACACGCCCGGTCCGGACACGACAGCCGGGAACTTCGAGGTACACTTGAAGAACAAAGCCCATAAAGAAAGAGTGGAAGCTCGAGTTTCGGCTGCCAAGTGAGCCAACGAAATTTAGACAACATATACGGCCAGGTTAGGGGATAATGAAGGTGAAAACGATCTGTTGAAGCGAATTGGTTAGGACACGTTCTCCCTATTTGAGTATTTCTAGATGTATACCTACATATTTTCGCCACGGCGAGACAGCATTTTTTAGCACACAATGTCCCTATGCAAGCAGGCGTCGGAGTTTGTATCGAGAGGGTGTAAAGGGGCTCTGCGTGGTATCCTACTTGCCTCTTTTCTACACATTTGTACACAACTCAACACAGGCACGAGCCGCGGCAAGATCTCATGCAGAAAATGTCATATCCAGCGCTTTGTTAGATATCATTTAGTATGAATTATGGATGACAGTTTTGGATATTTGGTTCTGGGGTGCAGCCTCTCAGTTCCTTGCCCTCCATATTGGGTTTCGGCTCTGAGTCAGACATCCACGCCAGCTTGCAACAGACCGCAAAGCGAAATCAAGAGGAACTAGATTAAGTTGCTCGATTTGCTGTGTTGGTGTCTTGCTATCGTGCGACCGTACTAGTTTGTTATATCCTAGAGCTATCAGCTCGGGCCAATTGTCGTAAGTATAGTTGCTTGATTCGCTCGACATAAAGATGACATTCTTCTCATTACAGCTCATTGAAAGCAAGCTGGTCATAGTATAAAGCGGGGTTTATGAAAGTCATGGAACACATTAGCACATACAGCCCACCAAAGTCGTAGTTTGTCATACTCTCGCTGTACCTGACGATGCCTACAGCCGCATATCACTCCCCTAGAGTGACAGAACAAAGAGGGCACTTTGTATATGGATGTCTGGTCTGTAGATGTAGTAGTTGGAGCTCCTTGTGCGACAACAAGTATTCAAGACTTACTCCTACGTTGCTATCAGTATTCAGAGGTTGTGACACTCTGTCACCAATATACACGGAGTTCACTAGTTCCACATCATAGGGTAGCCGTGAACTCAATGAGATTTTGGCAGGAACGTGCCCCCTGCCACAGCAACCAGCTATGCGTATCAATGACAACTACGTAACATCCGACACCCTATTTTGTTTTCGTTGTCTATATATACAAGATCCTGTGGCTAGTATACTGAAACGTTGGAGGTGAGACCGAAGACCTATCCTGCTACGAGTAGTCTGCTTAGTTCGA
This sequence comes from Xylaria curta, assembly GCA_022495235.1. Taxonomy (NCBI): domain Eukaryota; kingdom Fungi; phylum Ascomycota; class Sordariomycetes; order Xylariales; family Xylariaceae; genus Xylaria; species Xylaria curta. Next base: position 137,979 of record MU375902.1, on the reverse strand, counting down.
TGTAAATAAATCAGCCTCCTGTATGTGCTCCAGTAGATTCCCGGCAACATTAGTAATAATAAATTGTTTTAACACGTAATGCCCGAAATACCTAAAGAGAGAACTATCAGAGGAACCTCGTTCTTTGAACCATGTCTTAAAAACCGTCTTTGGAAATATGCCGGTAGACTGATCTATGTTACACTTAGGCTTATAAATATTATTACACCCCTTGTCCGGGAGTCACTAAGTTAAGGGATGGAGCCGACGAACAGGTTTACAGGCGGCTAGAGGGCGACTCTAACAGTATCTTTGGTCCTTGCTAGTGTTACCCTGTTTCCAAAATCTTGATTGCCTGCCATCAAGGGTAAATCACAGGGGGGAGGGGTATGAAAGCACACAGATCATAAAAAGGGAGTTGAAGTGGTGACGCAAGCACACAGAAACGGTTACTATCATTAACCAATAACTCGACGCTCGAGTTCCAGTAAATGCTGGGAAATGGGTGATATGTGTGCCACTAGGAAGAACGCAACAACTCAGGAATCAAACGCCTTTGTGCCATACAACATATGTGTCTAGATATACTGGCATGAGATCAATTCAGGTACCTTGGGTACTTAATTAAGTATTTAAAATAGATGGAAGGCGACACCCTGTTTAACGTCACGCGAATGTTTGCTTGGACATTACTAGGCAGGTACCTTCCTTTTTATTCAATTCGCCAGGTAGTTAGCAGTCTTTATTAAGTATCCAATTATCACAATGCAGACCATTGTTGATGGGTTCCCTTTGTGTCAAGGTAATACAATGCATACAATAAATAAATCTATATAAAAGACACCAATGAGAATCCATGAGATTGCCCCATCGTTCACGAACTCGTATGACTCGAACCTAATTCTCTCACAACTCTGTTCCATATAATTCTTTGACGGTACTACTTGACCGGATACCTACCTTGTCCATACCAGCACTCGTATTCATTCCAATACTATTTGTTTCTAGGATCATTGAACTTAGACCAACAGTTGATCTTTCTTTCGTTATGTCAGGTGTAGAATCAGCCTGTAATGAGTTGGCCTCGATGTCCATCTCTGATGATGTGGTTTCCATCTCAACATCCAATTCCACAAGCCCAGAATCAAGCACGGATTCTGTCGATTCGGATAAATCAACACAATCATCCAGTGACTCGGAAAATTCTTCCCCGGGCAACGCATACTGGGGAGACCGGGAAGCAGAGGAAGACAAAACACGGCTATTGGACAAGATTAACTCTAGAGTTAAAGGTGCCTGGGCGTATCGCCACGATACCATCCGCTATTCTCAGGTCATTGTCCTCTTAATTAGCTGGGAGGAGCATGATCTCGGCCAGGAACTACAGGAAGCTATAAGTCAGTATAGGTGGACATTCGAGTACCTGTACAAGTACGAAGTGTGGCAATTCGAGATTCCTACAAGGAAGCCGCATATAGCCTTAACTAGTCAACTTCTAGAACTAGCCAAGAAAGACAGCCCGGAGACGCTATTTGTGATATGGTACGATGGTCACGGCCGCGAACATCAAGATCGAAAGGGTTCTCCAATGTGGTGCTCACATGGAGATCGAAAGTAAGCATTTACCCCCGCGGGGCAAACTCAAATACAAATGCTAACCTATTCATAGGGAATCCCAGACCGTGGACTCGAACATCATCTCTGCTACCCTCTCGGATTGCGAAGCGGACATTTTACTGGTGAACAATGCCTGTAGTAGTCTAACCTGCAGTCGTTTCAATGGCAAGGGCATTGTCGAGTCAATAAGCGCGAGCGCGTTTAACACAAAAACATACGGATCATTGAAACCAGATGACTTGTCGCCAAGCATGACGTGGGCAGTACTGAAGATTCTAAGAGATAGGAGAGTAAGTAATTATAGGAATCACTCTTCGTATTCTTTTTAAGACAAGGTTGATAACTAACAGTGCGCTTTCAAGTGTGTAGAAGAAGGAATCACAGTCGCCGAACTACATCGAAGAATTTGCTTGGCAGTTCAGTGGGGCATCGATCAGCACCCCGAAATTGATGGCGATGAAGGTAAGCATTTTATGGGATTCGCTTTCTCGTCTTCCTACAATATGCCTTGAATCTACGAGAAAGAACCTCGATAACTCGACCTCAAAAGCCCATCGTATCAAGATCATTTGGTTGTCGTACGAGCGAGTGTTCGTTATACGATATTTATTCATCTCTCTATATTGTGTACATCTGGCAGAATGAAACGGTCGAGACTTTGGTGAGCTCACGATAAGAATAATAAGCTAACATAACTATACTACAGTTTACTGGGAATCCCCAAATATCCGTACCCAACCTGTATATACGTGCCTATCAGCCCAACCAGCAGGTGCCCACGGCAAGACACGGAGTATCGTTCTGGGCCAGTTGAAGGATCCCAGGAGTTGTGGGAACAGCATTAGCAGACCGGACATGCAAGTCCAGCTCAGAGTAGCTTACCCAGATCAAATCGACCCGAAAGAGTGGACTGATTGGCTCTTATCTGCTCCACCCTGTGTCGAGTTTCTTCGCTTGGATATAAATGATGAAGAGTCTTGGCAAAAAGTTAATGCTGGGACTTCGGAGGATAAGGCAAGCTGGGCATAGGGGGGTAAAAATAGCCTTAGCTATACAGTTCACTTGCGAGATGCATCATACTTCATATACACAAGTATACGCAGACGTACGGGCTACTAATCCTTAACTTGATAATGTAAATAGAAAGGATCACTTCCCAACAAGGGCACGAGATCTACCAGCCGTACAGGTCAGGATCTAACTACTCTGTGCTCATACTTCGCTACATTGAAAATCAGAGCAACTGCTAAGCTAATAAAAGCCAGAAAAGTAACGAGAAGATTTGCATGTTATAGATTAGTGGTTTTCGGCCGCCATGCAGAGATTGGTATACTTACTTTTAGCATACACCGGGTAGGTAACCAATGAGATACTTGTCTCGATAGCTAGTCATTGACCATACTCGTTTTGTAACCTAGGTACTATCACACGGCTAGGACTGCCAGGATCTGTCAGCCCCGTTGAGACATTGAGACATATTGGTTATTGGTCGGCGAGATCACGAGACTCGCTGAGGCTGTAAGGGATAAAATCGGAGGTTAACCAAAGAAGTAGCAAACTGTTAATCCTCGAAATCTTCGTGTATAAGTAGAAGGCAGAAAAGAGAGTATCCTCAATTGAAGGTAGAAGCAAAGAACCTCTTTCGACTCAAAGAGAATTATTAAATGAATTGGCTGGAAGGGAGGACTGGACGTCTAATGCCTCCTTGACGCTCTAGTAGATCATTGCAAATTGAGTATCCTTTCAAACCCTAGACTTCTAGCCCTTGTTACACACACAGGCATACAGGCTAGTCCTTATGAGCGTGATAAAGTAAGTGGAAAAGATCACTTCAGGGACGGAATCTACAAGCCAAAGAAACACGGGTAACGATCTATAGTTTATGCTGTAAGGCAGGGTTGTCATGAGTATCCAATTATCTGCCTATAGCATTGTTACACTGCCAGGGACTGGGATTCCATGTATATAGTTAGACAAGTGGCAACACTTGTGTAGGGCCTTGGCCACTTAACTACCTATATACATCTGTACACCAAATCGAATAGACCAAGCTATTTTAGACCGAGGGGGCGAAGGTGAGGCTTACACATATATATTTAGGTTGCTTCGCAGCGGAAGGGGAAGACCAGACATTTGAAGTTAATATTTGGCCTTTATTACATGGATGTCCTTCCTTGGAGTCATCTCCAACTTCCTTCCCACCACATTCAAATTGTGTAAAATATCTTATAGCCTTGAGGGCCTTCTGTCCCACCATTAAAATACAGTTTGTGAGCCTACCATCTAGGTATCAAGCCACTGTCTCACTGCATCGTCACTATTCTTCTGTCCCTGACTATTTTCATTCTTGCCTGCCGTGGAAAGACTGTTTTCACGCGGGTTCCATAATAATCACAGGCTTAACAATGACGTTGATTTGTTTGGTCAGCGTGCCGCTGCGATGTAACCGTCTCGTTGATGGGGGCGAGGTATTCCGACGATCGTTCAGGTCTCCTGAATTATCGGCTGCAGCTGACTGGCTGTAGATTGCAAGTTCTCGGTCTTCGATAAAAATAGAGCGATGTATACTACAGCCTTCATTTCTGCGACTCCTAAAAATGTGAGTGATCGGTTGCGTAGATAACGGTCTTAGAAGTACTTAGATATGAAGACAAATTCAAGGTGTTTATATATGTAACTCACCGTCACTAACCTAAACAACAGACTTCGTCGTCCAAAAGCTAGACATAAAGGGACACACCCCAAATTGCCTACCTAGTCATTCCACTGTGATTATTCTCCCTCAAAATATGACGCCAGCCCACTCTACAGAGGTCTCCTCTTCAGATGCTGCCAATACAGCCGAAGTTGTGTCGTTTACTCGGGCGACGAACATGCCATCCCAAAGGTCAAAATCTAAAGAGACACAGGCATTGGTTGCGAACGTTGATCCTCGACTGCCCGTTCTACAATCCCTTGGCAAGTCTGGATGTTGCTTAGTCTTCGGTGGATCTCTTCTTAGTCTTGCTTTACTAAGCTTCCTGATATTCCTCTGGGCTGCGAAAGGACCGGACGATGGCCAATATGCTCCCTGGGTATGGCAGATGATCATGCTGAACAACTGGGCTACCAGGGCCGTCACGTTATCGTCCCTATTACTGCGCTCGACTACTGCTGCCCAAGCGACAGTATGCACATCTTTCGTCGCTGCGATATGGATAGAGAGGCGATCTATACGATTGTCTCAAGCAGCTCATGTCTCCATCGCACGAAGTGTGAATGGTGGGCCTCATGAGCTTGTTCGAGAGTTACTATCATCAAGATCGTGGCGATTGGCAATCAACCTTGAGTCAATCTTACTACTTATCCTTGCTCTGACTACTGTGGGAATACAATTCTCGTCGACAATACTACTTGCAGACTTCAGCAACGCTACTCTAACGGGTTTACCCGAGACGATAACGCGGAACGTAGGCCTATCCGAGGCCCAGAAGCCCATTCTTCAACAACTCGCTGGATCACAATGGGTCCTGTTCCAAGGCCCAAATGCTCCTTTTGGAGAAGCGGAGGCAGATATGGCAACAGAATCAAATAAACCCGGGATTTTCAATACAAGGCCAAAGCGTCGGGCTTTCCTTCCATTGGAAAAGCCAGAACGCGCGAGCTTAAGATCTTTCAAAGGGCCAACTCTAACGTCGAGTATCCAAACCACATGCCTGAGACCTACTCTCCATGCCACGGTAGCTTTCGGTGCCTTCGCCCCTGGACGAGGGGATGCATCTCTTGCTGGAAATATAAATTATTATGATACATTTGCGAGCGCCGCAATAGATCCGTCGCCCCCAACATGCATGGAGGTGCAAAATCGAACTATATGTCTACCGATAGGTTTCAATTGTACGATACCTTCCGTGACTTGGAGCAACGATATTTGGCCTACAGCGTTGTGCATCATAAGAGCTGACGGGGTGCAAATAAGCGATGTTGACCTCTACCAGGAACAGGAGAGCATATACGCACCCACCTCCTTCATATACTTGGCTTTCGCTTCGAACGCGAATTTCGACGGTGAATCGGTGGAGGATCCTATGCTTGCCTTGGGTGACCCTTTTCCTCACGGAGAATGGAATAGTTACCAAATATATACAGGAGGGTTCCTCAATATCAGCCTCTGCTTTGCAACAGTAAATACTACCATGGTTGAGGTAGAGATGAGCACTACTACGGCGCTCTGGGAACCGGATTTTCAGTGGAACGCAAACAGCAGTACGCCTAGCACCAGAATGATCCAAAAAATGTTGGGAGCTGGTAAACCTGGCGAAGATAACGGCGATAGGGGGATCCTGTCTATCCACAACACAGAGAGGCCCCTGCCCTTGTCCACTCTTGATGCTATCAACGCAAGTTCAGCTCAGTACGCCATTAATCTTAGTGAATATCATTTCTGGCGGGGACCAGTGAATGCTTTGATGAGTTACACAAGCGATAACCAAAGTCTGCTGACGTGCTCAATGTGCAGTTTGACCGGCTGGAGTCCACCAGCCGATGCAGCTGCGCTTTTCGAACTCATTATCAATGACACTGGCCAAGCGGCACAAGCTTTGGAGGCTTTCTTATATATGTTTTGGGAAAGGTGGTACTACCTTATATTACCGATATTCGACGTGCGCGGGTACATCGACGTCATTTCTTCCACGCAAAGCGTGATTCCGGTGTATTGGGGCGGTCTTGTGGCGATTCTAAGCATAGTGTCAATCGACATTATCTGCGTTTTGGTTCTCACGTTTCTCTATCTTTTGAACGTCAGATATACAAGGCAGGGAGACTATTGGAATGCCGTCTCGCAGCTCTTATCTGAGCCTACGCGACCTGTCCTAGAACATCATGGAGATCTTGGGGACCACGAAGTTTCTCAGCTCGCCCATTGTAAGGATCGGATGGTAGTGATTAGACGGATTAAGCCTACTGGCAGAGTAGAGTGTGATGAGGTCTAGTATTCATCCTAACCTATTACATTTTTTAGTACACCATTTATTGATGACTGCACTCTTACGGATCAGGACTGACAAGTGCTGACCTTGAGCCAATCGCGATGACTAAAAAAAGAAAGTACGATTCACTATACATATAGAGCGAGAAACCTAGCTCGAGACCTATTCGTGGATCCGTCAATCATTCCTAGCCTAAGCTGCAGTAGAAAATAACATAAATAGCGCCAGAGTACATAGTCAAGTTTGTCAAGCTAACAATCTCGAGTGTTAGTTGATATTGGTATATACGTGTCGGCTTTCTAACTTCATGTCTTTTAAAAAGTTCTTCCCCTTTGGGGTGTTATCAAGAAATCGAATACTGTAATAATAGTGGGCATCTTCGTGCTAAATATAGGAGGGAAGTACAATTACAATATACAAGGTGATCCACAATGTCTTGTATGCAAAGCAAATAATCACACCTTACACCCACCGCAAGTAACGTTAAAGGGGCCAAAGATGCTTAGATGCAGGACGATGACTTGGAGGTTACCAATGTACATATTTATCAGCGTAAGGTGATTACCGCGTGAACCGCCGACATACTATGTACCTACTTTCCCCAATCAGGCTAATAGGAGACAACCGAAACGGTGTTCAGGGCGAAAACGTTGCAGAACAGGGCTGTAATAATGCTGGCGAGAGAGGCATTGTCAACTTACTGTATCCTATGCCTGCGCAATACCGATAGTAGAAGTCATTGCGTTTATGGTTGTCAGTGTTACACGGCGGCGGCGAGGAGTCCTGTGTGACGGTTACGTAGATAATAGCTGCAGACGGCCAAGTCGCTCGACTTGACAACGTTCTATCTTTTGATAGTGTCGTGGTTTAGTGCTGCAGTTCTGCTCCGGGACATCTTGGGTGGATAGGTATACCTACATCATCTGCCGTAGAGCAACTAATCTCCAAAAACTGGGCACTCAGCAGGCAGGCTACCCGAATGGACATGTTCTATCCGCTATTAAATGATTGCAACAAAATGCCACCTAATTATTTGATTCCCAAGTCTGGCTTCGTTCACAATACTTTTGCAATATCTTACCTGTTGGGAGTTATAATACCAATCAGCTCAAATGACAATCCTCCTTTAGACATGTATACAAGTTGGAAATAGGCTTGATTAGGCCTGGTCATCCAGATCGACATTCCTGTGGGCTATGAGATGTGTGCCATTGCCAAGGCCACATAGCCCGTTAACGTCCTGGCATTCAAGAATGAGCCCCCAACTCATGCACCTATCAGATACTTAAGTGAATGGTGTAAGTCAGGCTGCATTTATGCTGACTTGTCTCTGTTCTGTTGAAGATATGAATATGATAGGCGAATTCTACTAGGGCCGAAGTAGATCATATGAACATAGCCCCTTATATCTATTATATATGCAAGTGATATTTTACATGTTATACTAAATCGACCGGAACTAACTATCTCAGCCACAGTGTCGGCAAACGCAACCCTCACTGCCTCTATAAAGCTCTACTTGGGGCCACTGATGTCTAGCTCATAGATGTCATCGTGGACCCATTGATCCTATGGGTAAGGCGTATCACAATTTTCCATTAGGCTGTCTCATTAGTCGCTGGGAAAAGCATATCTACATTCGGCAACTTCCCGTTGAATCAGGCTCCACGCCCTCTATTGATTCAATTGCCATACTTATACTCAGGACTGCTCTGATCGACAGTGCCGCGAGTGCATCATATGCTTGGGGCAAATTATTGTAACCATTTCGGTCACGTCTAACACTATACCTGCCTTTCAGGATGTCACAATCCGTTCTTATACGCTCCTTACGATTCGCCCCTTCAATGATATGGTCGTTTCTTACGAATAGAGCCCCTTCGACAGCTCCAATAGACCTCAGATCGAGCCCAAATATAAATATATCACCCGCATTGCAAACCGGTGATTCAGATTTGCCTCTTAGGGAGGCATCGCCGTTCCTCGATTTTGTAAATAGGAACCTTCCTGCTCACTCCGAGGCAAGTTTAACTCCTTGTTGCGAGGTAGCTTTAATGAACACTACTGACAAATTTCACTACAGCTTTCCGACCTCACTCTACCAACTTCCGAACAAACTGAAATTCCATTATGCAATTTACATACACTGCAAGAGGAATCTCAGTTGAACGACAAAGCCCAGAAGCCTTGGCGTCCATTTGCTCTCCGGAGATATGTACTATATGGCTTCTGTGCTACATTCGGCTTTCTTATCGTTGCGCTTGAAGTCATATTCATCATCTCAAAAAAATCGCAAGGGCTAGCGACTGCTACTTCGAAAAATTGGCTCTATCTATATGCCTACGGGCCGACCGCATTATTTACTCTTCTCACTGCTCCATGGACCTATGTCTACCATGAGGCCAAGATTATCGCGCCATGGATACACGCCCAGACAAGCAGCACCGAAGCGGAGGATTGGCTATTACTCGATTACGTTTCTATGCTCTCTCTTACCGTTCCATTTCGGGCGTGGCGTAATAAAGACTTTCTAGTTGCAGCCAGTGCCATTCTTTCCCAGTTGTTGACCATCCTTGTAGTGATATCATCATCTTTGATCAGGCAGACACCATTCGATATGAACCAACCTGTTGAAGTTCGAAATCAGATTATTGATGATCCATCACGACTTTCTGGATCAGGTCCATTACCACTCCTCACAACCGTTGGGCTCAGTCTTTATGGCCTGGACTATTCTGACGACATTGTAGACATGGTTGCCTTACAGTCTATATTACCGCCGTCCGAAATGTTGTTGGAGTTACACGCCACAGTTGACGGTTTCGCCACAGGCCTAGATTGCCAAGCAGCATTAATAGAAAACTTTAACTGGAATTCGACGGCGCCTAAGGACTTGACGCAGCATGATGTAGAAGAGAGCATCACGGTAGATCTGAGCGTCCATGACTGTAATATTTCAACTTCGATCCCGAAAGAAAAACCCGGAATCTGGCATGAGGGAAATACGCAGGTATTTGGCCGGCTTCTGTCGGGTCAGTGTGCAGGACCATCGTCTATGGAAGTTGGCAGTAAGCGACTCATCTTTATTCTTGGCAATCTCACGTCAAGTGATGATACAAGATCGAACTGGACATTGTCCGATAGCACTCAAATAATTTGTCAGCCAAGCTACAGCGTTAGCAAATTTGAAGTATCACAGACCAGGGGACACGCACGGATTATATCATTGCTGGCAGATCCAGAAGCAACAAAGCTGGAGCATCTACAGGGCTGGGATTTTGCACAGGCCATGCTAGACCTCTATGCTTCGGCGAGAACAGAAAATGTCCTTCTGGACGACATTCTTGGTGTCCTTGATAAAAGATTCCCTTCGTTCATGGCTGTCGACCTGGATGAAATTTCTTTTGTGATACTAGGATTTCGCTATACGTCGTTTCCGACTCCATCATCTGCTTTCAACGCAACTTTACTTATATCTGCCTTTCAAGACTATTTCAATACCTATGCTGCATACTTGGTTCATGATACACTATTCCAGCCCACCAATATTGCTATTGGGCATGCTAAAGTTCAGATTAAGCGTCTAGTGGTGCAGACTCTAGCGTCCCAAGCAATAGTGGCACTTTGTGTTGTAGCGGTTCTGCTGCTCATCTGGATGCTCATTATACTCCCGGCGGACCTATCGTTAGCTGGGGATCCCGGAACCTTGATAGGCGTAGCTGCACTTTCAGCACCAGTCGCAACGAAAATCCCTCGTGGTTTGAGTTTCGTGAGCCCCCAGGTCATCGCAGATCTGATCCGTGACCCAAAGGGCTTAATCCGGAAATCTAAGAGGCGTGAAGAAACTCAACAACATGAACTTGAAGCTGTAACCCAGGAATTGCATCAGACCGAAGTTTTCACTCCCAGGTCTAATTTTATGAAGCCTAAGTTGCATCATCCTCTTACTCTTCGAACGATTTCGCAGATCGGAGTATATGTCGTCCTCCTTGGCCTCACGGGTGCCTTAGAAATCTTGCTACGGCATTCGATAGATCATCAAGGTATAGGTGAAGTCCCAGAATATAGTTATTATCACTATCTCTGGACTTCTTTACCTGCCGTTGTCCTGAGCCTAATTGGGTTTTTCTTCTCGTCTGTGGATTCGGAACGTCGCATACTTGCTCCCTTTTACGCCCTGAACTGTGGGCCGACATCGATAAATCGGTCAATCAATCTAAGCCTTCTCGGGTTATCAACACCACAAGCATTATATAGGCAGATAAAGACAGAGAATTATGCTAGTGCATTAGCAACGGCAGCAGCATTTCTTACATCCTCTCTGACTATTGTTTCCGGCTCACTTTTTTATGAAACACTTAGTTTCAATATGCCTACGAAACTAAGACTCATAGGCTCGTTCGCATCGTCCTTACATGATTCAGACTACAGTTTCATACTCGGGCCTGCATTTGAATTGGGGATTATCTCAACTCTTATGCTAGAAGGCAACTTATCGTACCCGTCTTTTACTTTTGAGCAGTTCTCGCTACCAAAACTTACTTGGGATGATTCTGCAGTATCAACTTGGTCAAACACGACAGGCTTAGAAACACACGCCGTTGTGCCTGCCTTACAAAGTGGTCTCTCATGCCATCAACACTCAAAATCTGACATAGTGGCAGAGTTAGTATATTTTGATCCGTCCAAAGAGGGAGTAGCAGAAGACTTTCTTTGGCCGGCAGGAGAAAGGGTCAGAGTAAATGTTACTGGTGAATACTGCCCTCGGTATCCCAGCTCTCGTTTTGACCATTCTGCTTCTGCTGTCTTTTTTCTTAGAGAAAATGAAACAGAAGATGGTGCATTTGGATCAGCGTCGTTTGGAGGGAAAGACTCTTTGAGGCGGTCGTGTAGCACCTACTTCTATGTCTGGGGATCCTTCACACGCAAAACGTTTCCAGTCGTCTCAGCGTCTGCAATGAGCTGCAATGCATCTCTCTCTGCTGTCGATATCGAGGTAGTTCTATCTGGACCCGAGTTCACTATTAGCGAGAATCGCCGCCCTCGTCCTATAAAAGGCACTGAACGCGATGTGATCCTAGCAAATAATTGGACTTACCAGTCCCGAGATAGTGTGTACAGGGACCTCACCTCTTTCAATACTACAAACGAATCTCTCCTAGATCCGTTATTTTCCCTTCTCGTCCATTCACGCTATGCAATTCCCATTTCTTCATTAGCTGACCCGACTCAGCAACAGAAAGTCGCTGACGCGATCACTTTTCACCATAACATAATAGCTGCACAGGCTATTAGCGTGACGTCCCGCATCCCGTCCATGACGAATTATGAAGATCCTGGTGTCTTTGCGTGGACTGGGCAGGGAAAAGTCAATGACACCACGTTCCCCGCCACCATCATCGGCAATCCGTATAGTCTGTCTAGTCGTGTGATCCAAAACGCCACTGCGACCCGCGCGCTTGAAACTTTGTTAGTAACAACAGTTGTCCTTGGGATTCTGAGTTGGGCCTTGGGAGTAAAGAAAGGGATATTGCCCAGACCGCCGACGTCCGTGGCAAGTGTTCTAGCATTGCTAGTTGATGGAAACTTGCTAGAGTTTTGGCATGATGAGGCTAACGACGTAACACAACCTAGTGTGACGGATATCACGAGGACTTTCGGGAAAATGCGGGTCTTCCGTTTAGGTTTACCCAACCGCAAACATAATTTTGGAATATGGGTTGCGGATGGAAGTGGGGAGTTAGGACAAACGTTAAAACACTTCACAAATGGCCGATCAGAGACAAGTGATGATGATGTAGACGCTTCGAGATAGATTTCCTTCTGGAATGGGGAAGCTCGCTAAGGTATCAAAGTCAGATTTTATTAAGGCTTAATGAAATGACTAATCCAGTAGGAAATGGATATTAAGTAGGACAGCATCACTTAGAGTAGAACAAGCTGGCTAAAACCGGAGGTTTTGACAAGGATGATGATACGTCTTTAACTCTATTTTTTTTCTCAAAAATGATTTATCAAGAAATAAGTATTACTGTAGGCACTTTTAGGAAGGAACTATAATTTATATTATTTAGGGTAATTTTTAAAGCCTCGTATACAAAGCAAACGACAATGGCAGTTTATACCCCCACGGCGAGTAATGTGAAGGGGGCAAAGACGTCTGCATGTAGGACGATGACTTCGAGGTTACTAAGGTGAGCGCTGCGCGAATCACTGACATACTATGTATCTACCCTCTCTAATCAGTTTCCTATCTCTAGCTATGCCCTAGAATCGAGAAACATTATCTCGTTGGCTATATGACACCTCTGAAGTGTGACAGAACAGCATTATTTCTTGGCCCCTTGCGGGAGAACACAATCATTGGCGACGTTGAGAAGGCTTCTGCTGTTGGGCGAGATATGAGATAGATGCAATATCGCATTACTTGCTTGTGATCACACACAAATATAGAGACTTTATGTGCAATCGCTACTTCCCCTTGAGATACTCATTCTAGACTACCGAACGCTATATGAGTATTTAGGGCCACTACCTCCTTTGACAGCCCTAGCCAGATTTTCTTTAGCGTCGTCAATCGTAACCTAGCTATCCTAGAGAATCGACAGCATCCTGCAATGTCGCATGCATCACTGATGGTAATATTAGATCAGGCCTCGCTCTCCCGTAACTCATCTCGTTTGTCGGGGCAATGAAACACTCACTTCTGGAAGCATCTAGTTTGCTTAATGACAGTTTAGAACGTAGCTATGTAGTCCTACTGGTTTGTGAATCGTTGACCTGCCCGATGGCCTGAGCGTCCGACAACAATGAGACGCCGGGTCCCGGATCAATGAGTTCTCGAGGACGCTGACATCGGGTGATTTCTAGACAGTGTCTCTCAGGGCCATTTTCGAGGATCATGCGTATCGATGCGGTTGAAGCTGTACATCTTGGAGATGATGGTTGGGGAGATGACGGCATGAAAGCCGTTGGCTCTACTTGATCTGTTGCGCTAGTTCCTCTCGGGGTTAACGAATTGAAGCTGGATCTACCCTACGGCATGGAACATCAATCATACCTCTCAGTAGTTAGTTTCACACGTTGGAGCTTGGCGCTATCAGGTATTATAAGTAGGAAAAGGACGTCGTGCAACAAGTAATGCAAACGATGAGAACGCAAAGCTAACCCAAAGAGATCTCACGAGTATCTCGTTGTAGTTGACGCCAGATAAGCCAATGTTTGATTGTAAGGATTGCCGGTGGGAGTGCAACAAATAAGGCTAGAATTGCGACAATGGCTTCAATCGAGATACTCATTGTCGTCTCGAAGTTTAGAACGAGACGGTATAGAGCGGCTTAGACTTATAGATACATACCTTGTTTTGATGCAGTAGGATATACGAAAACCGAGGAGCAAAGAATTGAGGTGTACCTAGTCAAACTCTTATATTTTGGTAGTTGGATTAAAGTGTGAAGTGCCAGTATAATATTGTTAACCTGCGAACTCTCGGTATTGGAGCCGTCCGCAATACTGTAGCTCACTGACCCAGATAATAGCACATTGCGTGACCTGACACAGCGCCCATTTGCGCTCTACAGGATGCCCTCCTGTCCTAGAGCCCAAGCCTCGACACAGGTGGGCTATTATCAATGTATTATTACACTCAAAAATGGTGTTGAGCAACTCGGCAACTATGCGTGCAGCCATGCCAGCTAGAAGTGGGGAACTAAATGGTGAAGCCACCAATTATTACATGGAGAGCAGTACCAGCGTGGTACTGTATCATGAAAACTTATTGCTCACCTGTGCGCTTCGACTACTGCGCGGATCAAGTGGTCTTTTCTCAGGAAGTTCTTTATGCTAGATCACGAAAGATAGAACTATACTTACATCGAATTTTCTGGGGGCAATCTGCTTGAAAGCAGATTTCTAAGTCAGATTACACCTTATTAACGCCCCAGCCGTCTTAATTCTGCGAAACAGCGATCATAATCATAGCCATCGTGTAGCCATGCCTATTACTCCGTTCCAGCCAAGCCTATGGCCAGGAGAACATGAAGGAAACAAACGGGATTTCACCTCGCTCTCTCAAGTCTCAGAACCTAAATTCCCCCCTAACCATGAGAGCCATTCGCAAAAACCTATTATTTCGCAAGCTCCAATCGAGAACACCCAGAGCTCGCTTCACTGTGTCCAAGGCGAACCAAGCTCTCAACAGCCACAGAGATTGGAAGAGATGCCTCTCACGTTTGACCCCACAGAACTACCTTTTGGCATATCTGACCCTCCAAATGACGGCGCCATGTTGGATATAGCTGTGTGCCGTACACTTAGCCCTAACGACACACCGGAATCAATGGTGACTTCAGCATCATCATCAGAACTTAATAGCCAACCTTCGGATGGAGTACCTTTGACAGTCACTTTAGAAATGAGTATTGGCTCACGGGATGCTTTCTCCCCATACGCAGTTGGAACACCTAAAATTAGTTATCTTTGGGATGAGGTCGATGCAGACTTTGACAAGCCGTTTACCCTAAGCGCATCATTTTTTTCGCCGGATCGAATAGATAAATGCAAGCACAACTCCTTCAATGACAACAATAAAGAGGGAGAGCTACCCGAACCTCCGCCATCACTGAATTCATCGAATGTGAGAGAGCTATGTCGATTTAACATGGATGATATAAAGCCGCCCCCCGGAGAAAGTACTGAAGGATCCAGTTTATCCAACTCGACTCCTAGGTCTGCCGATGAATCCACAACATCCAGCGACTATGAGGATGACATTATATCCGATACCAGCGATGTTCTTAAGCCATTAATAGAACCATTATTGCAAAAGCTGCTATCTGCTTACTCACGCTATACTCTCGGCAAGAAAAGCGAAGATGGAGAGGCCAAGCAATCAAGTAATAGCGGTGTACCAGGTTCAGCAATATCTGTGGCTACTGGAAAGCAGACGGTAACCGGTCATCAATACTCACGCAACTCAAATCCTACTAAGAGAAAGCGTCAAGACTTGTCTCGTAGCAACGACAATGGCGAGGATGAAGACGAAGAAAAAGAACCACCGCCAAGGAAGCGGGTGGAACAGCTTAAAGAAGATGCACTTTTGGCTTGTCCGTTTGTCAAATGGAAACCTCTCTCGTACCGGTCATGCCACAAGTATATCATGAAGGATATCCGAAGAGTCAAGCAGCATCTTCGCCGGAACCACATGCGGCCCCTTTATTGTCCAACATGCTGGGAGACTTTCAAAGTCGAGGAGACCTTTTATTCTCACATAGAGGGCAGGTCATGTCTTCCAAAACCGAAGAGAGAATTGGAGGGTGTGACTTCTACCCAGCAGGGGCTACTGGAGCATAAAGCCGATAGGAAACTATCTAGGTCGGATCAATGGTATGCGATATTCTCGATCTTATTTCCAGATAGCCCACGGCCTAGAAGTGCGTATCTGGAGAGCGATCTTTCAGCGGAATTGCTCGATTTTCAGAATTTCATGGCAACTGATGGCCTTGAGATCGTGGAACAGACAGTTCATGAACAGATTCCCACAAGCCTCATACCCCAGACAGAGGAAATCGTGACATTCTCGCAGGTCGTCTTTCAGCAAGCCATACCGGAGATTCTCAAAAAATACGAAGCCACTAGACCACACAATAGCAGTCCTGATTCCGGATACGAAAGTTTAGACCTCACCAGCAGCAGTCATTCGATGACGGATGAACATAAGGTTGACGAGGGGACAAGGATGGAGCCAATCTTCGAAACTATTGATCCGATTCCGAAGGACACTAGCCGAGTAGATTATACTACCTCTTGCGCCCCTAATGATCTGCTTGGTCTCGACGATAATGTCGAAAATTTTCTAGAACCCATGATAGGAATGGAGGAATTTCTCAGTTCGGACGTGATAGGGAGTGAAGATGTATAGGATAATCGTGCATAACGCGACAAAGGGCGCCCTGGGAATCTGCATTCGTCTGTGCGCCACCCTCGTATCTTTTGGTGATATTCGGAACCCTATACGGGACATCGCTTAGCTCACGTTTTACGAGAGAGCATTATCCCGAGCATCCGATAGTTCCTATATGTCTTGTAGAGCTTCATATTGTTCCAGAAGCTTTATCTTCAGAATATTCTCTTGGTGTTGAACAATGTCCTCTGGACCTCGTGAGGGGATTTAACAGGGTTCTCCGCAAAGCCAAGCTTCTCATCGAGAGACCCATCGATTTTTCTACCGAGCCGCCGGGACCTGGACTCAATTCACGCGTATTGAGCGTTTTTGGCGGGTTACAATACCATGCACAATCCACAAAGGGCCCCTCTTTCTCCGATTCTTTCGATATACCATAACATACATAAGCGCAGCATGCACAAACTCATTTCCACCACACAGCTGCCGTCTCTTATGCGGTTTCTCGGGACGATAGTCCGTACACCGTAGGTGGAAAGGTACGATGAGGTTTTCAACGTCTTGCCCTTGTTGGACTGATGTAGAAATGCATACGGGGATGTCTTGGTGCATCGTTTCCAACTATAAAGAGTAGTAAATTGGTAGAGTGGCCGCCAGTGATGATGTCCTACCTCGCTTAACCTTCGAGGCAACCTTCGTAGTGGCAAAATGGTGTCATTCAAGGGTCTATCGGCGGTGGTGCTGTCGTTGTGTAGCGTCAGTGTGCTGGGGTTGACAATTGGCGGCAAGCCATATACTATCAATAGCCCCGGACGTCGTGAGCTCCTCCAAGATCTAGTAAGACGAGATTTCATTCCCTTTCTTAATCAACCCTAACTTGATTGCTAGGTAACATGGGACGAAAACTCTCTCTTTGTCCGTGGAGAACGGATTATGTTTTATTCGGCCGAATTTCATCCTTGGCGTCTTCCAGTACCGGGACTGTGGCTCGACATCTTCCAAAAAATCAAAGCCCTCGGCTATAACGGTGTATCATTTTATGTCAATTGGGCGCTTCTAGAAGGGAACCAGGGCCACTTCACTGCAGAGGGTGTGTTTGCGTACGAACCCTTTTTCGATGCTGCAAGCGAGGCCGGTATCTATCTTTTTGCTCGACCAGGGCCATACATCAACGCCGAAGTTTCTGGAGGCGGCTATCCGGGATGGCTACAGCGTAACCAGGGAACCCTCCGTACTAATGAGACAGCGTATATGGATGCAACGGACAACTATGTCGCACACATAGGGAAAATCGTTGCAGCAGCCCAGATTACCAATGGAGGTCCGGTGGTACTCTTGCAAGCGGAGAATGAATATGGTACGTACAGAGGGCCTCGAGGATGAATTGACCTTTCTACACCTATAGCTTGTCTTTTGGAGCATAGACTGATGATTTGGACAGTACGTACTGCATCTGGGTCCGACCAGGTGTTCATCTCGGAAATATGCGCAACTGAGAGGCCATACTTATACATCATATAGACTAACGGCGCCGATTGGATTAAATTCCCTGACTCCGAATACATTGGTGGTGTCAACCAGCAATACCGGAAGGCTGGTGTCGTTGTCCCCCTCGTCAACAATGAGGCTGCTATCATCGGTCTTTTCACCCCTGATAAACCCGGCGGCCCTGACATCTACGGGCACGATAGTTACCCAATCGGCTGGGATTGTAAGTATCGAGCCCATCATCATGTGCTGAAGATAAACTAAGACAGTGAAGGCGCGAATCCCGAGAATAATTGGACGCCGGGAAAACTCCCGACAGACTGGAGACAACTTCATCTCGAACAAAGCCCCAATACCCCTTACTCGATTCCAGAGTTTCAAGGCGGTGCTATCGATAGTTGGTATGAAAATGCATGCAACCTGCACCGAATTATGCTGACTGATATAAGGGGCGGACCTGGCCTTGATGGTTGCGCTATTGTGACAAACCATGAGTTCGAGCGGATCTTCTACAAGAATACATTCAGCTTTGGTATCAAACTATTTAATATTGTACGTATATCGGGCTTTTTTAACCAATTCAAGGCGCACCGAAACTAACCTTACGCTTTAGTATATGGTAAGCACTACCTGTTGGTTATTTGTTAAGCGAATCTAATGTCCTAGACCTTCGGTGGCACAAACTGGGGCAACCTCGGCCAGCCTGGAGGCTACACTTCTTACGACTACGGCGCATCCATCAAAGAAGACCGAACCATTACTCGGGAGAAGTATGCCGAAGCGAAACTCCTGGGACAATTCCTCACTTCGTCCCGCGCATACTTGGAAGCCATACCCGGAGAGCTAACCAACACATCCTATGTGAGCACCCCGAAACTCAGCACTACGCCGATTGTCGGGAAGCCCACCACGTTCTACGTCGTCCGTCACTCTGCTTACGAATCGCTTGAATCCACACCATACACCTTCAGCGTTTCCACGAGTATTGGTAACGTCACAATTCCTCAACTGGGCGGAACTCTGACGCTGAATGGAAGAGACTCTAAAATCCACGTTACGGATTATGATGTTGGCGGTATTAACCTCATATACTCGTCAGCGGATATCTATACCCACGGCTCAACAGGCCAGAAGAGTATTCTATTAGTCTACGGGCTCGAGGGCGAAACACATGAACTGGCTTTCTCGTCCAAGCTAGGCAGTCCTACTGTCGAGGGAGGTAATGCCAAAATCGAGAAAAAGGGTTCGGCCATCGTGGTACAGTGGCAAGTCACGCAATCGAAGAAAGTCTTGCACTACGGCAATAACCTGGATGTGTATCTCCTATGGCGCAACGACGCATTCAAGTACTGGAAGCTCGAGCTCGAGGCACCCGCTCCTATCAGCAACTACACGTCCGCGTCAAAGGAAGCTATGATTGCCAAGGCGGGCTATCTCCTGCGAACGGCGACAAAAACCGGGACATCGTTGCACTTGACTGGAGACCTGAACGCTACTGCTGATCTGGAGATCGTGGCGGGACTCCCGGGGTCGAATAATATCTACTTTAACGGGAAGAAGGTACCCAACGTCAAGTCCGTCAACGGACGTCTTACGGGCACATTGACGTACACACGTCCCGAGCTTAACCTCCCTAACCTGTCAGCTCTCAATTGGAAAGTGATTGACTCGCTTCCCGAGATCAAGTCTCCGTACGATGACTCGGCGTGGACGGTAGCCGACCACACGACTACGAATAACACATCCTATGACGAGACGTACTTCATCAAGTTCTCGCTCAAAACGCCAACGTCTCTAATCGCCAGCGACTATGGCTTCAATGCGGGATCGCTCACCTATCGCGGCTACTTCGAAGCTACCGGCGAGGAGCAATCTCTCTATCTATCGACGATGGGTGGCAACGGCTTCGGCCACTCAGTATGGGTCAATGAGACATTTGTCGGCTCGTGGACAGGTTCGTCAGCCAGCGGCTATAACCAGACTCTCACATTTCCCTCTAGCCTCGAGCGCGGAAAGACATATGTCATTACTGTCCTGATAGATCACATGGGACAAGAGACTAATTGGTGGCCGGGCCACGATCTGATGAAGACGCCGCGGGGAATCATCGACTACGCTCTCCCAGGGCACGAGAAGAGCGACATCAAGTGGAAACTCACTGGTAATCTCGGAGGCGAGCAGTACCGCGATCAGGTCCGAGGCCCTTTGAATGAAGGTGGTATGTGGGCCGAGAGACAAGGTTACCATCTCCCAGCGCCGCCTACCGAGGGCTGGGAGAAGGCCTCTCCCATCGAGGATGGAGTCAGCGGTGCTGGTGTCGCGTTCTACGCGACAAGTTTCGACCTCGATATTCCTTCAGGTTACGATGTCCCGCTTAGCTTCGTCTTTGCTAACAGCACGAGCGCTGCCACGAACTATAGAGTACAGCTCTTTGTGAATGGATGGCAGTTTGGAGAATACAGTGAGTTCTCGCGTAACCCAGCCTTTGAATTATATGAAACTAATCACAATGTCTTATTCCAGTCAACAAACTGGGTCCGCAGACCAGCTTCCCCGTGCCCGAAGGCGTCCTGAATTACTCTGGAAAGAATTATCTGGGGTTGACTTTATGGGCACAAGATGCAGCTGGCGCAAAGCTCGACGGGATAAGCCTAGTAGCGAACGCGGTGATTCAGTCGGGCATGCGTAAACCTGCCCTGACTTGGAGCGACAAATGGGTTAAGCGGGAGGGTGCTTATTAGTCGTAGGCGCGTCGACACGAGTATATCACTAGGTTAATGAAAGAACGTTATCTTGAGATACATGCACTGAATCAACGTATGTCGTGAGCACCGAATTATTGCTAGCTCGGAATCCTTTATTCAAATTATCTATGTGAGTAAGATAGTTGCAAGTTACTTTTCAGACTTCAAACATCAAAGCTTAGCAAATCACCTCATTCATCGTCATCGTCATCGCTCCCGCTCGACCAGCCTTCCTTGTACCCCTCGGCGATTTCCGCGAGTTCATTCCCGATCGTTTCGCGATCCTCGAGGCCAATAGATCGGATAACGGTGGTACGGAGCCCCCTTACTTTGGCCATGACAGATGTGTCCGTAGACAGCGACGTGCGCATTGCGATATGTTCTTTAACCGCATTTCCGTTATTGTCTCTGAAGATCCTAGGGTAGCTGTCCAGAATAGGGAAGGCGAGCTTAGAGTCGTAACTATGAGGTCTGTTAGCAACTCCATCCTTTTTGGGGTAGTATTCATTCTTAAAACTCACTTGTGAACTTTTGGCCGCCGTCTCATGCCGAAGCGAGCGCTGGCAACATCGTTCTTATCGTCTGTTGTGGCCTTCTCGATTTCAGGTCCTCGGTAAGTCTGTACTTGACTGAATACATATCGTTTCCTCGATCCCCTCGTCCCCGATTGTAGCCTTAGATCCTGTGGGGATGACAGATCTACTTCCAGGGATGCCGTGCCCTTCTGTGAGCCGGACTCGGATTCATCATCCATGGAGATATCGTGAAGACTAGAGAGTAGTTCGCCTCGTTGGTTTGTGAGGTTTGCTGTGTCGTTTGTCCCATTTTGTGCTGGGCTGGGAGGCTTAATAGGGCTCATCTCTATGTTTGCGATAGTCTGTCTACCAAAGACGTTGAGTAGATCGGTCATGTGACCTAAATTGCTAGAGTTGACACGATCCGTGGTCTTGAGACGAGTATAGAGGGTCGTGCTCTCGATTGTAGCTGCAAAGAGCGCCGACACATGCCATGGAGACGACGTGTCCAACCGAAGGCTTGATGGGAGTGGCTCCTCGGGTATAGCAAGGGGTACAACAAGGGAAGCCTGCGAACTTAGCTCAGCCAGCGCCCGCGCCTTGTTGACCAGTTTAAGTAGCCTCTTCTCCTACTGCTCGTTAGTCGTAGTTGATAATTGATATTTCAAATAAATGATGAGTTACCCTAGGGAGACCCCTCACAGGATCCTGCACTCCGAAAACCCACACAGGCGTCTTGCCATATTCGTCTCGTATACGTTCAACGTATTTTGCAGCAAAACCACCCCATGCATCGTCGATTCCGGACATGATCTGGATTCCTTGCATCTGATCTGCCTCTTCAACGAAAGGGCGCAAGTCCCGGTCGAGGAGATCGTGTTCCTTGTCTAAGTTGGCGAATAATTCTTCGCCCATATGCCACTTTTCAAAGGGCATCAGTGTCGAGTTTAACTCATATTCATTGAGCTGGACGATGGACTTGGGATGGTAGAAAACCCTGTTGAAGTCAGACCAGTACCTCACCGAGCTCGTCGTGAGTTCGGGGGCCGCCTGACCTGTATCAAGACTCTGCTGATATGCGCTAGCTCCTATGGGTTGCTGTCTGTGTATGACAGGCTGGCCTGGCCTGCGGCAAATGAGAACATGCTCAGCTGACGCAGTCGAAGGAATGGCTACTCACCACAGGCTGCTCGATGCTGCATCTTCGGATATATCGTAAAGGTCGTTGAGTCTCTTTAACGTGCCAAATCCTCCCTTCAAATCATAGATGACTGTCCTCGGCATGAAGGTCTCAGTGCCGTCAGCACCGAGACCGGGCCTGAAATGCACATCATGATCAATTGGTGATTCTTCATCTGCGCCATAGGTGAAATATGACTCCTATTTGCTGGGGATGAGCTAGCACCCAAGACACAAGATTCGATGACCTCACCTGAGCATTCCAAAAATGGGTGGCTACGTAATTGCTCTGCTGCCCGAGCTGCAGCGTAATGATCTCGCGCATAGTCGGCCTACCCAATCTCACTTATCTCTTTTGCTACTTTGTGTGGAGGCCGCATCTTCGTGGATTTTTTAAACTCTGTGAGACGTACCTCTCTCTATCTTGAAGCTTGGGCGGAGTGCCAGCTGGTACCTACGTCAGTCTCCAGCTGTCCTAGACCCACCCCTCCATGTCCTAGACCGCGAAGTTGCCCAGTCGTCTAAAAGACGGGCAGAATATAATGTCATGTAATGTTATGCCACAATATTCAATAGAAATAAAATATAAAACGATAACTGTTACATTAGATTATCCCGACAAGTAGCTTTAACAAGTCACAGAGTTAAATGGGTATAAATACCTAGAGAATATCTAGGTTCACCTCTTTACTATGGTCCTTCCAATCAAGTTCCAGGTCATAATACTTACAAATTCCAACCCTTCTATACTTACTACTACTATAAATAGGTTGTAGCATCAGGCCCCAACAGCGGGTATTAGATACCGTGTACCCGTCTTCATCTTCGTCTATCTCATAATCGCGACAGATTAGAGGCATGATTCGGTAGGTATCCGTAACGTCATCCTCCCACTGAGGATTATCGAAGTAATACTCAATCCACTTCGCAGCTTCGACATAATGTGCCTTGTCGACACGGCGTCTCTCTCGCGTCGGAAGTTCGAAGGGCAGTAGACGGCCACAAAGACGGAGGCAACCAGATGTCACTCCACCCCATGGGTATGATGGATTGGTCAGATCGACAGAAATGTCTTGAATTGTGGCTACCTCCTTGTGGGGGTACTGTCGCAGTTCCCAGAATTCCAGGTTGACAGCCTCGACGCAATTCGAGAAGCTGAGGGCTCCTTCCATACTCGCCCAACTCCATGAAGGGGCACGCCAAACCGTCGTAGGCCGCACAAGGGGGTCTTGATAATGATCTCTGTGAACAGCCCATAGTAGGGCGCTGAGAAACCGAGATCGGAAGAGCCCAGCAGTATACATATCGCCACCTCTGAGCGTTGAAATTATCTGGGCTATGCCTCCTATAGCCACAAGCTTGTCTTTTTCCGGGAATGTAAGATTACGGCGCGTATAATCTTTCAGGATCATATACCAGTTGTCCTCCTTGATTCCAGCTTCAATCGAGAAGTCCAGGTACTTGCCCAAGAGTGGACCAAGAATGAACGCCTTCGGCATCCATTGTTCTTTGATGTAGGTGGGAAGCCCATTGGGTGTCGACTCGCTCGCAAGCGGCAACTCGCGGCATTCCCAAAACATCTGGTCCGATCCGATGTGCAAGACGCGAGGGGACAAGAGCCACTCCTGTAGAACCCAGCCGCGGGAGCTTAGCTTAGAAGCGGACTTGATAGCCTTAGGGCCTGATATGTCTTTGTTCAATAGTACCCATGTTTTCCCAGTCATATTGCGGGAATTTACTATTGGATCCGGGCCCCAAGTACACTCGACCGTGGTTGGCCCAACAACGAGACTACGCTGGGTGTAATGTCGAGCAGAATAGCATCCGTCAAGTGGTGAGGTGGAGTTGTGGGCGTGTATGTTGACTGTACAATTCGAGTAAATAGACGCCATATCGGAGGTATGGGACAGCCAGTCTTCGTGAGAGCCAGGCCCCGATTGAAGGATACAGAGGCTATCAATCCAGAGGTATTCCAAGCCGAGTCTGAGAGTGATATCCACTGCCTCTCTGAACGTGAGTGGAAGTTTAGAGAGCAGGATTCCGCGATCTTGTTGAAACTCCTCAAGGTTGCTTGTCGTGAGCTGGAGGAAGTTCGAATCAGAACCCCAGCAATGACTTAAAGTAGCGAACATTCTGAATTGCGTCGGACTTGGAGTAATGAGCTTAACCGAATCTTTCCTAAGCTCTAAAAGCCGTTTAGGGGGACGCCAAGACTCTGTGAGCCCATTCTGATCAATATGACGGTGGTGACACTCCTTGTGCGCATGCAGACAGTCGGTCAGCCAGTCCTTAGCCAACGCGAAAAGCATTGCATCGTTTCTCGATTCCGACGGATCCACGCTGCTTTTTAGTTCGCTAGAAAACGAGGTTACCAGTCGGTCCCGGTATAGCTGCCTCATCGACAGAAACATGTCGTAAGGATACAGTTTCACCTCTGCGCGGACAACCTTGACCCCCGAGATGCAACGGCAGGATATCCGGAGATACGGCTTAGGATTGTATTGGGCTCGACGAAAGTCCAGCAAGTATGTGAAGAGAGGCCTTCCTTCCTCGGGTAGCACAAATCTCGGTTTATAAGGCAGGAAAGCTCTGTAGGCTGAAATGCAGATGAGACAGCCCTCATTTGCTGCCAACGCGAGGCTTTCCCAAGTGGCGGGATGGGAGCCATGCTTGCGACGTTTTTTGTAATCGACTCCATCAGTGTTAGTGAAAATAGTGTTGCAGGCGGCACAAAGCATTATAAGCGAGGAAACAAATTTCAGAGAAGCTATATTGGTAAAGACGACGACAGGTCAGTCTCGGCGTGTGTGACGTACAGGTTCATACCTAATGGTGGAGGCCTCGAAGGCTTCAGGCATCATTTGGTCTCCAGCTGTTAGATATTTGACTGGAGATAATTAATCGTTAGATAACAAATGCCTAGGCCGGTCTTTTCTCTATGCCAAGTGCAATCCAACGTCCCCCCTCAACGTAGCCGGTAACTCGGCATTGTAGCCAGAGGCTCGTGATATCGCACCTGCGCTAGCATCGTCGTATCAAGCATCCTCTTTTACGATAAATATTTAGTGAGGGTACGTAACATAAGGGACCAATTATTTGTCAGATGAAAGACCTCGGAGAACCTTAAAGCGGTTGTACGTAGTAATGACAGCTAAAATCAAGGATGAAAAGAAGCGACGGCTAACCTGACGATGTATTTTTATTTAAGTTGCTTCCGTTGTGTTAGTGTTTAGAGGGTAAATATTGTGTTAAAGTACTCAGGGGCCAAGCCTTTACAAAAGCGGAAAGTACGCTAAACCTAATTTGTCGCGCATATAAGAGATGTAAATACCGTCACAGGCCAAGAAGTTATTGAACCCCTGTTTCAACCATGCAAGACATTATTACAACGCCAAATCGTACCAACCTATTCCTGCGAAGATTTCCTACCTGAGCATATCATCCAGTCGATCCCGTATATAATAACGTACATTTGAGACAATGTCGCTTTCCCAGGAGTGGGAATCTCTCAAGACTCCGCCCAAGAAGGACGTCAAGCCGGCACCGGTAGTAGGGGCCAAGGCTCCCGTTCATCCAAACTTAACACTACCAACCGACAAACCAACTATCATCACTTTCCTACGGCATTGCGGCTGTCCCTGTACGTCCCCCATCTACTGCCGTCTTCTTCTAACAGGCCCTTTCGCAATACTATGCATCATTGCCGGCTCGCCCATTGTTCACCGCAGCATCTACACTCACATGCTGACACGTGCGTTCTTTACTAATGCGTCTCCCATGCTCCCAGTTGCCGAAAAGTCCTTCAAGGCGCTCACGAAGCTCTCCACGGACCACAAGGACATAAATTTCGTCGCCGTATCGCATTCCTCGTCCGAGGCCACGGAGCGCTGGGTCGTCAAGGTGGGAGGGAACTGGGACGTGACCGTCGTTATCGACGAGGAGCGCGACCTGTACGCCCTGTTCGGGCTCGGCATGTCCACCACCTGGCACGCCCTCTCCCCCATAGTCCTCTACAACACCCTCCAGCTCGGCAAGAAGGAGAACATCTGGAACCGCCCCACCGAGAGCGGCTCGCGGTGGCAGACGGCCGGCACCTTCGCTATCGACGAGAACGGCCAGGTGAGGTGGCGACACATCGCTACGCGCGCCGACGATCTCCCGGACTGGGATGCCGCTGTGCAGAGCGTCGGCGTCACGCCCAAGCCCAAGCCGCCGGCGCCGGTTCGTACTGACGGCTTCCTATAACAAAACCGACGAAAGAGCGAGAAGGGGAATCAGAGCTCGATTGTGGTGGAGATCGTAGATGTTATGCCCATCGGACACGCATCTGCTGAGAGACAAGCCAACGCCAAGGCACGCACGGTGAGCTTCCAGCCTCGCATTATCGTCATGTGAAGGTTGCTCCCATCTTCCAATGCCCTTTGCCCTGGTCAGGAATCAAATTCTTGGGATTGCAGGTTGCGAGCACACCCATATATCCCCGTAGACATTTGTAGAATGATTGGATCATTAGCTGATTTACAGAGAAACCTGGGACCAGAGATCTGGCGAACACGACTACCATTACTCCTGTAGCACCACACCTGTAGAGTCGTGAAGTAACAAGGGGTATGCATCATGAAATCAGCTCCTTCAGCTCACATTACACCCTACATATCTTGATCTCACATTTAGCATTACATACCTCATAGACTGTACATAAATCATTACTAGCACATCATAGCACTCTAGTCTCTTCAAGAAGCAATTTCATAAATCTCATGGCACTCCAGGATCCGTTGTTTTAGCGGGGTCCATACAGTTCACGTCACTGGCTGTCTCCAATACGACTTGGTATCTTGAACTATATTATTCGTTTTTAAAACTTTTGCTGCTTCGAAACGCTTTCCCTATGAGCTTCGAGAATAGTTGTTGTCGTTGTCGACTCCACCACTTTCAACAGCTATAGAATGATGCAGGTAGAACAGAGAAAATAAAAAATTATATACAAATACTCAAAGAGGTACCGCTTGCGCTGGATCATCTTCTGTCGCTAACGCTGCATACCCCGTTCCTCTTATGAGAGAACCGATGACTGACCCTTATTGTGGTCGAAGTCGGCAAATCTATAACATGCGTCGTATTGTGGTATTCCTCGTGAATAGCAATGAATCACCTCGTTCCACATCCTAAAACGCCGCATTCCTACTAGATACACACCAAGTTGCATGTATCTGGATTTCTGTATCATGGTATAACATCCGAATATCTCGAGATGCGAACATGAGCAGACTGATGAAAATGAATAGAGAGAACGCAACAGTGCGTTTCCCCAGTAGGCAAGAGAAATGACATTATTTTCATATCGCGCCGCTCGGTGTGCTCATGGTCATTGGCATGCTTAGCGTTTGGAGAGGATTGAAAGCGGTCGTGTGCGTCATTGCCCCGTTTGATAACGCGTGGCTATTCTGGGACAAGGAATTGAGCGATGTAGGCATATAGCTCCCTTCGGATTGGGGAGAAGCATCTTCGAGGGATCCAAGATGATCCTCACCAGAGAACTCATCCTCGTCCTCACCTGAGAGCGGCAGACCGCTCTCGGCACCGTCACCACGATCATGAGTGCGCCTGTGTCTGTAGCAAGCAAAGTTAGCTTTCATGTAAATGTTGAAGACTTTCCGCTCCTGATGATGAGTTGATATAGGCACTGCTGGGTTGTAGCTTGGGTCGCACTGGAGTTGTTTTCGGCAAGCGTGCACGTAGCACTGACATCATAGCTCATCACAGGATCTTCAAGTCGACAAAGGAGATGTACAAGGAGGCAGGGGTCATACTGTGCTAGATTGTCGGATCTTGAGAACGCCTTATTACAGTGGGGGCAGATATAGGGTCTTTCTTGGGTATGTGTTCTCACATGTCTAGATATTGAGTCAGATACACAACGGCGCGCACACATAGTAGAGAAAAATAACAATATCTTACCGCTTCAGGTGTTCGAGACGCTTGAAGAGACGACCACATGACGGGATCGGACACGAATGAGACTTTTGAGGATAGGGGTTGCCAAGCTCCGAAACGGTGGCCGACCGAGCCCTACGAACAACGCTGGGGCCGGTCTGCATCGCTCGCTGCTCATGCATACCACCATCCCCGGTAAAGTCATCGTTGGTAAGCCCAACAAAATCTTGCCGTTGAAGGGACAACGGGTTCAACGCCGGGCTGCCATCGACTGCAGACAGAGGAGTACCATGCCGTGACATTTCAAGCATCTCTCTATTTTGGTGACTGGCGATTGAAATGGCGGAATTGCTGTATGCCAAACCCGGCGGGGACTGGTCGTGGATTTCATCACCCTCGGGTAAAGGACCAACCGACACAGAGACAGACCTTCTTAGGTCAGAGGGGCGGTGCGCTGCAGCCTGAGCCTGCGTTGTCACAGCAGCAATAGCCGACATCTGCGGAGGAATAGATGAGCGCCGCCTTCTTTGCTTATACGATGGTGATCCTTCGATAACGCTGTAGACATTGCCAGTACCATAGTTCCGAGAAAATTGTGGTCCTGCTAGGTTGGGTGGGGGGAGCTGCATCATTCCATTTAAACCGTTGGCGAGGCCGCTGTGATCCGGAATGGCACTGTACAACCCGGTCTCTTCGTTGGCGATGTATGCTGGCTCAGCAACCATGCCTAGCGATTGTTGCGGGGGAGTAATGGGCTCATAAGAGATACCTCGGTTGCTGTAGTCCTCGAAATGGGATGAAACAAAAGAAGGAGCAGGCGAGTATTCAAGGCCGTACGCAGGCATAGAAGCATGGCGTTGATGACCTTGACTAACGGCCACACCGTTCTGGTTGTATTGAGCACGATAATCAGGTTCCCTCTTAATCACTTGCTGAACCTGCTGAGGGATCGCTTGGACCATTGCCGGTGCCATCGCAGCCATCGTGTTGTAAGAGACCATAGCGTCCATGCCTTCCGGTAAAGGGGCCAGCGATTGAGGAATCATCTGCGGAGGGGGCATTGAGTCCATAGCCCTCATTACCGGGGATGTGGCTTGAGACTGCGAAGAGAAAGATACCTGCTGGGCACTGAAGGAGGAAGAGTTCGCTTGTTGTGCCTTGGTCAGCTGCTCGTAAAGCGACTGTGAGGAGTCGTATTGAAAAGACAAAGCGGGTTCGTTCTGTGCCATTGTAGTGGCTTCTTGGCCCATCTTCTCCCTCTTCAGATCTCGTTCCAGAGCATCAAGAAACAGACGATCATGTGGCACACTGTACCAGTAGAAAACCTTCTGTTTCTTCTGTGTTCGAATGCAGTTGTTCTTGTATAGAAAGTCAAGAAACGGGCTTTTCGGCTCCTCAAGGGAGGCATCTGTTCCAGACTTTAAATTTCGCAGGTCGGAGAAGATGCCCTCCTCAAATTTCTTCGAGTTCCTTACAGGACGACCGAAGGCCTGAAATCTAAATGAGAGGCATCTCACTATATCGGTACCGGAGATATGGAACAAATTATTCCATAGTACACAAGAGACGTATTCACCAGTCGGTAGAAGAAACCTCCGGATATACTGATCGGTTTGCCAGTCGACAGGGGCCGATATAAGGAAATATTTTACTAATGAGAGTGTTAGCCACAAAAAATTACTGTTATGTCAGCTATGCACGATGGAACCAACGTACAATTATCGACTTGCTGCAGTGCTACTTGCGCATCATGAGGTAAAGCTTGCTGGGCTTCTGTGCTGAGCATGAATGTTTCGGGTTTTTGGGGAGCTGCCGCCGCCATGGCTGCGGATTGCGAGTACATCATGTACTACGCACCGCGTCCGGAATTGCTGCTCAAATGTGTCTACGCTCTATCTGCGATAGATCTGAATCGCTAAAATAATGCGAACCGGCAAGATTGCCTAAATAGAAGAAGAAAAGAAAAATAAATAAGTCGTGTAATAGTTCGTTATACCCGCTCCAGTGCTCAGGACTCTCTAGGTCTCGGCGGAATTAAGGCGCTGCCTTTCCGTCTCTGAACAATGTTTTACCCGGAGGTAGTGATGATTTTCGTAGATGGACAATGTTTGATGAAATTTGCCCAGATGAAGTCGAGTCCAGCCCGTAATTTTGAATCTGATGTTGGCCAAGCACGCAACGATTTGCTTCAAGCAGATAGGTTGGCGTTCAAGGCAGTGTGAACCTTCGAGGTAGGAGTACAGGGGGCCGACAATAAGTGATTGTGGAATTCCGTGCAGTTGTTGATTGACGTCCGTGTTGGCGGGAACCGTGTGTCGGGATCTTGCCTAACACAATACAGCGCGCGCTCGCTCGTTCACGTTGCCCGCTACAGTGTGGCGTTGACTAAACCACGTCGGTGGGTCGAAGATCCGGGTTGGTGTTATTTACTGAAAAGAGCGTAGTAGCGAAAATCGTATCATGTCATACAGACGAGCTAGGCAGAGATCGATAGGCAGGTCCAGATATTAGACGAAGCAAAAGTTGTTCTGGGATTCAGCCTGCAATACAAATTCCCCCGATAAACCACGGTTGTGCCTGACAGTCGGGCGTTGATGTCGTTGGGAGCGGACGTGTCTAGTGCGCCGGTAATTCCGTCTACGATAATTAAAGAAGAAAAACGGGGAGCGACAGATAAGTGTAAGTGCTTGAGTGAGAGTGAGGTTGGCGGCCCGCGACACACCAGGAAGGGTTGGAGGGTGGGAGAAGGAAGAGGTGGAAAGAAGAAAAAAAGAGAGGGGTTTGTGAACAAAACTGATCTTACGGAGAAGGACCAGGGCAGCAAGTTCAAGAAAGGGAAACGGGAGCGGAAAGGGAGGGTAGAGATATGCTCGGGGGTCTTAATGATTTTGCGGGCGGGCTGCGCTGCTGGCTTGGGCAGGCGCGATTGGGTGGGAGAGGAGTGTGATGGGAGGCCAGAGGATGGGGGATTCATCGGCCGGGACTATCTTCGCTCGCCAGGGTGGTTTAGTGCAAAGAGCCAGCAGGGCCGCCCTATCTTGCGAGAGCACCACGAGGAGCGCTATCCACTCTGGGCTAGCTACTCTAGGCCCCGTGCAGCGTGCAGAATGCAGACTGCGGAATGGGGTCCCTGTGTACCTTGGTACCGACGGAGAGACAGGGCAGAACATGGAAAGGCCAGCGCAGATACAATCACAGCGACAGGGATGCACCTGAGTGGAAACGATGAGTGGGCTAAATTTGCACTCCAAGTAGCTTATGGGGCGGGCGACGCGGGCTCGATCTCACTAAGGTACCTACCTACCTCACAGGCCGAGCGAGAATTTTCAGGGAGAATGCCCTGGAAAGGTGGGTCGAGCTCATGTATCCATATCAATAAACAGAGTGAGGTCGGCCATTCAACGTCTCTATTCCCAGTCTTATCCTGTTCAGGAAGTATTTTGCCCATGCTGCTCGCACTTAGGGCCATTCTGGCCGACACGTGTATGTAGAGCTGGTTTAGTGTGAATAAGATTGGGAAATTAAAAGATGCAGCCGATGCTTAGGCAGGTATATTTAGGTCCCAAATTTTCACACACTATTGCTATGTAATCACTTACTGTGGTGTAGGTACTATGTTCTTACCTAATTGTGTCTTTGCACTACGCTCCGTTCACAGTGGCTGTTAGACCAATTGCTGCTGTCTAGCCTATTCCAGACTGGAAGTCTTCATTGACTGAAAAGAATTACTATACACTGGAAATATCTAAACATGTCTACATAGGTAGATCAAGGGAAAGGCTATCCCGCATACAAACGAACAGAAATCGAGTCAAGTTGGTAGCGCAATTTACTTCCGATATCCAGGTCCCTGTAGATTGTCAGCTTGGGTCTGTAGGTATTAAGTACTTATCACATTACATATACTTCCAGCTGTACAGTTATCTCTCTAGTCTGAAGGATATTGTCAAGTGTACCTACATATCACAAGGAAGTAAAAAAGAATAGACGGCAGAAAAGAAAAGAAAGGGATATTGAGTCGAGTCACAGCAGGGCTACCATGTGGCATGGCAACTTACAGTAGGTACATCTACCGAAGCCTCGACGCCATAATCACATATACTAGCAAATAAGCGTAAAATTAAAGAAAAGCGGCCGACGTACCCGATCAATCCAATTCACAATAGGGTTGTCGGATATTCAATTCGATATGTTCATCTGCTCATCATTACCTGCAGGACTCGGCACGCCATACTCATCATAAGTTATCTCTAAGTACAGCACACAGTGTGGGCTTGATTATTCCTTCTCGCCGTGTATGTATATATAGAGTAGTATAGGTATGTTTGGCTTCCGACATAGAGATACTGTTTGTCAACTCAGGTCTGTTCTCATCTTACACTTCGTTCTACTAAGTATTATCAGATCAGACGATGCTTTACCAGGAGATAACACTACTAATTAGGTTGCGCTTAAGGGGACTAAACGGACTTAACAACCAGTAGTTCGCTCCACGCACAATTTAATTTGCGCCCGCCCGCCCCCATTGTGCCCTTTCAAGCCCATGACCGGCGACAGGGGTCATGCCAATTACACAATGAAGAAATGGTTGAGTGCAACGCTCGGAAATCAAATCGCAAGGGTCAGTTGTGCAGTACAACTACGCTACAACGACCTTGCCCCTGCCGGCTCTGTGCGCTGCATACGTTCTGCTCGTGTATTGTCCCATTCTCAATCCTTTAAGAAAAGGGGCTCTCGGAAATACTAAGTATGGTGACAGTTACTCAAAAAGTTATGCATACCTTCAACTACAGAGAATACGCTTCAATAGAAGAAAGTGTACGGACTTAATCTGTATTCATGACTGCTTCGGGATTTGACAGCTGTTTAACGCAATCAACTGGTCTCTCCCTGGTTAGTTAAGCATCATCATATACCAGAGAAAAGACAACACAGCCGCAACACTACGAGACAGTTTTTGTCTGCTGTGCCAGTTGAGATTTTCGCGCTTCACAATTTTCATATCGCCCTCTCAGTCGTGTCTTAGACATTTGACGATATACACTCGCGCGTTTCTTGTCCATCCTTTGGAGGGTCTTATAAGCGAACAGGATCCTCCTTCACAGACATACAGGTAGGTAGGTATACACACAATAGCCCACGTCATCGGACAATTAGCTTCCGACCACCGTTTGAATTGTTCTACTATTGTTTATTGTTAGACTTATTACCGTTTGATCAGTCGCCTCTTAGGGAACCAATTTGGTGCGTTTCCAACTATGTACTTACACATGCGGCTATATCCAGTTATACGGCACAGTCGCTTTGCAACATGCAGAATTCAACAACTGAATGACAACCAGCGCCTCTGTAGGACCGACAAGCGACCAATAAGCACGCTAGACACATCTGCGTACTTAGTGCAGCATCTTGCAGACCCCCCTGTCGGACTCAGAATTTGAAACGCAGCTGGAGCAGTGCTTCAGAAATAGTTGACGCCAAATATCGGGCGCTAGACCTCAGGACCTGTCGAACCCCTGTCGAGATCGGCCTAGTTCAAGTGTACAAGCCAACTACCACCCTGTCGTCCTCCCCTCCCTCACCATCCACTCACCCTCCATCCTACCCTCTCCACGTATCCTCTATCGTAAGTCATCAGTGAATATGCACGCACGACCTTGCAATCTACCAATCACCACATCCCTCGGCCTACGGAACGACGAATCAGAAATCCCACACAATGCAACTTCGGCTCCGCTTTCCGTGAGCTCATCGCGAGCCAACCGTTTCTTTTCCGCTTCGAACCAACTGCATGAGCCACACGCTCGAATACATTGGTGAGAACGTAATCACCCAGAATGTGTGCAGCAATAAAGCAACGAAAGGGCCGCCACTATTTTTTAAGCGAGTTCATAGGTTGAGGATCATCAAGTACTTAGGCCAACCGACCTACCTAGGAAAGGCTCAGAGAATGGATGTTCCTCGTGAGCTGACAGGAACCGCGGCTTATTTTGTCGGTACCTCTATCACCTCACCTGTCATTGGAGCTAAATTGTCGACTACTATCTCTGCCTTCATCAGGGGATTAGCCAGATGCCGAGTGGAATCGTGTCAAGCCGACATTGACTGACGGTTCTATCAATCCATATACTTAGTGCGAACTGCGACGATAACGCCTATTGCCGGAACTCCACAAGTGCTCGCCCTAGTAAGAGTTTACTCAGCAAGCCAAAATTGAAATTCGCTCAGCGCGGGCAAAGACGCCTCAATGAGACTCTACAATTACCCTATTCCTCCTGCTGTGTAGCCTGCAGATTTGGGGTTCCAAACCCATCTCAACCCCACCAACCAAAAGGGCAGGCCACTAATGTTTGATCATCAAAGGTTGCATAAAGTCAAACTCGAAACTCTACTTGAACTTCCCGAATCGAACAGTCAGAGTGGATGCGAAGAGATGACTCCACCTAGGATACGTGCAACACAGTTGTTGTGCTCGCCTTTATCAACTTCTTCATTCACAGATATGTTGGTGATAATGAGTCCAGATAGCATACAACCTCCTAATGCGGCTGCCAAGTGTATCTGTACTTTCTCATGTGCCTATCTAAGTGAGGTACGTTAATGACCAAGGCAGTGAAATCAAACGAGAGACGGAAGGATTCCCTACTCGTATTTCTATTTACATTACACACATCTCAAGTTCCGTACTACGGTAACATTCGTCGCAAGCCGCAGCATTCCTTTCAGATCTCGACAAGGCAACGCAAAACTACGATAGGGTAACAATCAGTATCTAGGATCGCCAGCATTCCTACCGCTAGCGGTTGAAACAAGAACCGGTAGTGGTATAATGAGTAGCCTTTGAAACCTGTCAAAGTTGTCCCAAAGGAAGAGCATCAGCTCGACCAGGACATTCCTTCAAGCCTCAGTAAAGAACTTCTATTGTGCTGCGTTTCATCCTACACGCTTTCCAGTCTAGTCTGCATACTTTCAAGGCGAATTGTGGACGTCCATTCCGCATCAACATGACCATTGGTCGACTACACACGCTTCAAGTATTACCGCTTGGGAAAACAGCACGGCTCAGTCCAACACCGCAGGGATCGGAATATAATAACCCATATAGGCTTAATCAGAACAGCGCCTAGTGATAGTGGACAATTGCTAGATCGGTAATTCTCCGAGAACCATTAGTACAGAAAAGTCTTGAAACCACGGCGTAAACTGTTCCCAGAATCACGTTACTCGCTGCAGCTTGAAGAGCTGCCGCTATCTGGGTAACTTACGCGCAATGCCACATGGACCAATAACGAATAAGAAGGGCTGTACAGACATCCCGTGCGTATCGCCATGGAGGGTCCCTTGCTGTCGGCTGAGATATGTGAGGCGTTGATTGGTTCTCTAAGATCTCTGTCGACCGAGTAACACGCTGTAAGCTGCGACCACGAACAGAAATAGCATATCCCATGATGTCGCCACCAGCTTGACCTCATTTGCCCCGAAGGTAGCCATAGAGTTAAGCAATCGTACCGCTGGCCGCTTTCCAGATGACCTACCGTAGCACACATCATCAATACTTTGCCGCAAAGGGGGCCGCAGATTTCTGCGGCCCGGCGGCTCAGAGCTTACCTGCGTGCCTTTTCAGTCGTCCATCTGCTCTGTACTGTTCCGGGGGCACTCTTCTGCTATTTTAGGTGCAGAGGTGTTGCAGCCAGATCAAGAGAATTACTGATAGCGATATTGAAACAGTTTATAGATATGCGAGTCATTCAACCCAGTAGATTGGCACCTACCTTACCTATTCCAGGTGTAGTAGAGACATGGTCAGAGCTTCGGTCAGTGTTACGAGATGAATATACCATCGGCGATAGATAAATCAACAGCACTACCCACCCAATTGATAAGCCGTGTGTTACCGAACATACGACTACCTACTTGTACAAACAAGCTATATATATCATGCAAAAAGCTGCTTGGATTTAATCGAGTGCAGAGGTAAGCGGCATATTCGGTCTCTTTCAGCAGGACATTTGCTCAACAGAAAGCACAATCCCATGTCATTGAGCTCTACCGTAAATGTTGTTACACTACTTAACAGTAAAATATTTTTTCCTCCTCTACAGAAACAAATTCCTTATCTTGCGAAACGCTCGTACTGCGCCACATACTTGAAACATTAGAAACGAAGTCGGTTGAAACATCCAAAAGCCGCCCTCGTAGCACCCGCTCGAGAGCGCTCGCATGCTCCACCGACGTATCCATTTCTCTGGTCCCGACCACAAGCGAGAAACGTGACCAAGGTTAGTAGCGAATGGGCACAAGCGTGATTGGTGCGTGCCTGAATCATGCAGACTTGGCACGATTTGTGGACGGTGTTGTGCTTCCACGTCAAGGTAGTAAATTGTACGCAGCATATGCGGCATACCTACGCATCCCATGCAGATGATAGCTCTTGATCACATCTCCTCACTCCGATACAATTAAGAACATAGCGGAGAATACCCTATCGATGCCCCGACTCTCAAACAGTATCATACTTGCTTGACAGAATACTACAAACCGTCACTCGCCCGGCACTCAAGTCATGCAAAGCCGTTGGTATAAACAAGAGATCCATTGGCTGGCCATGAGGCGCAGCGCCTGCAGAAAATGCTGCAAAGATATGGTACCGGGTAAGGGGCCTGCAGGAAACGCCCAGAGTTAGTCTCGGGTTAACAATCCCAAAACGATGTTGCATAGAACTTTTGAAACAGACGCCCATCGAGCTTGAGATGGTACCTGATGTATGTACCGTATGGAATAGGCATAGCAAGGTCCAGGCTGGTCGTAGCGTGATGTGGAGGGCCGATCGTCCCGGCGCCTCTTTTCGTTAGCCAGGAACGTGAAACAGGCACAACTCCGTCTCGCGTTCTTCCAGAAACAGCAGGGTAAACTTGCGCCAACCTCGTATTTAGGCGTGGGCTCGCGATTTTCTCGGTGACGGCATCAGACTACCCAGATACACTACGGGCCTAGTAGATACACCCGGCCTCTCTATTTTACGATCTTAGCAGGGAATCTAGGCTTGAACTTGGCATAACGCCATCCAAGGATAATAATCCTGCAACGACTCGGAGAATGAGTGGGGTTCGACGTTAAGTGATTACGTAGTAGGTTGGAATTGAAGTCTATCCACACTTGAACATATGTGCGGTTGGATTGGACAATGGCTCAGGAGCAATAAGCCGGCTGCCGGCCCGCCCATCTGGACCATGCTTAAGGTTGGCTGTTTTGCATTGATTACCTTCTGTCAACTCGGTGATCTAGCCGTGATTATTGTAAACGCTGTCGGCGGTAACAAGAGAGCCCAAGATCGATTAGGTTGATACTGAAACGCAATATCTCAGATCTACCTATAGACCAACATCGTGAACCATCCCGTCGGCTTCGAGATGCTTGTCATTTTCTCGAGCCCGTCTAGTTTCTCCACTGCCGCCATCTCTCTTTCTCAGTAGATCTCCCGCTGGTCGAGTAAAAGTGAGCCCCCGCAATCCTTTCTGCCTAAAAGGCCAGCAGCACCTAGGGCCAGAATAAGAGTAACAACAAACTTGCTATACTACTTACCAACCGCTACTACTTACTCGATGGAGCCGACAACATGACATAGCTCAGATCATCACATAAAATACTATCTTCGAATACGTCACGTCCACTAACGCGCGCGCTACCATGCACGCACGCATGCATCCCTAGTGCCTATCCACTAAAGACTCTATTTTCGTTTCATCTTTCAGTATTACCTTCCTGGAAAGTCAACTAGCTTAGCTGGCTCAAGCTTGGCCGCACCTATCGTTCACTCTGCCGGCGCTCAACAACCTATAACCACTCCATACTGCAATGCTTGGGTATCGCCAGGGTGATTGTTTATAGCTTTGGCTCCGGCATGCTTGATCGTGACGAGACCCACGGCAATGCGACGCTATCAAGGAACCATACCATATAACCAGCTTGGTATGCGGTGGCATGCGGACCAATATTTCTTCGACTTGCCTCTTTTTCCCCAAGGGGAACCCATCTGAAACATTGACACCCGAGTAAGCTCTGTTTCAGTATTTGGTATGTCCTTGGCTTGGTACCCAGGGCTCTTAGGATCTGTCCCATGGGCCGAACCCTTCCCGTATGTCGCACATGATCCGCCCCTACGGTCGAGGCAACCAGCCAGCTGTGGGATTTCTGATAATGTTTCGTTCCTAATGGATTGGTAAGTTCTGTACGACTTAATGAGATTACTGTATTAACCTTTACCTGTTTCTTGTTAGACGCCACTCAGCAACAACATTCCCAACCCCCTTCTCCCCCCTATTCGAGAGGTTTCATAAAAGCTTCGATCTGGTCCGTCTAGTTAGGATGCCGCTTGTCCGCCGGTGCCGGAATAACAACCGGTCCCACCGATAGGGACAGAGATCGACTTCTGAAACTACGCGGACAGGGCCCTTCTCTTTAGTTCCCCCGTTGGTCTATTTGGCAACAGTAAACGGGGCCTTCTTTGCTTGAACCCTCCGCGCTTAGCGAGTTACGTGCGGCATAAATCTCGGGATTCCAGAAGCTGACAAGGCGGCGCAGATTTACGTTATTCGCCTAGGGTCCCGACGCTATGTCGTCCGTGCCCAGCTTGTCGTCGATCATTAGTCCATCCCATAGGCTTGCATAGGCACGAATAAACCTGGCGGGAGTCCCGTTATATGGTCTGATTACCCGCTCGGTGGCAAGTTTATGCCCACAGGCTAGTGCTCTATTCGGGAAAATAGCTCCTAGTGCAGTATAAGAAGAATATTCTGGGCTTCCTGAATAGTTCCGCGCGAGCTTGCTGGCGTTGAGCTACCATAAGTAAAGCCGAGACTGCATTTTTTTTTCTCTTCAAGTTGCCACTCCTATGGCGTAATAGAAAACAAAAACCAGATTGCAGATGGGGCTTCAACGCATTCAAGATCCTCACTGCCCTTGAGGCGTATCAATATCGTGACTGTATTCTTGCGAGTGATGGCCATAAGATATACACTACCTATCCGGGATCCCCTAGCTAAGCGTCTTCAGTCATCATTGGAACACAGATCGATTTATGCTCTTCGCTTCATGAATCAAGTATGTGCATTCTTCTCGAAGCACGCTAGAAGTACCAACATCATTTATTTTTAATTAATTAAAGTAGCTAATTAGTACAAATTATGACATCTTACTGTTTCCTTACATTTTGAACGTATGGGCTGTCCCTGCTACATATATGGGACCCTGCAAGACTGATTCGTGCGTGGCGACTTCAAGTGCAATGCGTGACAGGACAAAAGTATCCTAGCCAAGGGGAAAAAGGAAACAAGAAGTACCTTCACTTATAAAATATCATGTTCTAACCCCCAGGTAGTTATCAAGCATTCGAGTTAGTATATCTTAAGATATGGAGAAGAGAGGTCATTGCCATTCACAAAAGCAATACCAGTAATAATCTATCTACACTATCACTATCTCGATATGGGAATATAAATTACATACAGTCAATCTCTTCATCGAGCATACGTCTGACGGTGTCTCTAAGTTGTTAGCTGGGTATGTCAATTGGGCTCAGGAGGTGAGAGCAGCTACCCGGCAATCAGTCTCAAGACAATCTGCGTTCTCAACAGCAGATAGCAATTTATCAATGAAAAGAGTTAATACTAAGACTATAGTATACCAGCAGCACTGGGGCCCTGTATAGATTGTAATGATGTAAAGATCATGCACTGTCAAATCACACCATCTCCGTCATGGCACCATCATGTTGCCAGGTCGTCTTCTCTGAATGAGCTCAGGGCGCATTACATGTATATCGAAACACAAATTTACGTAAATCCATTCTGTTAAGAAATTCTATGTTTGGGAGAATGAGGGTGTTCGCAGGCTTTATGTAGAGCTACCAATGCGCAGTTTCGTAGTTACCCAGGTGAGTGAGGTTTCGGAGGTTTGAAGGAATTTTCAACACAAAGCCCCTATCGTCTTAGATCTCTGACTTACAGCCCGATTAAAAATATTTCAATTCAAATAATGAATTACTGTGATAAAATGAGCTAAGAGGATAAGAGTGAGGAAGAGAGAAAAAGGGACAGTAAATAGATGCAAAAGAAGAGAACAATGGCCAACGGGGGAATCGAACCCCCAGTGCCTAACAATGCAGAGTAAATACGCTGAATAAGTATACTAAACGCTGTGACCGCTAGGATAAGAGATGCATCGCTAGGCCGTACCAACTCGGCCAAGGGTATCTCATGTTGGAACCTTATATATGGTACTCGTTAGGTAGGGGTTAGGCTGGGCTCGGGCCAGTTAAACTTCAGGACGCGTATGCCCGGATAGAAGGCTTGGGAAAATCCAATGGCCGGGAACAAATAATGTCCTCCTCCTCGTGATGAGACTTGAAAGATTCCCCATATGATATCACTGTCAGGGCTCCGTACCTAGGGTATGTAATAAGCACTTGCTGTTATTACGCAGAGGACTCTAAACATCTTCGCAGGCGCTATCAAACTATATACAGAAGGTCTCCTTATTCTGTGCCTCGTGACAATCACTTCTTTGGTATATGTATATGGTCGACAGGAAACGCTAGCTAGTCTTCTAGCTAACTCCAGACTTCCATCCTGCTACCTGAAAATGACCATATAGATAGACATAGGAACACATATTCTAGTACGCTTGGGGAATAGTCTAGAGTTTTGTTTGTATTCTCCCTAGAATCACGCAGCACGATGTCAGTAAACACCCGTTGGAGCTATTTGGTCTACGTATTTACTGGGGCGAAATACCAGCTCCTTTCTATTCTAATGTACGAACTTACTGATTCCCTATTTATTTATCAAGCAATGAAGTATTTATTGTCAACTAAAAATATTTAGGGTGTCGTTGAGCGGAGAATCATTCCACTATGAAACGAAAGCAACAGTCCTGCATCTTGAGTATATGTATGGTTGAATATCTTCAATTATTTAGTGCCCATTGGACAATAACTTTGTGGTATACTATGTATGGTTAGTTGACTCTAGATATGTTACCCTCCGAAGACTCGAACTGAATGCTAACATCCAGCCATCGGTCATAGTCGATACCTAAAGTGGGACGTAGATAAGTTACCCGCTTAGATAGCGAATTAATGCTCCTATTTTGTTAGCAAATCCTGAGCTAGTCAATGGAGAGGGAGATTGATCCCCATTGTCAACAATGGGTGTTGAGTCACCAGGGTGCTGCTTGGGCTTGGGTTTCGGCTTCGGCTTAGTGCTGCCGGAAGTATCATATCCTGATCTTGTCATTTTGATTGTTATTCAACGCTGAAGTTGACAATTTTGTTTGTTGTTGTATATGAAGAATTGCTGTGAAGAGGTAAACACTATAACGCGCCAGCTTTATAGAAATCGAAACTGGTAGAATCTAGTCAAACAGACTAAAGGTTTAGTTATTCATGGATAACATCTATTATGACGGCGTAAAGCAGTGGTTCCGTATAGTCTATTATCTCCAACGACAAAATGGCACACCAAACACAGACTCTGAGAAAACATCAAAGGCTTTGTTAGACTAGTCATAGCTTCACAATGGCTTTGGCAGCAGCAACGTCAACAATAACGACAAAGAGATTTTGCTAGCTTAGATGTCAGGGCGGTTAACAATGTAGCGCAGTACTTATTCGAGAAACTATGAACAAGATACATCCCAGGCCGAAAGGTACGTAAAAAAACTTAGATTTCCGAACTAGGTTTTCAACCTTAGGCTCAAATGAGAGAGCAGTATAGTAGACAGTGGATTTCAAGGCTATAGAGGAGACGGAGTAATTGACAAGGCACCCACCATTAAGAAGTGGTACTTCCATACCATCCCTTACAGAACCCTCCAGAAACCTGAG
Source organism: Xylaria curta (assembly GCA_022495235.1). Taxonomy (NCBI): domain Eukaryota; kingdom Fungi; phylum Ascomycota; class Sordariomycetes; order Xylariales; family Xylariaceae; genus Xylaria; species Xylaria curta. The sequence continues at coordinate 95,767 of MU375902.1, read as the reverse complement.
GGATTATTTCGGAATTATTTTCCACCGATGTTATCAGGAAGAGTTTAAGTGAAAGACATGTCATAAAGATCAAATTGAAAAGTCTATTTAGAGACATGGCAATAGCCTTCTATGACTTTTTACGATGATCAAGATTCGTGCCTACTCTCCTTCCTCTCTATACAGGTTTAGGTTATACACATAAACCCGAAGAACTTGTAGCTGCTCCATCGATAAATATATCAGAGGAAGATATGGTATTAACCTAGGAAGCTTCCGAAGGCATTAAAGTTTTGCTCAATGACGATGACTTCAATATAGTCATGTCGACTGTGCCACTTTTATCGCAGACATGACAGTCATGTTCCGCCTCTCTTATTTCTGACTTGTTGCTAGCTGTAGGAGATTGAATAACACAGCCTAGTTTGAATACTATCTTACAAAGTAGATGGCTGGATGGTCAAAGTTGAAGAAGGCCTGCCACAAACGTTCTATTATCTTTCGAATGATCATGGAGACCTTGGCTGCAGGTAATCTAACATAAAATTGATCTGAAACACTAAGCTAAGAACAGTGTAATTTGCACGGCAACAGTGTTCTTAGAATGCCTAAGAAAAAGCATTCGTCGGACCGGGTAGGCTACATCCCTGCAAAACATGGAGGTGGTGTCTTAGAATCAGAAGACCACGATAAGCTAATGTTACGATGCAACTATGGCCACAAGTCTTAGACTGCTCTCTCGCAAGTAGGTAAGTCGACATCGAAGAAATGTAACCTTCCGCACCCCCATGAATAGCAACCGACCTATCAATATAGACCTGGACATGTCATTCTGTCGCATATTGGCTGGGTATGTGGGCAAGCCCCGGGATTGTGGCGGAATATGTTGCTGCATCGCGCGGCTGCTTGTCAGATCACCGGCATCTTCCAGTCCCATGCACATGTTGCTTTTCACCAACGCACCCGGGGCTTTGGTGGAATAGTCAGCTGCTTTGTCAGTTGGTGCCACCAAGTGCTGGATATGCGAGCAGGCCAGGCTCAGGACAACAACTAAGTGCCTGAGCTCTGCCTGCCACCCCTTCGTAAAGATGGCGGTGTAAATTAGTTGGTTCGAGAAAGCAACTTTGTTGAGAACAATAATTAAACCCTCGGCGGTGTGTATGGTATGTATGGAGGCGTCCCAGCTTGCATGGGCAAATGCAACCAGCCGTCTCATCACCAATGATAAGCCCACGATGACCCGCGGCATGTTCCAGACACTTACTTGACGGCATATAGTTAGTCCTCGTTTGTGATTCTTGAGAAAACTCATGCTGCCTAATAGGTAGCTGAAAGCTGAGGAATATAGGTTTGTGTATAGTTATGTCGCCTGATTCTAGAAACCGCTGACTTGTAGATGAGTCACGCAAAAGAAACCAATGTTTTTCATCCCTTAACGGCAAACCGAGGAGCCCAACGTCGTCGAGGTTACACAGCTGTAATTTGCGGGCATTTCGTTTTTGCCTTAGTCACAGAATAAATTTCACCAGCCACTCACTATTACTCGGTTGCAATGCCACAGCTGTGGTAACAGGAGCCTGTAACGTACGTACCAGTCCTCTTGGAATGGACTCGAAAATGGTAACAAGTCTGTGTGAATGAAGTAAACAAACGTCATGACACAGCTCAAAACTATGTAGCCCCATTATTCACATGATTTCAAGTGAATGCATGTTGTATCATTAGGTAGAGCTACCTAGCTGATCACTAACTTGATTATTTGTTTTTTTTTTTTGGTGAGCCCTTGTAAGGAAATCTATCACGAGGTTGGTGCTTACCCCTAATAGGCCAATCTGTTTCCTTCGGACCATTTCCATTTACAACCATCAACTGTGCAGCCTGGAGGGGAGGCTGGGCAAAAAAGCACTTTAAGTTTCGCGTAAGGGACGACGCGCAAACTCTACGGTACTAGTGTAGTACGCCACCTTTTTTTTCTCTGAAGTTACCTAGTGTAGGTAGTGGATAGGCTACGTGCATATAGCCGGAACACCTACTTACGTAGTAGGTAGCTATGCTGCAGGTGCGCTTAGGAAAAAAATCAAAAGCTTTTGCACACATACAACATCATCAGTCAATATTGACTTTGCAAGTCTGTTTGCTGCAATTTACACCCAAAGCGACCGCTTGTTGGGCACACTACATACTTGTATTCCTGCTTATTTAGGTACCCTTGGCAACACTACCTACATGTATTCAGAGGTACCGAGCTTCCGGCCATTGTGCACGCACTTAACAGTAAGGCTAGCCGCTTTTGAAGTAAAGGACTAGTCGAAGTAGTGCCTACTTGGGTAAATTCAATATATCTCTACGTACCTAAACTAAGCACAGTACAAGGCAAAAACATAAAAAAAATTAAACAAAAAAAAAGGCGCGCTGGGGTTCCAATCTTTTCGCTCCCTTTCGCGCGTCGCGTGGCTTATCTTAATGGACTGACGTCTCAATCGATTGCTTGATTGCTACTGTAATTCCACCTGCCCGCAACGCAACGCAACTCTTGTCTCAAACTCCCCGCCAAACCAGCCTCACGATTATCTGATTCCCTCACCACCACCCATCATCCACTCACATCCAGCATAACCAATCCCAATATTAACTCTCCTACCCTTCTTGCATCTTTGAAAACCCCGTCTGCGCATTTGCGACGACCAGAAGGTGTCTTCTTCATTCGTCGCCCCCGGCTTTGCGACCAACGTCAACGACCCACCTGCATCTTGCGCACCACACAATCCACACACACATATCCTCTTGCTACAGGCTATTGTGCATTGTGCATTGTGAAAGTTATATCCGCTTTTGGCTGACCAATCTAACCAACCCTGCCGGTCCGACTTACGTCCAAACACCTTGGTCGAGTGAGTGTCATGGGTCTTGTCTGACGCAGACAGTTTCCAAGATGCCTCCCTCGTCCAAGCGGTCCCAGAGGGTTCGCCGAGTCCGGGACAAGAGCCCCAGCACTCCCATGATTGAGCAGTCATCGCCCTCGCGCGCCGTCAAGCGAAGGAAGAAGGTCCGTCTCTGCCGCATTCTCGAATATTTTATTTTCTCTATTGCTAGTTAGACTGACAACCTTCCCACATATATAGGTCGAGCAGCCGCCGTCTGAGCCCTTCGAGGAGGAAGGCTCTAGCCTGACTATCGACGCGTCCGCTGCCGACGGCGCTGAACCCGGACCCGAAGCAGATGCCGAAGAGGACGACCACCTCGTCACTCAGGTCGCGCAGTTCTTGCGCACCCTCCCGACGCATGCGAGCAAGGACCATGCCAACTCCATTCACGAGTCCGACAAGGGCATCGCCGCCTATGCCAAGATCGCCGCACAGGACTGGACCTACTACATCAAGTCTACATCGGTCAATATTGGCAGAAACACTGACAACTCAGGCCCTGACGATCCGTCCTTTGTCCATATCGACCTCGGCCCGGCTAAGACCTTCTCGCGTCAGACGGCCATCATCTACTTCGACCCCGAACTTGGAAAGTGGTTCCTCCAAGCAAAGGGTCGCAATGGACTCAGGGTGGATGACGAAATCCTGCGGAAGTCAGATGCTCCCCACTGCCTCGGCAGCGGCGAGGTCATTGAGATCGGTGGCCTGGAAATGATGTTTGTCCTGCCAGCTAACTTTGGTCGCGTACGTGTCAACCCTAGATATCTGGAACAGGCCGGCATCATCCCCCCCTCAGGCGACTCCAGAACTGCTCTCCCGCCCCTCCCTTCCTCGGACCGGCCGTCGTCCACACCCGCTCGAGGAAGTGCACCATCGCGCGGCCGAGGCGAACAGCAACCCATTGCTCCAGCACCGCCCGACTATAAGCGCCCGGGCACGCCACCATCAGCGAAGACCCCCCGTGTCCCAGCATCCCAAGCTAAGACCCCAGCTCAAAATCCCGTCATCAATCAAGACGATATCGATTTGACTAAAGACGAGAACAAACATATCAAGCCGCATTACAGTTATGCTCAGCTAATCACCCAAGCAATTATTAGCGCAACTGGCGAGAAACTAAACTTGGCCGGCATCTACTCGTACATCGTCGAGAACTACGCCTATTACAGGCATCAACCCATGGCTGGTTGGCAGGTGAGGCACCCTTCTAGAACAGGCGTGGCTCCGTCTTGATGCTGATAGTACCTTAGAATTCAATCAGGCACAATCTGTCCCTTAACAAGGCTTTCATCAAAGCGCCCCGATCTACTGACGAGCCAGGAAAGGGAATGAAGTGGGAACTGGTCCCTGAGCACCGTCCTGAAATGGTCCGACTCTGTTGGAGAGGCGGTCGAGGAGGCCATCGTGGCTCTTCTGCCCCTTCATCTCCGAGTCAACCGAGCCAGATGACCTACATTACTTCGGGACCTAAAGACATGGCTAGTAGAGAGCCTGCCTCGACTCGCAAGCGCAAGGCCGTCTCACCCGCCACGTCGCCACCTCCTAGAAGGCCGTTGATCCAGTCCCAGGTGACGCCTGACCGTAGGCTTCTAACCTCAAGTTTTAATGATGACAGTCCACTTCCTCGTGTCAACAAACGCTTGCCACAGTCAGATACCTTTTCTGATCTGCCTCAGTCGCCACCGGCGCTATCGTCTTCATATCTTCCAGATGATGGAGCTTCTTTTGTGACACCGGCGCCGCAGCGCCTCCACCCTAGACTTGCGCCCCCCAGTACTGCACAGAGACCGAGTCAGCACATGCCAACGAGCTCACCCGCTCCTTTCTGGAAGTACATTGATATTCACAGCACGCCCCTCAGAGCACCTTATGACGTCAGCCCCATAAAGGCGTCTGGTCTTCCCCAAAGCAGCAGCCCGCCGCCACCTGCAGGTGTCTCGCCCATCGCCAGTCCAAGTCGAGCTTCCAGAGGAAACACTCTGGAGCGGGCGGCTGTATCCGAGAAGATTGAGGACGATAGAGAAGACGAAGATGAAGAAGAAGAAAGCGAGTTCGACCTCACAAAGTACGTAAACCTCAAATCTACATGTTATTTGAGTCTTAGAATACTAATAATTGTTGCCAGGGGTTTCCAAAGCATTGGATCTTTTCACAGTTTCGGATCAAGTATCCTCAATGCCTCAGGAGCCACTAAGTAATCGACACCTGGCTTGGTTCATAGCGGCCGTTGACGAATCCGGCATGTTTGTCGCTAACAAAAAAAAAACCGGTGTAGCGTTTGCTTTACCTTTTATATTTCTCTGCATGGGTAACTGGTTTGCATATGGGTCCGGGCGTACGAGACGGACGGGTTTCACGGTATCCGGGATTCTGCAACCAAGCAAGGTTTAGGCACGCTTGGGAAGCGTGTGGGTTATTCTGGGAGATATCATGATGAGAAAGCGTTGCCCTTTGTTTTTCATGACGGGATGGTATGAAACTCGACCTCGAAGATTATGGTTTACTTTTGGTTTCAGTGGCCTTGCGCATCTTTCTTTTGATGGATGCTCACTTGCCATGATTCAACTCGTGCTTCAAATGATTGATGGAACGATATCTATTTGAAGCGAGGAAAGAAAAGAAAGGGGTAAGAAAAGAAAAAGCAACCAGATAGGAGGTAATTGTTGTTATCTTCGTCTTTTTTTTTGTGTTGGTTGGTCTTTTAAGATATTTTCTTTCCTCTTTCGAAAATCGTGCTGGCACACCTAGTGCGGTGGGGAAAATATCTTATATGATGGCCATTGATTATTATATCAGCGGTTGTAAGTTCAAGTCAGTTAACTACCTACTTCTTTGAAACCCAGACGGGACCAGCCGTTCTGGGTATGAATGAATGCAATGCAATGCGAGAAAATTAGATAGGGATAATAGTAAAGTGTATATCAACTCGTCTATTGATTTATTCATTTGCCGTGGAAGGCTCTTGTCTAACAGTTAACTATTACAACAACATGAGTATTCTTGGGACAACTGCTCTTTGCTGTGACATGACATAATTGACGGAAAGGTGAATAATAGACATTATCACTCATGGTAAACTGCTGTCTGGCGAAATGCATTCTCGTGTCCTTAAGTTCGGTAACCTTGAGCGCAGTAAAATAGTCGGTATGTGTTAATAGTTGTGAGGGCATGTAAATGTTCAAACTACAAGAAACACTATTTGATCTACTTGACTTCGAAATCAGCAATCCACACCAAACATATCAGCTAGACAAATAGAGAAGCGGGAGCGAAGAGCGGGAGTGAAGAAGGTCTATTGGATAGATAGATAGATGACAGAGTAAAACCACACCGGACATAAATCTATACATGCCAGCCAGCCATGCTATTTTGTTGAGCAAGAGAGATGAGATAGGTAATAACCATAACCATAATGCGCCCGCCCAAATACGCCGGCCTAGCCCTAGCAAGCAAGATTTCTCTCTAAAGATCTTTTTCTCCATCCCCTATCCCCCAATGTTTTCTTTTCTTCTTTTCCCTTAATCCGGTCCAAAATGCAATTGTAGGTGTGAGCTGCGATGATGAAGGATGTAGGTATGTGACAAAAAATAGTGAGATGGGACAAAGTATATACAACCCGGACGTTTTCAACATGAACATATTCACCCCTCCTAATTAGTTAGGGGACCTTCCCATCCGTCCGTCCATTTTTCCCTCCCAATGCAAGCCGCCAATGTCCCCATCCACCCAGCCTCCAAAATAATGATATCGTCAAAGATAGATGATATAAAAGATATAACCCGTTTTGCCTTAATCATTAATCATAGTGTGTGGGCACACAAATCAACGGCTCTTCATTGTGTTATGTCGAGGAGGACGCAGCGCCGACGCGAGTCTTAGGACCTGTCCGACCAGGCTGCTTCTTAGTGGTCTTCTTCTGCGCGCTGCTTCCCTCGATGAACCTAAGGAGGTCGTTGATGCTCCTGGTATCCGGTCCGCTGGACTTCTGTCTGCCGCTGAGCGCGGCGGATGCGGTCGACGGCGAGGCCGAGCCGGCAATGTGGCGCGGCAGGGGTCGAATGCCGGCGCGCAGACGACGGGTTTGCGCGTCTTTATCGCGCTTGGCGATGGCCACGGCGTTCTGCGTGAGCTGCTCGAGCCAGGTCTCGGCTTCCTTGGTGTTGTTGTTCTCGGGCCCGAGCTCGTGGAGGAAGATATTGTAGCAGTCGCGCATCTTGCCGAGCGCTGCCTTCGATTCGTTATCTAAGGCAAGGGCTTGTGCTAGTTGGAAAAGTAGGCTGGCGGCTTGGAGTGACTGAGGCCCGATGACGCGCTCACATACGGCGAGCGCTTGTTCGAACCAGATGCGAGATTCATGGTATGCTTGCATGTGTTGGAGCATGACGGCGGCGTTGTTGAGTGTAGTGATGGAATCGGGATGGTCAGAACCGTAAATCACCTTCCACAAATCAAGCGCGTGCTTGACATATGCCAGTGCCGTCTTACTGTCTCCTGAGCCGTGTACGTAGAGACCCAAGTTAAGGTAGTAAAGCAACGTCTCGGCAGAGTCGATACCAATAGTACGTTCTGACACGATGACAGCTTTGCGGGCGAGATCAACCGCGGCTTCCTTCTCCTCTAGCTGATAGTATATCTGAGCTAAGCTCGAGTACGCTCGTGCTACTTCAGAGTGCAGGATGCCATAGATCTGTTCGTGGAGGGTCAGAGATTCTAGTAGTAGCTCCTGGCCGATCTTTCGGTTACCCTGGATAATCGAGTGACGACCACCTTCCAATGCTTCCTCGGAAATAGTGCTCTTAGGTGCCGAATCCTTGACGATTGGTACAACGTTGATAACATCATCAGCGGTGAAGGTCAACTGTGCCGCGGTAGAAGAAGCAATTGAAGCAGGAGAGCCTTCCCTGGCCTTCTTCTTCTTCTTCTTGCTCTTTTCACCATCCCCATTTGTCTGCTCCTTCGGCTTTTCGGGTGTGCTGGAAGAATCCCCTGCGAACTGGAAGTCCTTGGCTTGTAGTTGAAGACCAAGCTTCAATGAGACCTCACGCAATAGTTGCAGGTGCTTGATGCTGGTGTGCCAGTCTGCGTCCAAGGTAACCTTGAATCGTCGGAGGGATTGAATTTCAATCTCTTTGCGTAGACTCTCTGGTGTTACATTTGCAAATGTCAAATCCGCCTCAGGATATAGCGCCTTCAACGATTCGTCAATATCAGCAATAGGCTTGCTATTGAAAGCTGAACCAAGTAAGCAGTTTAGGAGATGCGCGATGCAGGCGGATGTTAGAGGCATTGGCAGATATCGCAGGTATTTGCCTGCCACATGCTTGAAAGCTCGTGAAATTACTTCCTGCAAGCAAAGATCTCGAAGGCGCAACAGCCTGGGGCCCTCGCACAGAGATACGATCTTGCCCAAATATCTCATGTTGATGCCACGTTTGTGCATCATCTTCGCTAGGGATGCGCCATCCATAGGAAAGGGTAAATCTGAGGTCTTGATGTCGTTAACGAAGTCCGGAACTGCCACATCACGAAGATGTTTGCATGCGTTGCGGACGTCTTCTTCATCAGCAGCCAAGTCTTTCTTTTCCTCTTCCGTCTGAGGGACTTGGCCGCTGAAGGCGTCGGGGTTAAGACTAAAGGAGAAGTTGGAGCCATCAATCTTCTCTTCGATTTCTTCGTCTCCCTCCTTCTTGTCTTCCTCCTTCTGCTCTTTGGGTTCGTCGGACTCTTTCTCTTCCGACTTCTTCGCCGATCGCTCCTTTATGCGAGCAATTTCGGCATTGACCCATTCTGACCACTTCAAAGTCCGGAGGGTTTCAACCAACTCGGGTCTGAGAACCGTCATACGGTGGGGGTATTCTGTTCCATCCTCCTCCGTTTTCACGTCGTTCTCCTCTAGCCATAACACATCTAAAGGAGTTATGCGGTATAAATCGAGGACATATTTTCGTCCGTCTGTACCGAGCAGGCCCTTTGTCTCGACACTGGCTTCCAGATCGAATCGCTTCCCGTCCTTATCCCATACTGGGTGCTTCTTAACACGGAGGGCTTGTGAGAGCTTCTCGAAGGGAGCCGCAAACCTCTCATCGGCAGCCACCACTTCTTTACCCTCGACCGCACCGTAGTCAATCGAGTTCTCACCAGGCTCCCTCTGTTTGAAGATACCCGGGACGACAGTCTGGCCGACAATGCGCTTGCCAAGGTAGTCCACCACAACAGTGGCGGGACTGTACAAACCATCAATGTCCAGCTGATTGACGATACGCACACCATTCACATCCTTCCCGGTAGCGACCCGCGCGGCATCATCACCACCCTCGGAAGTGAACGTACCAACACCATCGGCGCCGAAAGAAAAGAATACGTTGTTATATACGAATATTTGAGCGTCGCGGCCTTCCGTCGGGTTTAGAGGAGTGACCTCACCCCTTGCCACCAGAATAGCGCCGCGAGCAGCCGCATCGGTGTAATCAGCAAAGAGCTTGGAAATGAAGCGTTCTCGGAAAACCCGATCTTGAACAGTCTCCTTGGGCAGTTCTCGTGCTGCCTGGAACTCTTCATTCCAGTCACGCAAAGTATCCGTATTATCCACACCGGCAATGAGGTAACCTTCCTGTGTCCGTGTGATATCGGGGCTGTGCGCGCACAATGGCGATGATTGCGAAGGAACCAACCAAGGAGCCGCGGGGATCGCATTCGTCATTTGAAATGTCGCAAGCGGCTCTTTGCGATTGTTAAACTGTAATAGCTGGTCAAACGACTCCAAAAATGATGGCGAAACCTGGCCTAGTAGCGTTAACAACGAGTGTGCAGAAAAGGCCTTTGGAGCTGCCCGAGGTGCGGGATCAAATTTGCTATTAGACGACTTGTTGACGTAGAAGCCGCCAACGTGCGAGGTAATCTGGTACTGCTCGCCCTCATTCGTTGTGACAATGAGATAGAGCAGGTGGCCCTTTTGTCGGAGGTGGTAAGGGGGAGGGTTCCACGGCGACAAGGAGACGGATTTTATGGTTTTCGGGGCGGATTCCTCTTCCTTTGGCAACAAGGTCGAAGTCTTCGCAGGCGCATCGAAGTCGTAGGTACTAGCCTGTACGTTATCGACATCCTTTGCCTCGGCAGTGATCGAGTCGAAAAGAGAGGCGCCGGGAAGAACGCCGTGTAGCGTATCGGTCCTGTCACCAGCAGCACCGACAAGATCACGAATCCGAATAACGTGTATCCTCGCCTCTTTCTCGGTATAGGGGTCCTCTACCAATCGAATCTCCGCCTCCGGCCCCAGGCCCTTGACGTCCGAGATCTGTACGAAATCATTGATGCGTTCGCCCTCGTATTCGAAGTGGAAGCATGAGTACTGGAAGGCAGCGGGGAGCTCGATGACGGATTGGCGTAGCTCGTGGATTTGCTCTTGCGGGGAGACCTGTGTACGCCTTAGAGAGTTGAACGACGGGAGCAGACGAGGTGATCTAGCTAACCACAATATTGATTTTGCTTGGCTCGTGAGGGAGGCTGATGGTCAAGGGAAATAGTGCTGTCCAACCCATGTTAGTTAGTATGTTTGGCTGTTGGAAAACCCACAGTGTCTTAATTACCTTCCCCCTCCCCCACGTCTTCTTCAGCCCCCTCCTCATTATTATCTGTTGTAGGCTGGCCATCGACGGCTTTTTCTTCTGCAGAAGCAGCAGAGTCGGCTGTATAACCAAAGGCAATTAGCTCTTGTCTACGAATGTCTCGGGTAATGTCGACCAGTTGTGGCGAGACCGGACATCAAGATGGTGGCTCATACCGGCGGGGGTCTTGGTGGGTTCTTGCTTATCGGCCATTGTAAAGGAAGGGCAACTACAAGGACCAGCTCGGGTTAAAAAGGACAAAGGTCGTTGTTCAAAATTCTATAATGCGTTTTGGAGTTCGAGTTTTATGTCAAGTGTCATGTATTGTACAGCCGGTGCAATACACAAAACGTGACCATAAAGCTCGCTAATCTCGGCGGCAGACGATCGAGTGGTGGGGTGCTTGAAACGACAATTATATAATACAGGTAATTAGCAAAGGAACGGCACAACTAGCGAGTTGTGGTTCAGGAGTGTATAGTGTGTAATGGGAGTGAGGGTGTGGAAAGAATGGTGACGATGTTATTTTTTGGTCTGATAAACCAAGGCAAAATAATTTTTTTCGTTTCAATGGTGGTGTTGGCATAGCTTTTGGAGACTAGCCGGCTGTTCCCGGCAACCCGGTGTTACGGAGCTCTCTTCGGCGTGTGACCCTACTGCTAACGGGCCACTATAAAGCTGGAAATGATGCGCTTATTCAGGGCCTGCCTGCAGGTAGCCGGGGATATAGTGGATGCCTTATCGATAAAAATGCTGCTTGAACAATACCATTTCCGAGCTCGGCCATTGGCAGCTTAACCCTGTAGATGCTTTAGTCCCAAAGTGGGAATTAGTAAACAACTCAATGCATGTTTTATGAGCATCAATCAAACAACTCTTAGCGCACCTTTCCCTCGGTATGCCCTAAGAAAGCTGACATTGCTTTTCGATCGCTTTAGCCATTCATACAAAACCTCCTTGTATTTTTATAGGATTCATTGTGTACATACGAAAAGCAGGACCTCATCGGCATCGACATTCGCTATACATATCACAACACGGCTAAAGATCGAGCATGTTTGCGCTGGCCTCAAAGTAGCTCTTACGCTTGCTGTTGCTTTTTAATATTTATAGATAATCGGTTCAAGAGCTCAATTCGCTAGCAAATGTCGCTTGTCTCAGGCCAAGCGCGGTACCAACCGCGACGATCGGCTTCTAAGTTTGACGAGCCCTCACAGCCGTGGACAACGGCACGATGTCACCGGCTCCTACGACCATTGGTTTCACGGATAACTTCCCTTAGAAAGGAGAAAGCTATCGCCAGCCAGGTGAAGGCGTCAGCTCTTAAATCGACTTCGGGGTTAGCTTCGGTCTCATCCGCTAGCAACAGTGGTCAATATGATGAACCTGATACGGAATCAGAGTGGCTCATGCCCAGAAAGAAACGCCCTCGTCTGACGTATTCTCAGCGACGCGCTGCACGGAATTCTCAGTCTCAGCATGATGGGGCGGATCAAAATCAGCTTGGACAAGGCAGCCCAGATGAGGACACAAGCCTGGCCCTAGGAGTAAAATCAGGTGTGAAGAGAGCCTTCAAGTCCATCCAGCCAGAAGGTCAACGAAAAATGGCTTCTCCTGGCGAGATAGTAGCTTCCACACCTATGTTGAAGCGTGCCCGTGGGAAAATTGTGCTTTCACCAGTGGCTCCAATACTTGAATTAAATCCGGGCTCGAATCAGGCTGGGCTTGGCCGAGGGCAACGCGCAAAGACCAGCTCCGGCTCCCTGAAACGTCTAGAAGAACGCCTAATAAGTCTCCGGGAGAGCCAATCCTCTACGTACGCAGAATTAGAGGCCATATATCGAAGCCTGGAGGCGCTCCTGAGAGCCACAACGATTAGTACCACACACAGCGGCACTGTGCGTGGTCCGCGTTCGTTTCTAGACATGTGTTTACGGAAAGTACCACAGTACATCGCTGAGCTTGAGGCGTGGGAGAGGTTCGATGCGGAGGAGAGTGGAACGGTTTCTACGCTGGATGATATCAACACTTCAGCGCAGATCTACAACGAGCTGGAGTCTTTCGGTACAAATGTGGGATGGAGGCATCTAAGGGTAGTTGTCAGGGCAGATGGACTGAACGCAGTAAAACTCGGAATTGAGGAGGGTCTCTTCGGTGACGAGTTCTCGCAGCTTATCATCGATTTATGTGTTCAGTTGGGGGCTGTTTCGGAAGCTGAGGACCTCGTGACAGCACTGGTTGATCGTCAATATCCCCAGCCATTATCTACTGAAAGCTGCTTTACACAAGCAACAGCGTTGCAGCCACTAGTGGCCCTCAACTCTTTCGCCACCCAGACGCAACGGACTCCGTTCCTCTTCCGGCAATATTCGATGCTACTGTCGAGCGGTCGCTTACCTATTGATTGGTTAGCTACCTCGGAATTTGAACGGATATGGAGCTTAACAATCCAAAGACTGGCTAGCACTCAGCCCAGCTATGATGCAGTATGCTTCGTAGCCCAGTCAATTTTACTACTGTGCAGTCGAAAAAACGTGTACAATGGTAACGCCGATACAATACAGCTTGAGCAAGACAGAGCGAAGGCGAGTCAAAGAACACTGATAAGCACACTCGGAATCATAGCATCCATGAGTCTGCTCGGAGAAACTGAGCTCAGAACAACCCAGCTTCCGGGATCAGACATTCAGCGAATCACGATTATCGGCGACAGACTTAGGTGCATTATAAGAGCATGCATAAACGAGCTCGACACTCATACGCGTGGCCGAGGCAATCCAAGATTAGGACTGTTGCGCCTGGCGCTATTCCTTTCGTCGGAACAGAGTCAAGGCGAGAAAATCCAGACTCATGTGGGAGATAGCATAAGAAAACTCTCCCCGCCTAATCTCACCTCTTTATCTACTAAAGATAACCGCATACGCAATCATTACGACAGCGTTACCTGGCTTATAGCATCAATAGCAAGGGCCTGTGGTCGAGGAACGTCAGTGGCGTCCCACCAATATCTGGACGGTATCTCCAAGCGACTGGGAACCCTGGGACTCGGTCAAAATTTGTTGGATAATCTTAAAGCAGCAGCGGCATTCTTAATTGCCCAGCAGACGAGCAATGTTAGGGATCTCATCTATGCGGAAAGTCTTCATCCACCCGATCGATTGAGCTCTGGTACCACGAGCCATCAACAGAACGGTAGCACCCTTTTCACGGGATACCGTTGGGAAGAGACGATCGGTGAATGGGTGACAGCCAGTCCGGTCGTGAATAAGCGCCGAGCACCCACTATTAAAAGACAACTTGAATTATCAAGTCCGGTTGAGAGTACGGAAAATCTCAGCGACTTGACCGGACCTGCTACAGACAGCGTATCAGACACAGAAACATGCCTGAACCAAGGGATGGACGATAGCGAACATGGTACAGACGAAAACGCTCGTCCTACGTATGAAGGACAGGGCATGCTGCTAAAGAAACGGCCACGTCGCTTTCGGAGTACCGAAGCGCTGACAACAACGTTAGTCAGGAAGACCCTGGCCCCCAAGCAAGGCCTCGGAATCCCGGCGCCCTCGAGCAGCCAGATTGATCCGGAGAAAGAGAACCGTGTCCGATTGCTAGCTCAGAAGCCACGCCGTAGCTCGGGAAGGATAATCTTAGGTGCACGCCCACTCTCCCGTAATTCCATTGGGCGACGGGAGAAATATGGTCGCGATGATGGTGATTATAGCGACGACGAGCTCTGTATCTGAATGATATCGGGGCGGGCTTACGAATGCGTCCACGCAAGAGGTGGAGGCGTGAGCCGGGCTTTGAAACCGTTCGGACGAGTCGACGCGGATGTGGTATCACCATCGGATAAATGGATAAACCAACAGTTAGATAAGGTAAATGTTGTGTTCCGCATAGCTGGTATATAGCATAGGATAGGATAGGATAGATAGATCAAGGATACCCTATATGCACAAAGATAATAAACATGGTTTGAAACCATCAACGTCCGATATGCCAGGAAAAATCGTGGCCTTATCCGGTGTATGTCATCCATGGTTGCATAAATAATGCCCGTGCATTCACGTATGAGATGCGCCCGCATAACCGGGGTCTTTCAATAGAGCAACCCGAACCGAGAGGTACGGACGAGATTGGCGACGGCAGAATGGATCCTTGTGTCCATCATCAAGAGTGTCAAATTCTCTCATGAAACAGTCAACTGGATCTGCTCGTCTCGAATTGCGTTACTGAGAGTTGGGATGATTGGCCTCGCGTCTTCATTCCGCCAATGACGGACGAACGAAACGAGATCGTCGTCGTTATACCTACGTAAACAATCGCTCGCCCTTGCATCCTTGTTGCAAAGCGTGTTATCAAGCTGTCACAGACCTTGTTTTTAGAGCTAGGAAGATAGCAATATTTCATCTTGAGACCGTTTTCGTCGTGCAGGTATTATATGCGGGTGCAATAAGTGGCACCAGTCAACAATTGAGGTTGTTATCTGATCTCAGGCCCGATCATGCAATGACACCGTGCTGCCTGCGCATAGTTACATTCGCTAATGTGCAACTTCTCGTGCCGCGAGTGTCACTACGCACTGCAGGCTGTTGGTCATGTTGACGCAGGCCCAGACGTACGTTCGGTCAGAGATCCGAACCATTATATACTTACGAGTCTTATCATTTGTTTTGTAGTGGCGGATCAATGGCGCAAGGCAAAACAGCAGATGATGATAGCACGGCGCCGAAGGAGGATTTTGAGAACCGCAATAATAACGCCGCACAATCTATACATAGCACTGACTGAGAGAGACCTGGTCCGATGAATGTCGAAAGACATGATTTGAAACCTTTTACCCGAGTGACTGGCGGAAGAATTTGACCACTGAACAGTCAAAAACCATTATCAAATTGACATATCCGACCTGTCGGAGCAGAGTATGAAATGGGCAGCCCACATCCGGCACCCACTGCCAAGTATGTGCTGAAATGAAGGCTTGTAACATCTTAATAGCGAGCAGTAGCAGTTTCATAATGCTCGGAATATCAAAATGAGAACAGGGGAGCTAAAGTTCAGATAGCACTAGGTAATCTTTGCACGTTGATAGTTGCAGCTGCAACTGCAACCCGACGTCTAGGGCTGAGGAACGATTTGGAGGTATCTTCAACTTGGTGAGGTGACATCGGAAGCCGCCTGTCAACCGGCGGAACAGGATTCCTGGATCGCCTTCATGATCGGAGGGGTGATGGGGATCCTCGAGTCTGGTGCCGGGATGTGATGCGGCACTGGGACGGACGAGTGACGTGTGCAGCGTTTTGGAAGCTGTCTGGCTGTGCCTGGACCGGCGAGCTGGTTGTTGTCAAACTGAATGTTGTTTCTTGATTTTACAGCTGTGGAGATAAAGAGTACGTAGTGGGTAGGTAGAACTTTTCAGTTCGGCAGCAACAGGATGAATTAATTGGCCCAGAGCAGCATTCGTGGGTCCGGTCGATGGGTCGGTCGTGTCTCGTCTTGACTCGTGCTAGCAACGTCTTGCGATGCAAGTTGCTGGTTGCGTGGATCGCTCCAGAATCAGAGAGAGGTCGTTTCTGGTTGTACCTGGCAGCTTGGAATAAGATTGAGCGTCAGCCTGTCATTGGCGGAACAGCACAACCACTTGGCGCTTCTGGCACATCCGCTAGCGTGCTTTGCAGTATTCATTGGCCAATTCCCAGCGACCTGGGCCTGAATCAGCGCGCCCCGCCTAATGACACCCCGGTTCGAACCCAGCGTTGCCCAGCCTCTAAGACCTCTAAGTCTGCCCAGCCCGGAAAAAGCGTCGTCGTTCTCGTTTCAAATCTCAATACTCGTGATCGTACTTAGTACTGATCGTAGTTTGTGGCTTGTCCTGCTCGTCATCACCGTTTTCCCCTCCCTTAGCCTAACAAATATAGGCGTAAATTACTATTCGCACCAGGTTTCGTACTGATAAGACAGGCTGGACAGGTACTAATAAGACAGGTCTTATGAATTTCTTTGTTCATAAGGTATCTTCTTAAACTTTGCCTATTAATCAAGCATTGCTCGGCGGAGTAGAAGCCACGAGGGATTACCGGAATCGGATAATGTCAGTTTCTGTGCCCAGAACTATATCCATCGTATTAAAAGCAAGGGATTACCAGTGGTACGAGTACCCCACCAAGATCTGCTCGCATCATTGGGCCGGCCGGGAACTGACGCCAGTTTCTGTACTTGTGACTTTCCAACTCGAATTAGCTGAGGTAAACACTCAACAGCTGCTTAGACCAGTGTCGGCATTCTAGTCATGAATAAATTTCCAAAGCAACCCAAAAAGTATAAATGAATGCATCTCAAGTCGAGATCTCTAATGATCTGGGGTTTTAGTCATAATAATCACGGCTTGAGTCGCGGCAAGTTAGTGTCTCTCGTATTACCTAGGCAGGAACAGGTAGGTACCCGTACTTAGGGCATTGAATGGAGATCACCGTAATGAATGGGAAGTGGAGGAGGAGCCAAGAGGCGCTTTCAGTACCTAAACCTCAACGGCTCCAGTACACGGTACATCTTCATCTGCGGCGAGCTTGGCAGCATCCCTAGCCACATGCGGGTATCGGGTACATGGCTGCGGATCACGATTTTAATTGCACCTCCTATGCAAAGGACTTGGTACCTTACAGGGCCTCCCGCTCTTTTGTGGACGCTGTGGACGTATCGTTTTCTTCCACTCGTCCTCACCTCCACACTTCTCACGACTATAGTCATAGATGTCGTGTCAGGGCCACTGATGTTGCGGACTTCCCTTTCGTTCTCTACCTCACCCGTCCCCATCACCGTCCCCATACGGCCGCCCTTCACGCCACCGTTGTGAACACTTGCGGACTTCTCCCACCATTCGTTTGGGGTTTCCTTGTCTGCTATTTGTGCGCACACACGCCACTCTTTACACTACATATCCCACATTTTAGACTCCCCCCTGCTGCCGTCCCTCTACTACATACATACCTACATACATATCCCTTGTCTCTCCTTGATTCACTTAAGCTTGTGTCGCCCTGTTCGCACTCTTTTTGAGCAGGCGCCCTATATCTGCATTCCACGACCCTCGGTTCTTCAATCTTCTTGCGGTGCCGGTTCAGGACCAGTGGATTCACGTATCGGCAGCTTCATTCTCTTGACCGATCTCAACCTGGTGTGGGACGAACGCGATTTCGACGACAGCGACGACAACCTCAACCTACGGTTGCTAAGCAGCTGGCTGTTTACTTCCGCTTGCTTCGTCCGACACTCTCTTGGCTAATCGAGTCGACCTCGATTTCTCACGACGAAATTTGCTTTTACCATTCATGATTTAGTTGTACGACAACTACATTCCTGTGGACGGTTACTGTGGCAGCGATCCGGCCATCAACTTCGTTCAACGAGAACATCGCCGGCTTGATACATCGTAATAACCGCACGGATTACACCGAAAAAATGAATTCATCGACGACAGGAGCAAATATTCCCGGCGGGGGACAGGCCTCAGGATGGACCCCTGATATGGAAAATCATTCGCTCGCCAACTACCTACTTTATATCACCGCCATCGGGTCTGCGTTGGTTATTATATGGCGAGTATCGACAGGAATTACAAGATACGTACGGACTGTCGCTAGTTTGAACAACGATACGCAGCGCTTCTTCGCTCAACCATCAAGGAAATTTTCATGGATCAAGAAGCACTTGCTATACGCCCCCCTCTTCAGAAAGCGACATAACCGCGAATTTCAAGTTAGTAGTGCGGTCAATGTCGGCACACTACCTTCTCGGTTTCAGTTCCTCTTTCTGCTTGGCTACTTCGCAACTAATGTAGCGTTCACGGTGGTGCATATACCTTTTGCCGGATCGGCTGCCGATGGCCTCAAGCAGCTGCGAAATCGAAGCGGCACCCTGGCTACTGTGAATTTGATCCCCTTGATCATCTTGGCTGGAAGAAACAACCCGCTTATCCCCCTTTTGGGCATCTCGTTCGACACTATGAACTTGCTTCACCGCTGGTTTGGCCGTATTGTGATTATTGAGGCTGTGGTCCATACTCTCGCCTTCTACGCTGGCTCTGCGCTTAAACAAGGATGGGAGGCTGCTTTCCTAAACACATTCAAGTCTCCCTTTTTGTACTTTGGATTCACCGTAAGCTTCCGATCTATGGTAATATCTGCTGCTTGATGCAAGACTAACCATTTTTAGGCTACAATTGCGTTCGTGGTGATTTTATTCCAAGCTGCTAGCATCTCGAGGCATGCCTTTTATGAGGTCTTCAAGGTTATGCATATCGTCCTTGCTATTGCTGCCTTTGTTGGGCTCTGGTACCACCTGAAACTCGGCGAGATCATGCAGATCAAGTGGCTTATCGCTGTGTTCCCGCTCTGGTCTGGCGACCGATTCCTCCGCTTTGCTCGTATTATTTATCACAATGTTGGAAAGGGAGGCACCAAGACTCTCATCGAAGCCCTCCCAGGCAATGCCGTACGCGTGACGGTGACAATGGCTCGTCCTTGGGACTTCCGCCCCGGTCAGCATGCCTATTTGTACATGCCCACAATTAGCTTCTGGCAGTCGCATCCGTTTTCTCTAGCATGGAGTGAGGAGGCCGAAGATCTAGGCGCAGACAAGCTGGCCATGAACCGTCAAGACATTCTCGGTATGCGCAAGACTAGTATGTCCTTCGTCATCCGTGCCCGCACAGGCATGACAGGCATACTTTACGAGCGAGCTGCCGCCAATCCCAACGGACGCCTCATCACCCGTTGCCTGGTCGAGGGCCCCTACGGCGGCGAGCATATGATGGATTCGTACGGCACAGTCATGCTATTCGCCGGCGGTGTCGGTATCACACACGCTGTTCCTCACGTACGACACCTAGTAGCCGGCTTCGCTAACGGTAGCGTCGCCACCCGGAAGGTTGTCTTGGTATGGATTATTCAGAGCCCTGAGCATCTCGAGTGGATACGCCCATGGATGACACAGATCTTGGCCATGGATAGACGGCGCGAGATATTACGCATCATGTTGTTCGTAAGCCGGCCACGGTCGACCAAAGAGATCCACTCCCCTTCGTCGACGGTGCAAATGTTCCCCGGCCGTCCCAACATCGACACGCTAATGAGCATGGAGATGGAGCAGCAGGTGGGCATGATGGGCGTGTCAGTTTGCGGTCCGGGCGCTCTCAGTGACGAGGTGCGGCTCGCGGTACGCCGTAAGCAGTACGAAGGCGCGATAGAGTTCATCGAAGAAGCCTTCTCTTGGTAGATTTATACTGCCCAAGGGATTTGGTCAGTTGACGATAGAGCTTTCGATTTCTGAAAAGCAAGATCATTTACGACGCACAAATCGTGCTGTCGTGTGTAGTTTTTGGGTGTGTTCTTCACAGTTGTGCATATTTTCTTGGCTCGTTTCGACCGGCCGCCTTGTTATTTCGTTGTATATACAGTCATTACTTCTAACTACCTAACTATTTTACGGTGTTTGCAGATCAGATAGCTGCAATCACTTGGCCCTAGAAAGGCGCACGCGCGACGATAATGAAGAAAGATCAAAGAATCAAATCACAGAGCAAGCAAAGATGCGATGCAACCTTGTTGTATCCACCTTCACTCTGTGTTTACCATATAGGTATACACTGTCTTTTCCGAGGTGAAGAATATTAAAAATTATCTCCTCTAATTTCGTCCTACTATGTGTATAATTGCTTGGCTGTTCTGAAATTGGACTACCCGATTTGGAATAAACTACTTGTAGTATCGTAACCTGGCAGCCAAGCTTGGTGATGTTTTGGTTTTATACTTCGTATAATATCCTTTGATGGGAGCTCCGTTGGATTAGCGCCGGGTCACATTCCCCAGACTAATACTTAATTTGAATGCTTAATTACAATATGCTTGCAGGGGGATTCAGCTCTGCACTGATATTCCGGATTATAAAAGATTAACTGATAATGAAGGTTCTCCCCGATCCGTGTCGTGTGAATATTCAACTACTGTCTTGTTCATGTGCACGTCATAAAACTGCGATATGATCTGAATGTTACCTCCGCGCATGTGCACTGCCTAGATTAGGTACCTGTTCGTATGTACACAGCCACCGTGCAGCAGAGTCTCCAAGACTTTTACTCCGTACATCAACGAATACAGAGACACCATTATTCCCACTGATGCCTACAGCTCGATTACCTGCAGAGACGTTACTAACCTAGTAGCCTCTTATATCGCAGCAAACGCACTTGCTCATTTGTAAGTGCTTACCTACATACGTACTACGTTAGGTGGATGAGGTGGGTAGGACTTCACTGGCAGGTAGGTAATGGACCGTGCACTACATTCTTTACAGGTGGGTCGGTCGGTAGCACAGCTAAGCTGACGTCCCGTGGACCTCTCCCATACCCCTCGTTCAAGCAGAGCAGGCGACAGCTCACTTGTGATCGTTGTTATCATTCAAGCCACGCCTGACCTCAACTCAATCCAACAACCCCTTCACACTGTTCCTCTTTCTCTTTGTTTCCTATTCTCTGCCGTGTTGAGTGGCTCAAGCCAGATATCCTTTCCCAAACCCCATAATAAAGTAGTTTAAGCTTCAAACCTACAGCAAATCTAGACGTACCCTTGCTTCCAAAACAGTTGATATAAGATCCCTCGACCTGCCACTGCCACTATTGTCTTCATTCACTCTTGACCAGGCCTCTGTGCAGGCTCCTGTGTACCTGCCAGCCACCAGCACTCCGCCTTTATTGTGAACTTGAACGGGCCTCCATCGTGAACCACCGGCCGACCAATCCGATTGCATTAGAGAACATAGGCGGTTTATATATCGGCTGGTGGTGTGTCTGTCACGACTTGGAATCTACCTCTTTGGCTAAGAACAACGACATTCAACAAACTTTTACCTCCCAATACAGTCGCCAGGTCTACACGCAGACATAATGGGTCTCTTATACAACACGTATCTAAACAGTAACAACATCTATGCCTGCAAGAACTGCAAAGCTCACCTTGCTAATCACGAGGATATAATAAGTAGGGTAAGTAAAGATCACGACTTACACCTCCTCTTTCTATATATTATCTAATCCCATACACCATCTTTCCTTGGTAACCAACCTCAACACTAATATGTCGCACAACAACAGAACTTCCGTGGCCAACATGGCAAGGCTTACCTCTTCAACACGGTGGTCAACTTCGAGGCCGGCGAGCCGTCCGAGCGCAGCATGACGACCGGCCGCCATGTCGTGCGCGACATCACCTGCCGCCAGTGCAAGACGACGGTCGGGTGGAAGTACGACAAGGCCTTTGAGAACAACGAGAAATACAAGGAGGGGAAATTCATCCTCGAAGCCGAGCTTCTCTGTAAAATAGTGTAAGCCTTTTTTCCCAAGAAATGACACCTTGTTGCTCTTGTGACGATGCCTTTCTATAGCTGATTAAAGACGCGTTCGGCCCTTGGGTGTAGTAGCAGCTGAAGGAACTACTACTACAACTACTACTACTCCGGTGCACCACCAGAATCAGAATCAGAATCAGGGCCAGTCCATTACCATCTCTGCTGGCACCCACATTGATATGGCCCTCTATTGGGAAAATCAGAACATGTGATCTTCTGTCGAGGCCTTCCACCTACCTACATTTGTTCTTCTGGTGGTTACTGCTTGCCCTATCTATGATCACTTCGTCTCAGGGCGAACAGGTATCGGCTCGATACTCAAATTCGATATAACATCTCCCTAACTGGTTCCTTCTTCAATCCCTAGAGGACCAAACAAGTCTTTTTCCTTCCAGAGCAAACGGCCCCCTTCAGCTTCAAGTCTATATCCAACACCACTCTCTTACAGCTACAGGCTCGCTATCGTCATTTCTCGTTGCCGGCAACTTCCAGCGTCTCAAAGCGTTCTTTATAGTGAGGTGAGCTGTTCTGGAACTCCTGCGTTCGCCTACTATGTATGTACGTCTTACACAAACTCATCCAGGCGTTATGGGGCAAGGTCAGGAGCACAGCACATATTTCACGTTTACGAACGAGACGAGCAAATGAGCACCAGACGTTGAGCATCAGGGACTTGAGGGTTGGCGAAAGAGCTCTGAATTCTCGCTTTTTGTTGTTAAAATCAATTATTCATTCGATGGTTTACTCATGCACTCGCCACATTCTTCATGCGTTGTAGATAAATAGAAGAAACGTTGCGTGCAAAATCCACCTCTTTTTCTCTCTAACTTGGCTGTGAAACAAATGCAGAGTAATAAGTTTACTCGAGTTGTAAAAGACTTTACCTAGTATGCTTTCTTGAACACCTGTCAACTTAGTCAGATGGTCAAATGTCTAGGCAGCCATCAATCTTACTTGTTCGTGCAGCATTCAGATGAATTAAGCCTACAAGTTCATGCAACCAACCAACCAACCCCTGTAATACAACACCTGATCCAAAATAGGGTTCAAAGTAAAGGTAGACGAACGAATGCATAGCTGTATTGCTACTACACCCGCTAGTTTAAGAATATCTGGATGCGAACAAAAAAGAAGATGAAACGAAAGGATATGTATGACAAGGTCAAGACCAAATAGACCCTTCTTTCTACCCCCCAAAAAACCCAGATTAGTCCCCAAACACCAGAGTACCTCCCAAACGCCGTCCCTATGCAATGTTGTATATATGTATGTGTGTAGTGTTAGTGAAACACGATAAACCGAACCTCCTCTTGTTTACTTTAAGCAAATGGTGTTGTTGCCATTTGGTCCACAACCATAAAAATGGTGTAAGCGTCTGTCTGTAACCATGATACCAACTCAAGTCAAGCTATTGCCGAGTCTCAGGACGAAATACCAGTCCAAAGAGGAACCCGACCATAAAGCTCATGAAACGCCTCTTCTTATCTCAGCATCCGAACCGGAAGCCTTGGCGGGAGTAGCAGCAGCCATCGCGTCGCCAAGTCCAGGTCCTCCTAGTTGTGCTCGATGGGCTGTTCGGGGAGCAGCTCCTCGACCTCGCGGCGCGGACGCAGGAACGCAAAGGGCGGCTGGACGAGGCCGTTGAAGAGGAAGGTGAAGTAGACGAGCAGCGCGAAGCCGGCGACCTGCAGCCACTTGAACGTCTCCCAGCCGAGGCCGAGCGAGACGACCCAGATGAAGAGGGTCCGGCACGTGTCGATGGTGGAGCGCGAGGTCGCGCTGACGGTGCGGGTCACGGAGAGCCCGAAGAAGTTGAAGCCGCTATACATTACGTCCCAGGTTAGTTAAAATGAAATCCAGAGTCTTGTTCCATATATGTGTAGGAGGACTTACCCGATACTAAGCATAATGAGAAAGCTGGAGATCAAGACCACCTTGTTCTCCACCATTTGTCGGAACCCCTCGACTACGTCAAACGGACCCAAACGACCAGCGTCAGTTCGTCCGATGGCGAAGTGCAGCACAAGCATGCCAGTAAGGGTGACAGCGAGACCGAACAAGCCCTCCCAGCCGACTACTTCGATGGGCTCAATACTAGAGCGCTCTAGTAGAGATTCCTCGAGCACGAACTGCGTAGCCGTGAAGATTTGTGCGCCGGCGATCAGCAATACTCCAAGGACGACTCGCACGGCCTCGGCACTATGGTCCTCGGCCGCCAGCGAGCCCGCCTTGGCCTTGGCATCAGGCTGGATGGCACCAGCGAGACCTACGAGCGCCACGCCCAGCACGACACCGAAAAGCGACAGCCATTGGAAGAGATACAGCTTCCGGCGCAGGAAGATGAGACTGAACAGACCGACGAACAAGACCAGAGCGCCTCGGGTCATCTGGTAGATCGAGGCGGCGACCATGAGCAGACCGGCGTTCATGAGGGTCGTTCCCAGAATATCGCAGATGGCGGGCAGAGCAAGCAACAGGATTCCGAAGCCGCTGAGCACGCCGCCGGGTCCTCCTCCGCCTGTCCTCTGCGGCAGAAGCGTGTCTTCTGAGCTGACGCTGCGGGCGTCGGCGTTCGGATCGGAGTCGACGGGCTCGTAGCCGGCGCTGCTGGGGCTCTTGCGGTTCTTGAGGCGCGTGTAGGCGGCCATCAGGCCCACGACGAGCCAGCAGCCGGACTCGCCGACGAACATCTGCGCCGTCTGCAGCACGGGCTGTTCGAAGAGGACGTGGGTCTTGGGGTCGGGGTCGTCGCAGTTTCGGACACATTGGTTATCCTATCAGTAGATAGTTATCAGCGGATGGTGTCCATAACGTTTTCCATACTGCCGTCCGTGTCGAGTCGCAGAGGGCTGACCAGACGGGAGCATAGTAGGGGAAAAACGAACCTGAAGCTTGGTCAAGAGGGTGTTGCATACTCCGGTGAGCAGCATCATCCCGACCAAAAAGGGGACGACGGACTTGGACGCCATCGTGGAGTGACCCGGCGGTTCGCCACAGGACGTAGCTGATAAGCGATTTGGTCCTTGAATTCGTGCTTCTGCCGTGTGCCCGATCGGCCGTGGCTGTCTTCGTGATAAAAGAAGCCGATGAAGATGCAAATTGGATTGGATGATGGAATCAGATACCTATATGATCAATGGGATCTGCGATGATGTCGACGTGATAGGCGATCAGCCAGCCTTGCTGTAGATGGATTAATGCTACGCGCTGGAACAGGCGGATGATAACAGCTAATGGCCACCAATTACGTAACCCTGATAGGCTAACCGTAGGCAGGCGCAAATCGCTCCGGGGAATTGGAGCCAATCTGGGGCCGAGCACATCAGCCGACTTCGACAGCCCCATTTTGGCATGCGACCTGATCCACGGAGAGGTCCCCTGCTTTCCGGAAAAAGCGCGGCATTAGAACACGGGGACATGACACAATGTTGGCTTGTGATCACCTCACCGTGAAAACGAGGCCATTGATACTGTTGTCATGTACTGTGTGTGCCTAATATGGTCGCTACTAACTAACTCCTATTCACATTCATAGGAATTTGTATTAAGATACAACTTCAGGGTTTTGGACAGCTACCTTAGGAGTGCATGTCATGTCTCTCTTCGCAATGAGAAAGAAGAATGCTATGTGAATTGCCGGTAACAAGAATTGGCCAAGTTCTATGTGGAATCAATCATCTTGTTATCGAGAATGTATAGAGAAGCGTCTATCGTAAAATGCCATCTACTTGATAGGTCTAGGTTAACAAATACTTTTGATTTTTCATATTCTGCATCAAAACGATCTAAAAATAATGACTATCATGCCACCAAACGCCTCGCTTTGAATTCAAAACAGTAACCAGAGACAACCAACGCGCAAAATCAAACAGCACTCCCAGATGCCGGCTTTTCGCTCTGGCGGGAGAAGCGACTGTTTCTCTTCGTTTTCTTTTCCTCCTCGGGGTTTCTGTCCTTGATGTTGTTGTAGTGCGGAATTCCCAGCTCCTTATCGCGAGCGAGTCGCTCTTTGTCTTGCTTCGTCAATGGTACTCCCTCTATCGCTTTAACCTCAAACACCTGGACTGCCTCCATGGCACCCGCGGAAGAAGACGTGATAAATGTCAGGGCAAAGAACAGGCCCGTCGCCCACGCAGGTCTGTCGTAGCGGTTCATGCCCCACATGATACCAGACAGGAAGGCCTGGAATACAATGTACCAGAAGTTGAACCAGGCGATGAAGTCCATCTTCCAGAGCTTCGAGGGCGGCGCTCGGACACCTGTCAGCGGGGCGTCGGGAATGGTCTCAAGGGGGTATGCAAGGCTGCACGTATCGTAAGGCGCCGTGGCTTCTTCGATGTTCTTGGGGCCGAGCGTCGGTGGGAGCTGTTCGGAGCCCTCGAGACGGAACCAGTGCCGGTGGACTCCTGCGAGTCTCCGCAGGGCCTTCTGATCTTTGTTGATACGGTATCGGAGCAGGAGGTAAAGGTCGCGGAAACGCCAAGGCGCCAGACCAAATCCCGTTGCACTGAAAAGAGCTGTCAGGACCTGCGAGTCGACCTCGATCCAGATCCGACGTTGTGAGTTGATGTCGTCGCAGTCGAACTTCCCGTTCACCCAGCACATCTGAGGTGACGCCTTCAGAAGGATGAGTAGCAGCATGAAACCCCAACCGATAACATTCAGTGCATATACCGTGAAAAACACGCCAAATGCCGTATTGTAAAAGTTCCAGTACCATTCCAAAGCCATTCGAATTTGCTCCTTCATCGGGTACTTGGGTGGGAAATGGTACCCATTGGCGTACTCGCCCATTCTGACTGCATCGCTGGTTGATGCCCGGGGTTGGCCAGGCGCGCCCTGTATCCTTTGGCTGAGAAAGGCTTCATGTTGCGGAATTGATGATGAGGACGTTGCCATGCGCTCAATCGTCACACGTGGTGTATTATCTTTTGTGGGTGCAACGACACCATCGGCGGGAAGTTCCGAAACCATTATGCAGGTTTACTGCACGACCAGTGGCGTGATCGCCACGAATCGTGAATATAACGAATGTCAGCTGGCAAAGGCGATAATAAGTCGAGGATAAAAATTTGGGCAGGGAAAGCGTCTAGGTAGCAGTAGAGAAAAAGAGAACAATTGGAAGGTTGACGCAGAAAGTGTGACAGCGGGCGGTGTTGCGAGTCTCGTCGTATACGACTTTAATTATACTCGGAAGATGCCTAGAGAAGTCTCCACGGCGCCCGTAGGCCGGCCGGCCGGCAGCCCTTGCTGTGCCACACAAGCCATGTAAGTGCCCATCTTGCCCATGTCGAGGCGAAGGACGAGACCTTGGCAGTGGCTCTATGGGCGACTTTCGGCTGTCTCGATCCAGGGCTAGATCCGTGGATGCATCAGCACTACCAGGGGCTCGGTAAGGGCAGGGCTCGATGGCGATAACTTCAATCCCGCGTATACAGACTTGGCAGGTCACACTTCTGCGGACAAACTCCACGTTTTCACTATCTAGCATGAGGCTAGCCTTGTTTTAGCAATCTCGTCACAAACATTCCTTTTGGCTTCTTTTCAAACTTAGTCAGATATATATAGGATTTAGCAGGAGCACCTATGGATGTAGTAAGGAAATTAAGCACTGATGCCTGTTTAGCGCACTCAATAGTTGCATGTAAAAATAATTCTTGAATAGAATAGGGCAAATTAGTCATGGTTGCGTATTTTGGTATACACGTATAATCCAACGGTAGTTGCTAAGCATGGCTGTAATCCGTTATAGACTTGTTTGAATGCCGACAGAGATTTTAACTTCTGGAGCAAATTGAAGTTTCGGTAGATAACTTAGCGAGACGAGATGTGATGTCCATAAATCTGACTTGCAGACTTCGGGCTTGGCCATCGTGCAATTGGTCTAATTGGTCTAATTTTCAAATATGCCCCGTTTTGGAACCACTAATACCATATACGGAAGGCACAGTTCGCTTCGTCCCTCCGAAGCACAAATTTAGATCAAGAAGCCCGCTATCCTTATACTATGCTAGACTTCGATCCTAGATTGAACGGCAAACTCCGGCCATGTGCTTGTTTGAGTGGCAGGCATGTGCTCTTTATTATCAAATAAAACGGTGCCCGGCCTCCGACTAGACCTTCTCTACATAAAAGGATTGTTACGGAATGAGCCGCGTTGCTCTTACCGTTGTTCTTACTTACCGCATCACGTTAACCCGAACATTATCCGCATGATGCACGTCAGACTCAGTACATATGCATAGATGAGGCGCAACGTCGTTACTCATCACTCATCAGCATTTTAACTTAGTTCGGAACTTGCCTTCCTACAAAAGGCGGTTTTGGGAAAAACAAGAAGAAAAACCAACTTACTACGCCCACGCTAAATAACCTCCTCATGCTTGGACGTGGCGCTCCCAGCTAAATCATGTTTTACTTCGGCATTTCCCGAGACCATCTCACACATGCGCACAATCCAGGTAGCTCATGCTAAAAGCAGTATAGGGTCTACGGTATGGAGAATGTCAATGACTTAATATTAAGCCTAGGTTACCAGTTGGAATGTTCGATATACTAGTTCGATCGTCATATCGTCACTGCGAGAGGGGAGAAGCCATATCTTCTCCCGTCCTGGAACCATCAAGGAATCGCCAACGTCTGGGCTGTCTCTTATCCGACAGCAGCGACAGCAAAACATCCAGAAGCTCCATTCCAAGACCTACAGGAATATGCAGCTCATCCTGTATCATGTACAGATATTGCTGTTTCTGTTGAGGAAGGTCAAAAAGACGGTGGCTGGTCACGGAAACAGATGCGGATTTCTGTCCTAGGACATCAAATTCCAAATACCTTGAATTGCCGCCAACGTTGCCCCTCTTGTGATGGCAATAGCGGCAAGATTGTCAGGAACAAAGTGCATCCATCCCCTTAGCTTAGGGCTAGTTCGTCGATGATTCCATCACGATCAGGATGAATCGTGCGAGGTTATTCTCCGCGCGCGTTTGCGATGCGGCCGAGAGGGCATGCTTGACCTCAACTCGAATCAATGCCTTCTTTAGGTAAAAGACGTGGGCTTGATACTTGTGCCACAAAATTCAACCAAGGGTAAAATCATGAAAGGAAACTCGCTTCACCCCACATGAAGAATATGCGACCCTCGGGAGACATCTAAGTGCTTATGTTGATAAGGTTCACCGATAATCTAGCAAAGTAAGCCAGATTCCGGGGTATCAAGATCATAGGACGATGCTGACATCGAGCCCAGAACGAGAGGTTCGCTTAATACATGTTTCTTATCAGGGGTAGCCCGAGGAGCACCAGTAGCGCCAGAAGAAATGCCGAGATGAATAATGATTATACATCAAAACACGTCCGTAGAGAGTCTAGGAGCAAACATTCCTTTCAGAATGTGGTTCCACACTCTGAATAAGCCTGCGGCACAGCATGCAACTACTCATCAAGCTTTTAGATCAAGCGAGTTGCTTCTTTAAGTCTGCCAGATTTCATTATGTCCTCGTATCAACCGTAACAACAGCTTGGAAGGGGCTTGTAATAATTATCCTCCAAAAGGGCTATGAATGTCCAGCCACCCCTTTAGACAAGCAGCGAGCAAAGGTGTATCTATGTGAAAGCTTCGCTTTCGCTCTCCTAAGCCCTGTTTCATTAGATCCGTTCTTGAACGGCATATTCTAGTTTTGTCGAAACTTATCTATCAAGGTTGACCCTCAAATATAAGTATTACGGCAGTTTCGTCCGGAAAATAGAAAAATAGTAGGGTCTGGGCAAGAACGGTAGCGATTGTAATCTGAGTTCGCCCCTTTTCTTTCCCTACGCTTCCCTCGATGACACATTATGTTAAGATTCTAAGCGGTCATTTTTCTTAACCGAAGGCAATCCATTACATATCGTGATTTGAGGCTGATTCCAGGTCCTCGACGTTGAATTCTTGTTGTCGTTTCTTAGAGTTGGTGTATGCCATTCTATAACACACGGACCCAAGGGACCGAGACTTGATACCCAAAACCCTTTGACTCGGAAGTCCAAAGTCATGTATAGTACGAATGTCACAGCCAACTTTAGAACATTAAGGTCGTTGATAAATCCCTGCAACCACATAGCTTCTCGAGCACAGTCTGCAGCAGCTCCGTATTCAGCATGATATGTTGATGTAGCTGTAAACATGGTCGTCGTGAGAACAATTACAAGAGTGGCAAGACCTGTCCGAGGCCTTCCCTACCTATATATACCTGATCAAATGAAGAAGGCCAGGTGAGAGCAAAGGAGCGAGAACGAGGCTTTCGCATATATGAACCACCTGGCTGGAGGACCAGACCTTCATGGCGTTGGAGCGCAAAGGATGGCCCGCCAACAATCCCTATAGGGCTCCACGTCGGTTCCTCTGTCGACTGTGGCAACTTAATTACTGAGATAACTTTCTAGGGGGGGTTAGATCACTCGTTGAGGCCGGAGTGGTTTCAACTCTTTAAGAAATTCTTTGGTGTACGCAACGTCGAAGTTGGCTTTGTGCAAGACGCGATATATCTCAGCTCCCGCGTCTTTGTGCGTTCAACTTGTAGCCAATTGAAATTACGGTCAAATTATACTTCTTTCCGAACATGAGGTGTCACACGGACTGACCCAGGATACTAGGATAACAACTATCCGAAACCACGGACAAAGGTTGCCGATGTCATGTAAATATTCTACAAAGCGACGAATCACATATTCAACTACTCATATTCCTTTTCGTGTTCTCCCGATCACGATAATAGCAATACGGGCATGAATAAGCGAGGTCAAGGAGCTCTCATATATTAAACTTAGATCGCCGGCAGAGCTGAAAGAGAGGACTTAACCGTATAGCCCCCTGGCGTCTATTGTAATATCGAATACTTTTCTCAGCAACTGTATACAAGATTCTGCATAGAGATACGTATTAGTTCAAGTTGCAGTAGCTCGCCCTCATAGTTGTGTTATTTCCATAAAAACGGAGGCAAAATTGGCGAGCCTGACCACTGGCAAAGCCTGATAGCAGATAGCATTCTCTTACCAACTCAAACTTTGTGGCTGACTCAGTGTCCTATCACGGCACATTTGTAACAGCTGCAGAAAGGTCAGGCGCTTAACTTAATTACATTCCTACTTCAAGTAGTGTGACGATTTAGTGCTGCGGTTCTATTCCGCGACAATTCTGGGCCGTTAGAGTAAGCAACCGGACCTATTACAAATTTATACATCTAGAACCTATAACCTAGAGCTACATCGAGATCATTCACGATAGGCTGCATCTAGACCTATTCCTTCGGCAGATATACACACCTTTGGATTGTCTCTAACCAGTAATCCGCAGCCCAACCTTGGCCATCTACAATTAAAACCGAGCGGACATAGTCACGCGGGTGGATACTCATGAAAAAACCAGCTATGAAGTGAATGCGTGTCAACACTATTACCCTTCAACCACTGGCTTATTCAAAAATCTCGAGAAAGCGAAGCAAACAAAAAGGAACCTTGGAAAGGGGAAAAAAATCAAAAACGTATTGACAAGAGTGGGACTTGAACCCACGCGGATTGCTCCATGAGGAAATTGTGCTAAGGTGACCTTAACCTCACGCCATAACCAACTCGGCCATCTTGCCATTGAGGTTCGTCTCGGATATCTGTGTCGGGCAAATAATAAATTAACTATAACACGTCATGTGCGTGGGGGCTGAATCAAGGCAAACAGAAATTCTATATTGGAATGCGAACGCCGTATTTACTGTGCCGATCCACACCGCCCAAAGTCTATTCGGGGTTTACTCTACATCAAACTCCTGAGTACATCCGTATGCAAAACAACACAGCCCGCAAATTTTCGCCTGGGCTACTATATGCTGTCATGGAAGGGGCAAACCACGGGAAGCAGCTGGCCGACACGGTCCTTGATAATCTCAAATACCAGCATGATTGGACTGAGCTCCAGCTATTGACTCACTCGCCAGCCAGTTCAGAGCTTCTCATGCGGCCGATGATCTCTGGTCTGCCGCCACGCCGGCTGTACGTGCATCCAGACGACCAGATTGCCATGGTGAAATCCAGTGCTGTTCCGAACGGGAAGATCTTCGACACGCCTGAGACTGAATGGGTTCTGCCGACTCATATCTCCGAGAAATGGACTCTCAAGGCGTTCGCGGCCATCTTTGATTCGCTGCCCGTGCAGCCTTCACCTCACCCGGAGCGTCCCAAGAGGATCGTTTTGGCTACGATACATGCCGATTCTACTATTGTCTACTATCTATTACACGATGGAATCGTTAAACCCCGACAAAATTAAGCTCTCATCGGTTGACAATTCGTCTAACTTTAGTGGTGGGGTGCTGCTTCAAGGCTTGAATATTACCTTCTGCACCTGCATTTTGTCGAACATGTCGTATCCCGAAACTGCCTCGGATAGTGGCATGACATGTTCAAACATGAAGCTTTGAAATATTAGCAATCAAACACCTATAAAGTGCACGGTAGCGAAAAGGGGCTAGCTTACCTAAACATATTCTGCCTCTTCGCAAGCACCTTGAGCGCATTGGGGAAGACTGATCGAACTGGGCACCTGCCCATCTGGATACGAACGTTTTTACTGCTCTACGGTCAGTGTTAATCTGCTAGTCGAACTGCTCTTGGAACATACTCGTATCCGTCAGTGGCAGTGAATGGCATCTGGACAAAAGTTAGCGAAGGCCTCAGTCAATGTGGCGTAGTCGCATTTCTTACATCAGAGTTGTGAACGCCAATACTGCTTATGAATCCAAATGGTCTTACGACCTCGTAGGCAGTCCTCAGCGCTGGTTTTAAACCTACGACCTCAATCACAACATCGGCACCACGTCCTTCAGTTACCTCCTTGATCCGTTTGATCATGCCTTCAGGATCCGTCTTGAAATTCAACGGTTCGGCGCCTAAACTCCGAGCAATCTCAAGTCGGCTGTCTACGCTGTCGATGGCGAATATGTGCTTTGGTTTGTATTCAAGCGCTGAGATCAGTGCACACAAACCTACTGGTCCACAACCAACTACAACTGCTGTCGCTTCAGTAGGATCTTGCAACCCGAGGCCATTGAAGGCATTTCGTGCTCCGAAAAAACCAGTGGGAAAGATGTCAGCCATGAGAATCAGGGCCTCGTCGTCAATCTCCGCAGGGGCTTTTACGACGGTGCCATCCGCAAAGGGAACACGGACAAACTCGGCCTGACCTCCGTCTAATCGTTCCGATCCAAATAGGAGGCTATGGACACAACGGGATGAGTACCCATTCTGGCAGTAGAAGCATTTCATACTACAAAAATTAGCCCGAGGAATTGACCTTCCATGCTGGGTGGACAAGTCATACCAAGATACCGTAAACGGTGCAACAACTCTGTCGCCTATTTTGACCGTCTCGACATTTTTACCAGCCGCGACGACTATGCCAGTGAACTCGTGGCCCATGATGAAACCCGCCGGAGCGGGTTCATGACCCCGGAACATGTGCAACTCCCTACAACTAGTCAAATGATCTCTTCGTGCCGGGATGACTAACGCAATAAGGGATCGACGGGATGCGGGAAGGGAGAGACGTACGACCCACAGAGCCCTGCCGCAAGAACCTTGACGACGATATCGTCATCGTCCCGAACTACCTTTTACGTCAGCGTGACCTCGGTTCACGAAATTCCCAACAAAGCAGACATTGTGGGACAGGATTGACAAGTCAGGAGGCAGGACATTTTTGAAAAGGGCGTTGGGCGAGGTGGCTGAATAGGTTCGCTTACTCTTGGGCACCGGTCTCTGCTGCAGTGAGACCTTGTAAGGTCCATCGAAGACGACCGCATTCATTGTATTGGCATCTGGCGGCTCCATATTGGCTCGTAAAAGCCAGTTCCAATTCCTATTTCAATCTAACGCCGGCTGTCCAAATCGTTATTTGTCTAATAGGGTGTGACCCGACAAATCCGTCAGACCCCCCTCCTTTGGTTGATATGCAATGATGACCACGAAACGCTTTTGTGTTCGGTCTCTTGCCCTATTGGTAAATTGAATCAGGTAGATCTCGCCTCATAAAGCATGTGGTCGTAGTCGTGACTTGAGCTGCATACATGTTCTACATAGGTACGTACATACATACGGTAGTTCAAGATCAGGTGAATCGAAAATGGGGCACAAAACAAGCGATGTCGGCTTTTTTTCTCCTTGTGCAATGGACTTGGTTCGCCTACCGATGCGCGTAGCCTTAGCGAGTACAGTAGTAGCGTCGCCATGATACAACACTATGAACAGATTTAGACCTCATCGGGAGCACACAATATTTGGATGCGGGGAGGGCCAAAACTGTGGCCCAGCTAAGTAGATACCCTAACTTTTGGTGGGCCCGAGTGGTCACATTCCAGTAACAAATTCCATACGATATAGATGCCGGTTTCTAATTAGCAATATACCAACCATGTCGTTTGGTTACCATCTCGACTATTTGGAGGACGTCATGTACGAAATGGAGTTGGTGGAGCACTAATGATTCTGAGATGCAGCTATTCTTGTCTGCAGGGTGAACCATTGATGAGGAATGTATCGACTTTATTGAGTCTGGGTATGAGTTTGGGATGCACGGAGCAAGCGCCGGCGCAACATTGAAAGCTTGGGGTCCAATAGCCGATGCGTATTCACTTGATCAAACCCAATACTATTAGATCCCTAGTGTGTCGAACAACGGAAAGGCTGCCGCACAACACCGTACATATTGCAGGGAGCTCAAAATCATCACCAATGACTCAAGGTTTTGCTCTGGCGGTGTGCCGAAGTGCTGGGATGCAGGAAGCCTTTCTCATTGTCCTAAAAGAACATCAATAAGTTCATGAGATCTTCCTCACTTGGTTCGTTTTATCAGAAATACCTGTAACATCTCTACTTATTAGTCTCTCCAAGGCGGAATGACGATGGTAGTGCCCCACAAAGAAAAGACGGTGTAGAACTAGTAGGTAAGTAATGGCAAGGTGCGGTGAGAAGGTAACCATACATATACAACCCCAACAGCTTGGGAGCGAGAGGTGTCGTCAAATTCAAAAGTAGCTCTAGCAATTGTCCATGTATCTATGTCTCATGCACACCACATTCCAGTAAAAAGAGCAGGCAGGCCTTGGGGTATGGGGTTAGTCATGCTAAGATCCTCGTGTTATACATGTTATGTAAGTAAGTAGGATACCTACATGCAGTACACAAAATAAGTACTTTTCAATCATCTCTTCTTATCGACTTATAACTGACCTGAGGTGGCGCCTGCATTTGGTGTTTCCGGGATGTACCCAGGCGAAATACAGTGTATTGTGTTACTTGATTGGTCGCTCGGTAGGATGATGCATGTCTAAGTCGGCAGCACACGCAGAAAGTACGTAGACTTGGGAAGCCATCGAGTGCTAACAAGATGCGGCTCAGGAGGGAGGCTCAACGGCCCCCAACCGATTGACTGACTACCTCGTCCACGGAAGCGGCTTATATAAAACCTACTATGGACGACCGACAATGTAATTTCGAGATGACTTACTTCTACTTGTGACATATTCTTGACACGGCAATTCGATCTTGCTCGGAAGATGGCTCATGGCTGTCTAAAAAACCGGTATGATGGATGATCCGACTCCAGTCGATTGGGACAAGGGGTATTGGGGTATTGAAGGCACGCACCACCTTGCAGCATATGCGCTAAGCCTCCATGTTGACGAATAGGTACCGTGGATTACTACCACAGACATCGAAATAAGAGGGAAGATGATCCTCTGCAGTTCTCCAAGGCCGTGTCCAAGGATCTCGGCAGCTGCATGACATAGACTCACTCAGGATAGGATGAAGAGAGTTATCATCATCGGGCAAGATGGAAAACAACAGAGTCGCTCACACAGTCAACAGTCAATGCCAGACCAGATTTCGCAATGCGCAGAAGAGCAGAGCTGGGCGTTGTCTTTTCGCCTCCACGGCATATGTACAGTAGGCCGATGGATGGATGGATGGGTGACATCAATCAAGCGTGAGTGAGCATATCTGCCTCTTAGTGAGCATCGAGCATCTCCTGTCAGATTGGGCAGGGCCTGTCGTGACCTGGGAGGAGGACTGGCTTGACTGGCAGACTGGATCTGGAGTTGGGCTTTGGCTTGGGAGCGTGCAAGGATATTCGGACCATTGGAGGCGGCTGAAGAGCGTCAAAGTGTCGCTGCATATGGGGAAAATGGTCCCTGCGCCTGCACTTCCTATTGCTTAAGCGTCCTATGTGCTAGTGAGGCGGAGTAAACCAGCTGTCGATCGCATTGACATCCAATGAGAGCCTGCAGCCGCTTTGCCGACCCATATTTCGCCCCCAGTTGTCATCTTTCTGATTGGCTCCCCGAGACCCCGCCTAGCCTGAGC
Source organism: Xylaria curta (assembly GCA_022495235.1). Classification (NCBI taxonomy): domain Eukaryota; kingdom Fungi; phylum Ascomycota; class Sordariomycetes; order Xylariales; family Xylariaceae; genus Xylaria; species Xylaria curta. Next base: position 59,469 of record MU375902.1, on the reverse strand, counting down.
ACTACACTAATAAGGTACCATTCTCATGCCGTCGTCGCCGCAACTTCCGCCTCCATATCGAACTCATCAGCACTTCAGTTTCAAGCAGAGTGAAACTGGTAGCACCCCCCTCCTCCGTCCCTACTGTACTAGCAGTAACTAGCCGGCCTCATCTTTCTCTCTCCCTCCGAGAAATCCCAATTTTTTTGTTATAGCGCTGTTATGTCCTTGTAATGTGCCCTACTGTAATTTTCAACACACCAATCGCATAGACTTTCAACTGTGTAAGGCGAACCGCCTCGGCGCCTCACTTTTTTGTTTCCCTCTTTCATGGTGCTAGTGTACTATCAGCCTGTATTTTGGAGATGGCGATAATGGGTTATTGCGCGGAATCGTGTGAACAAGATGAGCTGCAATCCACGTAGACATCTGCGTTCTTGCTTACCCATCTAGTAAGGTCGAACCAGAAGTGCGTCTTTAAGCAAGGTCTGCTGACGACAAGGTACGTGTGGAAAAGCTGTATCATTGAGCATTTTCCTTCTTGTGTCCCCATTTGGCATCTTTAACAGCTTGAGGCCTCCGTTTCCCCACTGTACTAGACGATGCTCCTCATCTTCCCATGCTGGGTGTACTGGGGAACCCCCCACCGAGCTTCAAGCCGAGAGACGTGGGCGCCGTGTCAATCTGGTAATCTGGCAATAAAATTGAAATTTTTGGTTGTCCCAGCCGTCTCATGGGGTGCTACTCTGCATTTAAATCTCCGGCGTGACGTGACTATAACATCAACTCGGCATCGACAAAAAGAAACACCGCATCAATTACCGAATCCCAGGTGAGGTACGATATCCTGTGAGTAGAAGCCCCTTGTCAATGGTGTGCGGTTCACGGCTAGTGGGAAATGCGGCTGCATTGAGGAGGTACCCGACGAGTACCTACACCTCACATGCAGGTCAGACGCGCTATCCCACATCGACATCGAAGATGGAGGCCAAGTCGCTGAATGGTCAGTCATCAGGGCATTTTTGTAGTCTCTTACCAGCAACAGTGATGTCGTCCCACCTTAGGTCCAATGGGGCCGTCCGTACTAGTACGAGTATGTCTTGCTCAAGCACACAGCATGCATATACGCCGATGGTGAGAGACAAAGTACCACCTCAAACATCAACGCCATCCATGCTGGGAAGTTGGTACTGCCATGGCATCTCAACGTCGGCCCCTTCAAGGGCTGTGTCTGAATCAGCGGTTAACCGCAACATGGTTCACCAAAAGCAAGCATTGCGAATGAGGTACAGACATAATAATGTCTTCGTCCTAAACTTGTTTAGGTCACCACTCTTAGAGACTGTAGATCTATCGTTACTCTATGGTTTATGTAGAGGTATGATGAAGATATCGCGCTTTAACCGTACTACCAAGGGTAAGTAATTGTTAATGCCCAAGGTATATCCAGTGTCAACAGTATCTCCCCAGTCATAAAGCGAACGCTTCAGTTTTGCACAAGTGGCTTCATCTACTGAAAGGAGCAAGGTGACTGGCTGTAAGCTAGTTGTTGGCCCAGCTGAAAAATCAGCAACATAAGAAGAACGATGCAACAGCCACTCAGCGGATCACGGATGCCTCGCAGCTCTATTTGCCTTACCACAGACGCTGCTGCCTTCTCCTTTGACTGCTTCTGGATCCCATGTCATCTTATTCATTGACAGTTGTAAAATTTCGGCCCGCTGACCGCCTCACCCGTCAATCATATATCACTTTATGATGAGCCTTGTGTAGTTGTTGTGTTCCTTCATCTACGTTATCTGTAACCGCAAGGCCTCCTCTCCCCCGCTGGTCCGACTTTGCAAGGAAGTCATTTGGACTTATCTAAAACCTGCTTCTGAAAGTTGTTAGCCTTGGCTACCTATGTTCATTTGGAACCGGTTCCGATCTACCAATAAATCTGACGGGGAGGTCCTAACCATATACGCATGAGGAACGAAATCTATTATCGAATCTAATATTGCTCGACACCCTGCTAAACAAGCGGTCCAGACAATTCATATTGCTGCCACTTAGCACGGGCTTTCACTATTGAGCGGACGGTCAGACAATTACTAAACGTATTACTGGGTACTCGCAAAACAGGCCAAACCTCTTACCTGCTCGCCTGCTTGCCTTAGGGGGTTTCCATTGACCAGCCTATATGGTATCTTGTCTTGTCTTGCTGGTCGTACGTCAGCTGCGAGCTATCTGTCTACCTAGCTGGGCACCTATCCTATTACGACCTACCTAGTGGAAGGAGAAATCGAACCAGTCAACCCAGGTTACTAAAATTCATTTTCATGCACTGGTTTCGCCTGACACAAGTATGTGCCCACATGCATCTTTCCGCGTTGTTTTTTTAACAAACAAACAGTACAGTTACTCCCGACCTCAAGAAGTATTGAGGACGGATACATCAAATCGCTCATCGAAGTACCTACCTGTCACTTCCCTGAGGTACATACCTGGGTAGCTACTCTTGAAGCTGCTGGGTGATGCATGTGTAATGCTGGTTCCCTTCTGGCTACGTACGTCCGCAGTTTTGCCACAGGTTTCGGTTGCAGCCGCACGCCGCTTGCTTAAGCAAACTGGGTACTCGGCATTGTCTCCCCGTTGACTAATGAAACCACGCCGTCGGCGCAGATAATCACTCATAATCGTCTAGATACTAAGGCAGGCAAGCCAAGTAAGCAACTGTGCACTCACTTTCCAAGAAGAGGCTCAGCCGCCTTGATCGGGTCCATCGGTTCCCCAGACACCTACACACTAAATCCTGTAATCTTACCAACACCTGCCTGCGCCTGCTCCCGCTAGTTACGGCGTAACAGTTTCTGCGAATAATGCTTCGTGGATTTGGATGCGTGAAGTTACTATAATTACTTGTCCAGCCCTTATATTGGGTTTGGCGAAACGAAACGAAACGGCACGGCAAAAACGGAGGTATTGTCTTATAACCAAATCTGCTCGGGAGACTCATCACCTACCCTACACTACTACCGAGCCCTGTGTTCATCTGTCGATCATTTATAAGGTATCGATTCGACAGGCTAGTTGTCCGCTAGACCTGCTAGACTTGGGTATCTTACTACCTGACTGCCCTACCATTAGCTGCAGTTGGGTACTTCTGGGGTACCTGAGTTGGTCTCACGAGAACCCTTAGGCGGGCTGGACTTGACCCACGATACGACGTACCTCCTAGTACGGGCCATATCTGTGCAGCAGTACCTGCTAGCTCATACGCCGTCCTGACGTACCCGCACTGGCGTGCATCTGGCAATTTGTCTGATCGCGTCCACAGGCCCCAGCATCAAGTTGATTTCCCCCCTTGGCCCTCCATCCTTTACCATCACCCCTGGTCCCCTGGTCCCCATCCCCCACTAGTCCACCAATCCAGGCCATCCAACGGCCCTGTCTCACTGCGGCGAACGTCCAGCAACCTGCCCAGCCAGTCCCAGTCCCACCAAAATAGCGCACGCGAGAAGAGCCTCCGCGAAACCACGTCTCTTTCCCCGCTCTAATTGATTATCGGACGCTAACTAAACCTTGCTCCTTGCGGCGGTTGCTCTGCAGCTCCAAGCAGCGGCTCCCAGCATCCTGCCCATTAGTATCATTCATTATCTCAGCACTTATTGCAACGGGCTTGCCAGGTACGGGGGAGAAGAGGTTGGGAGGGAGAGTCGGGTTATTATACAGCCCTCTCTCGTCGGCGACTGCTACTGTGACACATCCTCGGTTCACTGTTCGCTCGCTATTGGGTCCCCAGCTCGTGACCCAGCGACTGGGAGACGGGTCTCACGTCGAGACAGGCAATTCTGCATCTAAGACGTTGCAGCCGATTTCCTGCCTTGCCTAATAGGTTTCAACGTCTAGCTGGCTAGCTATACTACCTCTGCTACCCCGTACCTAACCTATCCCATTGTGGTCCCCTGATCCTGATCCCCACGTTTCCCTGTCTCCGTATCTTTTCCAGGTACTGCCGCTACCACCTATCTACTACTTCTTTCCCGTACTCCATCACCACCAGAAAGTTGGTTCCATTAATTACCCCTCCGAGACAATCTAAGGTTCCTTCCTTCCAGTTCAGTAACCATCCTGACGTTTATTTTAAGCTACCGGATCCCTACACACAGCAAGCTTGGTCACTTACAAATAGACCGTGGGCCTCCATCTAGTTTCCCTAGATCTTCTGGATTAACTGGTTCTTCTTGGTGGGCTTACCCATAGCGAGGGGGCGAAGACCTCTTTTGCTACACCCACACTCTTTGGGATTTCGATTGCCTGGGTCTATCGCCGAATATAGAACCTCAGACGTGTGTGCCGCATTATCTTGTTCTTTTCCAACGGCCGTTCAAGAACAACCACCGGTTCCACGTAGCCTTCTGAAGGGATAGGAAAGGGGCCTTTCGCGTCGACATCGGCATTGTGGATAGATTACTATTGAGGCACGCCAGACTTGACTGTCGTATTTGTCGTAGCCGGTGTCAACCCCGGCTGCTCAAGGATCGTTCGTTATTCTGATCATGTACTGAGGCGACCAATGCGTGAGTAACGGCTAGTCCATGCCAATCACCGAAAGCATGACTCCATCTGGTCCGGCACCCGCTCACGACCCTCCAGCTAGCGACATCTATGATCCAGATGAAGTGTTTCCACAGAACAGTCCCTTGATGAAGCCTTGTGTTCTTAAACTCAAACCCTCGCCTTCTCCACCGGCTATCCCTCTTCCTCTAGTCAGTCTCTCATCCAGTCTTGGCGGGAAGTCTTCTAATCGTCGACATAAGATTCAACCCAGTCAGGGCGATGCTGTGCTAATATCGCACCTCGATGGTGGAAGGCGCCCCGAGATTTCTCAGGAGGCAGGATATCGGCCGCTTGATATGTCCGAGGACGAATGTCAGAGTGATACTGACTCGGAGGGTATGCTCGAAGAGTCGGAAGACGAGGATGGAATCCGAAGCAACGACATGTCGCCAATACCAATATCGCGCTTCACCAAAGCTTTAGCTGAGCCGCCAGCATCAGAACCCACTGTTGATTTGACATCTTTAGCATCTCTAGCATCGAACGCTCTTCTGGCTGCCCAAGCCGTTTCAAAAACGACTGATGTAGACGATTTGCAGAGCCCAGCCCATGAAACAGAGAACTCACAGCGAACTGTGCTAGTCGAAAGCTTGCCGGTCGGCAGACCGAGAGAGATGTCTATAACGAATACGAAAAGGCCAGTACTCGCACCTCCAGTCTCACCGTATGCCGTGCATGGTTCACCAGAGATGTACTCCCCACGGCAACATACGCCCAGCCAAGTCTTGATGCATCCCAACAATGTGAGGTCACCGACGAGTTTACCCCCAGGAAACCATGGTGATTTGGCCCCTCTTCAAATGGCTTCTCCTAGGTCCGATTCATCGAATCACGAGACATTGCCGTCGATACGGTCGCAACTCTTTGACCAGCTCCATGGCTCACCAACGGATCTGGCTGTGCGCCCAAGCTCACACTTTCCACACTCTCCGCCAACGGGACCATCGCGTATCGGAGCCATTCAGGGAAACCATACTTCTCCACCTATCTCGCCAAATGAATACCGCAATAGTATCCCATCACCGGCTAATACGCTACCTGCTTTGAGCCCTTATCCGTACGCAAACAATAATAATAGCCACCAGTCTCCGCCAGGCCCAGATTACGGTGGTAGTGGGGCGAAGCTGGAACGGTCTTCAATAAATTCTTCCATAAATCAGATCTTAACACCCCCCACAGACCGAATTGCAGATAGGATGAGCATTGATAGTATGACCAATCCCCAGGTTGGTCAGTTTATATGTACCTATCAGGGCTGTAACGCACAGCCTTTCCAGACGCAGTACCTGTTGAACTCACATGCCAATGTGCACTCATCAGCTCGACCGCATTACTGTCCGGTAAAGGGGTGCCCTCGCAGCGAAGGTGGCAAAGGGTTCAAGCGCAAAAACGAAATGATTCGACATGGCCTCGTGCACGATTCGCCTGGGTATGTATGTCCGTTCTGCCCGGATCGGGAACATAAATATCCCAGGCCAGATAATTTACAGAGGTATTTATCCCCCTAGATTTCATTAGCTGTGTTCTGTTTTCTGACAGTAGGCTAGGCATGTTCGCGTCCACCATGTCGATAAGGACAAAGATGATCCCTTATTGCGTGATGTACTTGCGCAACGCCCGGATGGTCCTAATCGAGGTCGACGACGTCGTGGTGGGCCTTGATCATGCTGGATTCCCCTGTGACCCGCCAGCGGGCAAGGAACGGGTAAACCGGCAAGGCTGATAAAATTTGCCTTTTCAATCACGTCAAGGCTGTATATATGGGAGTGAAAGATGCTATTCGGTGTTACATAAGCTTGTAAGAGGTTTGGGGTGTTGACGTTGTGGAATTCACCACGACTTTAAGAGTGCATGGCGTCTAGGCGTAAAACGGCGATATCATAGGGGAAGGGAGCATGCTGCGGCGCGTTTGTTGCCATTTTCGTTGTCTTCGCTCACTATTTTTCGGGCTCTATCGATCGAGAAGTCGGATGTCTCCAGAGAATTCCCGAGGCAACAGACGACGAGCGGTTACAAGAAAAGACGTGAAACGACGGGGGTATCGATTCTACATGACGAGAGACGAGAGATGAGAGATGATAGGTGCATCGGACCTGTTGTTCTACAAAAAAAAACTTTGCTTTGTTTTTTTATTGATTTTGTTTGGGTTGCAATTACAATATACCCTTTGGCTTATTCCTGTCACTACTTATACCAAATTTAGGTCAAAACGGCCGAGCTATCCTGAGCGAGTTCGATTCGAACAGGGTATTGAGGGTATAGGTATATGAACTTGGCTGAGATCTTACTACATAGATACTTATCTGAGTACTTATACATACATACTATTTGCCATCTTTGCGTTTACTCTATGCTTATGTGAGGATGCTACTTCTCACTATATTGGTTCCGATATATATGTCTATGTTATGAGAGTTGTAGAACTGCAGATAAGTTTATTAAAAGCACAACAACACTCCACTCCGTTGATGATGTTTATTAGAAGCCGGTATTATTGCTCACCAAAAGCTCTCGCTATAATTTAAAGTTTAGAGATTACATACTCCATAATGATTCAGAATTTTTCGAAAATTTGTCCAATCCGACTATGCGGTGCAACCTAGGACACGAAACCATTAATCTTAAAACCTAAGATGAGTTCATTTTAGAAAGACTAATGATAACGGAAGAAATGGTGAGAATAAGTTTTCGCCTGAAGCCAGCTACTTAGAGCGATAATGAGGCTTTGAGCGGGCTATATTTCATTGAGAGAATAACATATCTCGGCATCTAAGTAAGAAAATATGGGCGAGGTTAACCTCGAAAATCTATATGTATTGACTGACGTCTGCAAAATTGATATCATATCTAATTCTCTCCTACTTCACTCATCCACTTCCCAGCTCCCAACACGCACCTCTCTATCGCTAAATAACTCAACTCGCAGGCTACCTTCATCTGGGGAAGTGCTACCAGCCTGTTCGACGACAAGCCAGACACCTTGTGATCGCGCAACCGAGGGATCGACATCGCATTCCACAGTGCGCAGTCCAAACCCAGCCTCTTGGAACTCGCCCTTACCCGTCGACACCAAGATATCTTGATGAGGTCCCCGACCTCTCTCGACGGTGGCACGAATAGTAGAATGCGAGCGTGGCGTCCCCGGGCCAGCTGAACCGGGCAATCGACCTGTACTGTTTGCACCTGAGACACTCCCCCGTGTCACCACGATGCTGACGCGCGTGAGCCGATCGACGGAAATAGGGGCTCGCATCTTATGCTCGCCGCCGTGGAACGCGAGGGGGGAGAGCTGCGTGCGCAGACGGCCTGCCGCATCGCCGGGGACAGGGATCACTGTGCATGGCACGTCCGACCCGACGCGCAGTGTGAAGTCAGCCATCTGGCCGGGCTCAAAAGTCGAGCAGACAATGGTGTACGTTCCCGCGTCGACGCGGGACGCCGATGCGAGGGCGCAGCCGCGGCGGTAGTCGCCCGAGGTCATGACGAGGTCGCGGACTGTCACGGCAATGACGCGCTGACCATTGGCCCAGACGAGATCTACGTGCACTGGGATGTCCTCTCTGGCGGTCGATAGTAAGATTGAAAGGGGTCCGGCCTGCGGCAGGCAGATGCGGAATTGCGGGTTCGTGAAATAAAGGGGTGAGACGGAATTGCCGCCACTTGTGCGGTGCGTCCATCTGCTGTGTAACTCGGTATAGTGGTTTAGGTCGTACTGTGCGGGAGCGACATGTAGAGTCGTGCGCGAGAAGAACGACAAGGTGAAGGAATACTTCGGCAGAGGTAAATCCTGGGTCGCGACTACAATGGTGTAACTGACACCTTGTTTGGCTTCAAATGGCGCGAGAGTTTGGGGAGAGTCAACGAAAGGACCCCGGTAGACCGGCTTGTCACTTAGTTGTACTCTCTTGCCGTTGTTCTCGAATATGTATATGCTCATAAACCCCAGCATGTTAGAGACAGCGGCCATGGTGGTGCTGGTTTTTCGGGAGATGTCTAGCTCCTCGTCTTGAAAGTGACGGCTTAACAGGATCCATGTTTGGCCATCGCTATCCGCCTTCATAGAGTATTGGGGATTGTGTGCAAACGAGCCCATCATATTGGCCTCTGGAAGCTGCCATGTGAAGTGATGATCCTGACGATCGGTGAATAAGCTTGGGTTCCAATTCAAGTAGAGAGACTCAAAGTTTTGCATCACGTCGTCAAAGCTAATCCAAAAAGAACCAGGTTTGAGCTTGACAGGATGGTCATCAGCCTCATTCAGTGAAGCTGAGCCGACTCCTCTCCAGACAAGCCCATCGCACCAGGGGTTTTTGACCAAAAGCCTCCTACTTTCAGGAGATTCCGACAAATCTAGAACCGCATAGTCATGCTCTCCCGCTAGACCGAGGGTTTCTTCTTCATCGGACGATAGATGTCCTGTGCCAAGAGTGATAACAACATCGCCGAAATCGTAGGCTTTCTTGATTCGTCGCCAAGTGGCGTTTCGATCCACTTCGTCACTTTGCAAAAACAATTGTTGAGGTATCCAGCCAGTCAAGATGCTGAGGTCTGTACCGGAATTGCTGCCTGGAAAGTCATAACCACCCCGGATTTTCAGGTATGCCTTCTCGATCAGAGCGGGCCAGATCACATTTGGATTTTGACGGTCGACGACGTAGAGAGTTCGATCGTTGGAGGAGGCTGGAAGGCGGTCGTCGATAATGACCTTGCGAAAGCAACCGTTGAAGAACATCCGGAATACGTACCGACCGTTTTCAGATACCCTCGGCCGCCCGTCTTCTGAACTAACTGGGAACATCAGCGCAGGGAGTATAGAGGAAGGACCTGGCCGAAGGTGCTTCATGCAAGCACACAGACTGGCCACTACTGAACAATCTGTCGTTATGTCTTGCACTAAGTCATAGTCATCCGCTGGTTCTACGACACGATTGTCCGAGCCCGCATCATCTCCTGGCGCATCCTTGATGAGCTCAGTAGGCCTTTTCCAACCCGAAAAAATAGCTTCCTGCTTGGGCGATAGAGTGAACGCGGAGGGGTCGCTTTGAGCTGGTTAGCGACTTGGACGAATGGATGGCACGTGTGAGCTACCTATATACGTCTCCTTGGAAATACGCAGGATCGGGGTCAGATTCCCAGGGAGGAAAGGTATTGCCATGGAGGCGAGAGTTGCGGTACAATATGTTTTTCTCAGCCGTAGGGATTTGACGGGTCTGCCGTGGTAGTTTGAGCTTTCTTTCCATATGGTTGGTGGTATCCATCAGGCTCGTCGACTTTTTCAGGATCTCGGCTTTTAGAATCAACTCCTCACATTTTTTGTTCATACGTTTCTTATCTACCGGGTTCGTTGACTGCTTGATAGCTTTCATATAGAACTCTGCCGCTGCTATGGTATGGTCAAGAGCCTCCTTCCCAGAACAGGACGAGGCCAGCCGCTCATGCTCCTGGAACTCGACGTGTCACTAAACGGCAACTGCGGTAAAGACGAGATGTTTGAGCGGATTAATTTACCTGAGCCTTCGCCTCCATGCTGATGATATATACTATAAGTCCGGTAGGTATGTTATCCTCCTAGTCCGCGTATCAAGTTCTCTCATTCCGGTAAAATCAACCCAGCTGGCGGTGATGCTAGCACTTGCGGTCACTACTGAAATTAACAGTAGTAAATTGACGTGTCGACGCATCTGAAGAGATGGGCCGTCCCCTCAGTGGAGCAAGATATATGAGACAGTAAACAAGGTTGCCGGACGAACGGTAGCGAGCTGCAGCGAGAGACCTGGTCCAGAGAAGGGATGCCTACGCTGTTAATGACAGGTCACGGACGGTATCAGACATTGTGCTGTAGTTCGCCGCCCGAAACGTAAAGAGATGACCTGACTACAACTTGAATAGTTTGAATTCACCGAAACTTGTTGAGAGCAGACATGCAGTCGAGGCTGATATCAGAATAGAAATCTGATTTATATCTGAACTGTTGAGCACGTGAGAATATCTACATGACCTCAGGCGGCACGACGTTTCACAGTACAGGTATGAAGTAAGTCGAGTTCGTGCGGGTGTTAGTCCGTTAGCCCGAACGCTAGCTAGGTACCTACGTAGTTATCCCAGCACGGACCATGTGGACGACCATGTGGACTGCCTAGGTACAATTTACAGGGGACTGGCTGCCGATTCGGGCGATAAGATCCCCAGCGGCCTAAGAATTTGGCCGAGGTTCAACGCAATGATTTCACAGGCTCGCTCGGTCAGATGCGCTTCATTGTAAACCTCCGAGTCGGTTATCCCCCCGACTTCGAGATCTCGTCATGACATGGAAATGCTGATATTCTTTCTGTTATGAGACCAGGAGACTACTGAAACTGTCTGTTCTTCCTTTTCGCACCACTTCGACTCAATTGTGTACCTAATTAACACTTTGTTCTACCGATCGCAATCATAGTCGCAATCCTCATGTTGCGGTAGTAGTCGCCATAGCTTTAACCCGTCAATATAACGGTTAAACTGCCGGGTCTCTCCGTCTTGGTCGCGCGAGTCAAACACCAAACACCATCATTGCGGACATCTGAGCTTGCTTGCTTGCTCACACACTCGTCTCTTTTACTTCCGGGATATCTGTTCTGCGTATCGCTCGGTAATAGAACTATCATCCAACATGGGCGCCCAGTCGAAACCTCTCCCGCCCTGGGGCGCTGCTGTAGCCGGTGCTACTGGTGCTGTCTTAGCGAATACCTTAGTTTATCCTTTAGATATGTGAGTTGTTTGGAATCTCGAACTACGTTGTCGTAGTGCCTTTGCAGTTTCAACGGTCATTCGCAGCAAACACTGACCACCTATACCCCCTCGATAGAGTCAAGACCCGTCTACAAGTCCAAGTAAAGCGGAAGCCGGGAGATACACATTTAGAGCCACACTATACCTCAACATGGGACGCAATTACAAAGATGGTAGCCGAGGATGGCGTCAAGGGACTTTATGCCGGAATGAACGGTGCACTTATCGGAGTCGCCTCGACAAATTTTGCGTACTTCTACTGGTATTCTGTCGTACGGGAGCTGTATTTCAAGTCGAAGAAGCTCCCTACGCCGCCATCGACCGCGACCGAGCTAGTTTTAGGCGCCATTGCCGGTGCCGTCGCCCAAGTCTTCACAATCCCCGTCGCTGTCGTGACAACAAGGCAACAGACCCAGAGCAAGGCAGAGAGGAAAGGCCTGATAGAGACGGCTCGTGAAATTATCGATGGCGAGGATGGCCCATCCGGCCTGTGGAGAGGATTAAAGGCCAGCTTGGTCTTGGTGGTTAATCCTGCGATAACATATGGTGCATACGAGCGTCTGAAGACCATCATCTTCCCTGGCAAGACGCGGTTAACTCCGGGAGAGGCGTTTTGTGAGTCTATAAAGTTGCTTAACAAGTCTGTATGCTGACTGTTTCAACCTCAGTACTGGGCGCTATGTCTAAGGCGCTGGCTACTATTGCGACCCAGCCCCTTATTGTCGCCAAGGTCGGCCTACAGTCTAAGCCTCCACCGCAGCGTCAGGGGAAGCACTTCAAGGGCTTTGTCGAAGTGATGCAGTTCATTATCCAACATGAAGGACTTCTCGGTCTTTTCAAGGGCATTGGTCCGCAAATCCTGAAGGGCCTCCTGGTGCAGGGTATTCTCATGATGACGAAAGAACGGTATGACTGTCGTATAATAGTAGAGTGGGTTGCTTTTACTGACAAAAATAACTTACAGGATGGAACTTGTCTTTATCCTATTGTTTCGATATATTCGCCAGCTTCGGTCGCAACAACTGGCTAAAGCGGCCGAGCTTGCAGCCAAGGCCAAAACTACCTTGCCAATTACCACCAAATAGAAAGGGATTAGAATGGGGGCCATATCCTATTGTTTTAACTTCAGGAGGCGTAGATGCATCAGTCTCATGGTCGAGGCTGAGATCTGCATAGATATATATATACACCGGGTTGGTCAGTGGTTGTATTTGAATACATTTCGGAGTAGGTGGACGTCATTTGCATATACTTGTATATTGAGACAATTCAACCTTTATTTGCACATCGAAATGAAGCACAAGATAAATATCGAGACTATCTGTAAGATAAGGATAACAAATATCAGAATGCGTGACCTGTGACCGTCATAATGGTGATTTTACCATAAGTTGAACAAATGTGACTGGCAGCCGGCGCCGGCTGCCGAAAGATACGCAGATGCGCAAGGATACCAATTGCCAGTGAGCGCGCGCCCCACCTGGATGCTCTTGTACCCATTTCGCTTATTTTTGCACCCACAATCAGGATTACTACCAACTCCTTGTGCGAACGGCCATTTCTCGTCAACCATACTAATCACCGTGGCATTCTCCTTCTCCAAAGCATAACAGCCCATCAACCGTTGCAATGGCGAGTACGTGTTTGCAAAGCTTCCGAAATGATTCAATTATGCTGATTATACCCTACAGAATCAAAGAACTCGTCCCAGCACAACCAGTCGAAGAAGGCGCACCGTAACGGGTATGTTCCCACCCCATTCGAAACCCAGAAAACACCGACGACGATGCCTTAGCTTTTTATCACAACACGGAGAGGAGAGAGAGGGATTTCTCAAAGTTTAGCTGACACGCCCGAATCGCAGTATCAAGAAGCCTAAGACCAACCGTTACCCGTCGCTGAAGGGTACCGACCCTAAGTTCCGACGTAACCACAGATATGCCCTCCACGGAACAATGCGCGCCCTAGTACGTCGATCCTCTTGCATGGAATAATATGCTATCTGAGGCGTCTGGAAACACCACTAACGACTTTACAGAAAGAGAAAGCAGAGGGTAAGCGTGAGACGGTTTAAAGAAGGAATTGATTAGACGGTATTGGGGTTACAATGCTGCGGATGGACAACAGGGCACTTTCGGAACACGTGCGGACATGATCACGGAGTCAACGGTCTTGCATTTGTCTATGGAGAACAACGAACGACCGAGTAGCCAAAAAGAATGAAGCTACCGTCGCGCGCAAACCGTCTTCTTTGCCGGTCCTACTATGCTGTGATGAGGCCCCTCGCTTCCACCACTAGGTCACCCCTTTCATCCCCCTTCCCTACATGTGAACATATCACCAAACGGCATTAGTGTGTACAGCTCTGGGCTTTCCCATGCCCATCTGCTGAAGGATTTCTTCTCGTGCCAAGAGTAAACTTAGCCCGTCTATTACCAAACACCCGTCGCTTTATTCTCCTCCAAGGCCAGGGTGCATGAAGACTGGGCTACATGCCAAATCATTGACGCTTGTTGTCGTGCTTGTAGAACTCTATTTCCTGCTGTGACTGTTACGATACAAGAATCAATTATGGTTGCTTGATTTCTCTATGCTACTACGACAGTGGCTTAGGTCATGTTGGGTTGGTGGGGGATCATTTGCAACATGAGAACAACCGTCACAACCAACGGTAGATCCCCGGTATGTATATATAGCAACGGATCGACGCATTAGGTCCCTAGGGGCTTAAAGTGCTGGAGACGGATCTGCTCGGATGTGCACGGCGGTTAGTCGGAAAGATCAGACGATGATTCAATCCATCCTGTTTGGCCCCCAAGGCGTGTTTCAATATCGGGGATAATTGAACAACCATGTATCAACTGTTGACTTTCGAGTAGTTCACAGCGTACAGTACTTCAAATCTAACTAATACTTATCGAAAAGTCATTTGCTATTGAGAACTTGGTATTTCTGTTCTTACTTCCGGATCGCTCGAGACCGCATGGCTATATGCTAGGTTATTATGTTGTGTCTTTATACATCAGGTACCTATATGTTTGCACATGCAAATCCTACGCAAGGTGATTCGGGAGCAAGTAGGCTGTAGAGGCTGTGCACCCTGATACACTTTGGGTTTACTTGTGCATGGAACTATCAAGGCCGAGTATGCTTGTCTGTTTGTTTGCTACTAGGGGTAACACGAAATGGGAAAAGAATTCGCGGTTCTCGAAATGTTGTGACACTCTTGACAATGCAGCAAGCAGCATTTCATTATATGCGATGTTCAGACTAGAACTAAACTAGATACATACCTATGTAGTGTAGGCCGCTTGGTTGGAAACCCACTAGCGGCCCTTGCCTCACATCCGATTGTATCAGGTCGGCCGTATGGATACGGGCGTCTGGATCAATGCCACCTATCATAAGCTGTTAGGCCGCCCCAGATCTCGCCGTAGCGGATCGATTTAGTGCTTCCAGGACACCCTTTTCCAAGCGCGCCCTAACTAAATTTATCTCTGAAGTGCAGTGCTGCATCGGCTAGCGACCGAGGAGTATACTGTAATGGAAGCACCGTATCGGTTCCAGAAACCAGGGACTTAAACAGGTACTATTGGCTGGTTAATTCTTGGCGGGATGTGCAAAGGTTTCTGATACATAATTGACTCACTCTGGTCAGTTTGTGTTTGCAGTTTCTGCTTAAAAATCCAAGTACCCGATACTATCACCCACCAAGCACAGTATGGTCTTTTCTTTTGTGAGCAGACACAAGTCAAGGGATAGGTAGCCTGCCGTCCCGTATCCCTTCTTGTTCTGTCAGCCTTTGTGCCCTTCGCCGAGTCCTTCTTCTACCTAGCCCGCTACCTACTTAGGTAAACTTCTCCTTCATTCTCAGGCCCACGGTCTGTCAACTTTCACTTTCCTTCTCCCTCCTTCTCCGGCGACGTGCTCTGTCCGCTTGCACTTTTCTCGTACTTGTCAATCTACGTGCTACACGGTCTGGCGCCGAGTCAAGACGGATTCCGGACTGGTCTGTTGAACGTTCATTTTGGGTATGTACACTTTTCTAGCTCTGCTTTGTTCTTCGAACATCATGCCTTGGCTTTATTCCAGACCGACTCAGTCTTTTTTTATCTCCCACGACTGTTCTTAGCTTTGGCCATACTTAGACGACGATGTTTATTTTTACATCCATGTTATGTTCAACATCTGTCGGAAAATGGAATGGCCAAAGAACATCATTTTTCTTTGTCATCGGGAAGGTGTATAGAGGCGGCCATGTCGGGCGTTCATGTTCCCCTTCATTTCCTATGTCGAATGGTGTTGGCAGTAGCGCATCACTCTCGAGTTACTAAGTTGTGTCATACTTTGTTTTGTCTCACCTCTTATTCAAAGACATTATTCAACTCGGCCCTATATCTATTCACCCATTTTGACTTGCATTGATCGAGGCTCGAGAAAGAAAGCAAGATAGGAAAAAGCTTTGGTCTTTTGCTAACGTTCTTCTCTTCTATAGCTACGAACTATCTAATGTCTCGTCGTTAACGATAATATCTCCCTTTTAGCCTGCCTGCTCTTCTCGACAACTCCTTTGAGGTCAGCAGGTCACTGCAGGAGTTCTCGAGACAGTCATATTTCGCTGTTTTCCAAGTTATGCACACGACGGTTCCGAAAGCGCACACAGTATATCATACTCCAACGAAGCACCGCCTGCTCTTCTAGACAGCTTTGCCTCCGACCAGATAATTTTATCTTATCTTGAAGCCGCTGCACTCAGCCTTGCAGACTCTTGCCTATATACGTCAGGATCGAAGCGTTCACGCATTATCTTCGTACTTAACTCTATCCTCTCGCTATACGACTTTCGAACTAGAGGATATCCAGACCCGTCTGCTAGTCAATAACGCGATCATTTGCACTGACACCCGTGGTATTACTCGCTGGCTATCTACTTCGGTCTCTGATTAAGCCATTGGCATCATTATCAGCAACACCAACTTGACTTACACTTGCCCTAGAGGAGCAGCAGAATAGTGTTGTAGAAGCTCTCGGCTCACTGCGCCTATCCTAAAAGTACCAAGATAACAGTCATACCTCTCTAATTTGGAACTTGTCTGTCTTCCAACATGAATCGTAACAGCACACCCGAAGCCAGCACGGCGTCCTCTCTTCGCCCACCGTCGTCCCGGGCTGTTGGAACCGGTTCCAACCTGCGTGCCTCTGCCGATATGGCTGCTCTTACCGGGTCCTCGGCTACGAGCCGTATCCGTCCGTCTTCGGACTTCTATGGCCAACAAGGCCAGGGCCAGGGAGGCGCAGATGCCGACTCTCCGCAGGACAAGATGACCCAGCAATGGATTGCCGATATCGACCAGTATGAGAGGACTTTGGAAGAAATGGCCACAGCGACCTTGGACCAGGACTTTAAGGATGAACTGAGTGCTATTGAACAGTGGTTCCGAGTTCTTGCCGAGGCAGAGAGAACTGCTGCCCTTTACGCCTTATTGAAGCAGACCACGCAGGTGCAGATTCGCTTCTTTATCCAAGTGCTTCAACAGATGGGCAAGAATCACCCCATGTCGGGTGTTTTGTCGCCCGCTAATTTCGATAAAGGTGAGATCCATAACCTTTTTGAGCGTCATTCATTCATCTGACTTGTCAAAATAGATCCTATGTCGAGCCGCCTGAGCGACGCTATGAATAAGTTGAACGTGGGTTCCGCACGCAATTCTCTCACTCAGCAACAGCTATCTGCTAAGAGGCTTTCGGGTCTTGATGCTTCAGCAATCAACTCCATGTTTCCTGATGCTGCCGCTGCCATTGCTACGGAAAAGGCCAGATTCACCCAGAAGACCGGCAACCAACCACCGTCGAACCGAAATAGTGCCGCGGTTGATCCTCGCAACTCTCTGGCTGCACCGACAATTTCTGCGCCCTCTGAAGGCATTGATGCAAGTGGACAAGGCCCGAACTCACCATGGGGTGCCGGTAATGACCAAGGAGCATCAGGTCCCAAATCTTCTTCCTCTGGGCAGCCACCCATGGGCCAGTTCGTACAGCCACCGCCTTCTGCAGGTCTGAGGTCACCTCGTCCCCAGCTCGGGTCGAATTCCAACATCCAAAACACAACGCTTAACGCGCCCGACAGATCAGCTGAGTTGCCACTGCTTTCTCCTTATGGCGCTGGCAGTGGGAATTGGGCATCTATGGTAAACACGCCCATGAACCCGACTTTCAGTCCAGGCAACGCGCCCAATCAAGCGGATATGGTTGCGAACGCTACAGCGATGAAACTAGCAGCGTTGTCGACTGTCAACAACCGATTTGCTCTTGATGATGTTCGTAAATACCGCCGGGCTCGGTCTAATGATGGAAACGGACAGAACCAGGGTGGTGTATCTGCTGGTCCTCAGGTGCCCAATCTCCCTGGAACAAATATCGTAATGGTTAATGAGCACGGACAAGTGCTGAATCGGGATCAGATGTTGGCCATACAAAACCAGCAGGTAATGGGCGGTTTTGCTGCTCATCGGTCCCGTCCTAACTCGCCCGGCATCGCGCTCCAACCAGCAGGCTTTGCGCAGCAGATGCCGTTTGCCTCGCCTCAAAATAATGGATTCTTGAGCGCCTTTGATGGCCAGCCGCTTTTGAGCGGTGGGTTTCCAACCCTGAATATGGCAGCGCAGCTTGGTGTTGGTGTCCCCGAGGGATACCTATCGGACCATTCTGAGTTGAACCGCGGGCGATCGCCTCGAGGACGTAGGGGTACCTCGAAGCCGCCTGAGGATCCTACCGACCCAACTCTCCTTCAGGATATTCCTGCCTGGCTACGCAGTCTCCGCCTTCACAAGTACACTGATAACCTGAAGGACATGAAGTGGACCGACTTGGTTGAGCTTGACGACGAAGCTTTGGAGAAGCGGGGTGTTAACGCTTTAGGAGCACGCAGAAAGATGCTGAAGGTCTTTGAACAGGTGAAAGGTAGATAATACCCTGCACTTCTATAATACTGAGAACTAGTACTAACTACTGTACAGAAGCGAAGGCCGAAGGTAAACTGTAGAAAGTAACCCATCGAGCCGTCCGTGGCAGTCCCCAGTTTTTAGATCTATATGATCTGAGTCTGTTGCATCACTTTATTGATTGAGCATTGGTTCCATAATTAAAGACAATATCACGTTTTTCCTATTTCTTTTTTTGGTGCTATGCAGCAAGCTGTACTTGCTACGTTGCACAAGCACCGCTCTTGGAAACTGGATGAATGTTGTTTTCATGTCATATATACAATGAGAAGGGGCCAAAAGATACCGGTGTTGTCATTCCTATTAGGTATACATGTACTCAGAAATAAGGACTAGCTTGTAACAAAATTGCATAACGTGATAGCGAGATGTTTGTAGGTAGAGTGGAAACATCTTCGAAGCACCTGAATGATATGTATTTGCCTTGCCTGCTGTTTAGTTGATGACAAGTGATTGTTCCGTCAAAAAGAGCATCACGGTATGATACTAGTGTTTGTGCATATTCCCTTTTTAGTCACGTCTTGGTATGGTGGGTATTTGGGTTAAGTGGGTCTCATCGCGTTCCAACTTCGAGACTTAAAACTTGCCTTTTAACTTTGATACAACATTATCGTACTCTTCTTATAAAAGTATCTCGCAATAAATGCGATCCTTAAGCCGGCTTCCATAATTATATAATTTCAATGTCGTACGACTTGGCTATACCGCCCACCAGCAGGCTTTCATTATCTATGTGCGTGCAGTCACATCACTCTCAGGCTTGGCATTCCCTGTCATGAGTATGAGCTTGCATTACCACAGGCGGACGCAAATTGCTACTACTGCGATTGCAAATCATCGCATTCGTTCCAAGCCTCCAGAGTAGAACAAGTATTGGAAATACTAGCTCAGCTGAGCTTCTCTGCTCATAAACATGAGTGGCCCAAATTCGTCAACGTTTGACGCCCTGCAGGCACACTTCAAATCTGGGCTATCGCAACCGCCATCATCGCATCTTTCCCAGGTTCAGCAGGAAGATGGCAATGGGGATGTGGCCCAGACTAGTCCGCTTGACTCTGGCAAGAGCCAACAAGCAAGCCTCACGAATACAGTTCACCAACCGTCGTTTGAGCAGGCGCAATTCACATCTCACCCAGATCTGAACCATTCACCTCAAGTCTCACAAACACAAGCGGCGCTAGCCGGTTATCTTGATCCTCTCCTTCTTGCTGATGATGGCTATCGTGGTCAGATGCCTCCCCCTGGTCGACCAACAAGCGTAGTCGGGAATAATGCTCCGGCAAGAATAAGGTCAGAACGAAATAACCTTATTTCCATCTTGCCAAAACTCACTTCTACTGGCGAAGCCTTCCCGGCCATGCCTCAAAATAACCATATGAGTGCTACACGGAAAAGGAAAGTCGAGGATGCCCTTATTGATCCTAGGTTGTCGAAGTCCGGTTTTTCGAGATTTCCCGTTACATACAACTCAAGTAGAGATACAAACAGCCAAGTATACCCTGACCCAGAATCAGACATGGATGATAGCAACATTATGGACTCTGCCACGGATGCTCTCCTAGAGCGGCAGTTGGACTTACAGCAAGCGTCGGATGAAGAAAGCGACCCGGAAAATGGGCCACAGGAGTCGTCGAGACTCGATGAAGAGAATGATGATGAACCACAGAGGGGTCGCCGTGGTCGAGGACGTGGTCGAGGTGGCCGGGGACGTGGCCCCAAACGAGGCCCCAGAAAAGCCGCCGAACCTACTGGTGATGTGAAATATCGTCTCAACATGGCATCAAACGCATATGTGGAAGGTCGCCTCGACGAAGCCATTGAGTGGGTGGAAGATGCTATACGTATCAACGCCGAGATCTATCGAGCATGGTCGTTACTCACCTCATGTCTCCAAGAGAAAGGGGATCTCAAGGGGAGCTTTACCGCCAGAGTGTTCTCTTGCCACCTCCAACCCAAGCATGTCGAGGGTTGGCTTCTCTGCGCCCAAATCGGTGTCGAGCTTCGAGATGAACTTCCAGAAGATGCGGCCGAATTAACGGAGCAAATTACTGTTTGCTATTCCGCAGCATTGAGGGCGGATATCAATAACAAGCAGGCTCGGCATGGAAGAGCTGCTATTGCCGTCGAAAGAGGTCAAATACGTACCGCAGCCAAAGATTATCTCTATCTTCTTGAGCATGGCGATGGCGAATACGATATCCATGCTCTCCGGTCATATGCTGAAATGACTGTCCTCCTAGCAAGCACAGGAAAACGCAGTTTATATAAGCCAGACAGCGCTATAGACTGGTATCATCGAGCGTTTGCTCATTTTCGAGCTGATGGCATTGATAATAATAATCCCCTTGAATGGCAAGACATCAATATATTCACTGGGTTACTTGCCTACATTGAACACACGAAAGATGCCCTCTACGAACTCAAATCGCTAGCGAGGTGGCTTCTAGGGCGCTCTAACGAAGACTTTTGGGATGACTGGCAAGATGACGATCGCGAATGGGATATTGACAATGTGCGCCGAACAGGATTTGAGGATTTCCATGATGGAAAGTATTCAGAACTATCATATGGCAGTGGTCTTCCGCTAGAGCTACGGACCAAATTAGCAGTCTTTCGTCTCAAGCTGGGAGATCTAGATGAAGCAGCAGTGAGTTAACGATGCAGCACATATAAATATCATCAGCTAATCGACGTTAGCGTCACATCAGTCATCTCGACCCCAATGGCCCCGATGGGGCACTGGTGCTATCGAATGAGCCACACCTTTTGGCAGAAGTCGCTTCTGCTTTGTACGAATCAGACCTCAAGGCTATGGCACTCCGCTTCTTCGAGCCGCTTTTAAGTGTTCCCGACGTCCTCGATGCTGGTGCACTGCTTGCAGCGGGACGCTGTTACCTCGACGCTGGCGATCAGCGACAGGCCGAAGAGTGTTTCAGCGCAGCTATCGATGCGGACGAAGAGGATGATGAAGCATCAATTGATGCTCGCTATGAATTAGCGAAGATGTATGAAGCAGCAAGGGAGGAGCAAGAAGCTTATATCCTCGTGAACGAGGCGCTTAGACTGCAACGAGCTCACGACGAGGCTGAAGAAGAGATCGATGATGAGGATATGGATCAAGGTAGTGACGACGACGCTCAGAATCGACCTCGTGCTAGTGCTGCTCGAGGACAGCGGCCGAGAAACCAGCGTGCTCCCCGTCCGCTGAAGCCAAGAGCACCTAGAACAAAGTCTATAGTTCTCGATGCCGATGGGCGCGAGGTTCGCCGCCCACGGCCACGGCGCAAAGTCTTTGGTCGGACTGAGGAGGTCACGCTCGAAGAGAGGCGCAGGGCTGAAGAACTTACCATGGCTTGGAGAACCGTTCACAGCACTCGGGAACCCGCTGAAAATTCTACTCAAACCGGTCCTTCGGATGCTTTCATGCGAGCAGCCAAAGAACTTGTCGACGATTTCAGATCCTGCAAAGGTTTCTATACGTGGGAGAAGTATCTTACTCATCTAGGCATCGATGAAGATAAGGAAGTATATGTCTCCCGTAATCGCAATCTGATCGAGATGAAGGAGAGATTATCACATAGTAAGGCTCATACAGTATCATCAATTCTAGGACACTACTAAAATTGCCATAGATCTGAACCCTTATGAGGCGAACGCCGAACGTCAACTTGGCGAGCGAACTGCCGTCAGCTACCGAGGCGTTTCATTTAGCGAATGGCTAGACTTATTCCTCGAGTATGCAACGAGTCTCGCTCACCTTGAAAGGTACCAAGAATCTTATCAAGTTTGCGAATCTGCGCGAGATGCCGAGGTTTTCGCCAAAAACAGAGACGACATGTTCCTCATTCACATAACGTGGGCTGGTAAGGTTATCTATTCTCAACAATATTGGTTCATTATCCGCTGACATGCTAGTAAGCTTGCGCGTTACGTGCCCGGGATGAAGAAACATGTGTCGCTGCTGCCCGGTTTCTCATGAGAGACAGACAGTTTGACTCAGATCCCTTCCGCATGTTCGCTGCATTATGCAGGCTTTGTCCATCTCCGGCATCATGGTACGCCTCTGGGCCGGTGCAGAAATACATGTTGAGACAGATCAAACTTATGGACCGTGCTCTGGTGTCTGGGGAAGGGGAAGATAGTGGTGAAGAAGAAGAGACCAGAGCCACCGGTGGCAGAACCTACCCATCCAAGGAATTGGATGTTACCCTCCTTGTGCTTTATGGGCATATCTTATTTATATCCAACAGCTTCACATATGCTTTAAGTGAGTTTCCCCCGTCCTTGCATAGGGGAATCTTTCTTTCTTTTGGTTATCACATAGACGCGTATGCTAATTTACTCTCAGATTACTTCCTTCGAGCGTACAGTCTCGATCCCGAGAACCAGATGATCCTCCTTAGTGTCGGCCAGTGTTACATCCACTATGCACTTAAACGGCAGTCGGAGAACCGCCAGTATCTCTTGATACAAGGGTTCGTGTTCCTCCACCGTTATTATGATATCAAAGTCGCATCCTCCGATGCGGCGGAACGTCAGGAGGCGCACTACAATATGGCCCGGAGTTACCATGCTATTGGCATTCCTCACTTGGCCGCTGAATACTATCAACGCGCGCTGCGCGACAGACCTGATGGCTCTGACAGCGTCTTTGGGGATAGTGATCTTTCGAAGGAGGCTGCGTATAACCTGCAGCAGATATGTTGGACGGGTGGCGATTTGGAGGCTGTCAAGGCTCTTAGTGAGAAATATTTGACTTTGTGAGACTCCTTTGCGGGTTGGCAAGGTCGAATGTCATGATACCCTTTTGTATATTCACATGGTATATATAGTCAAGCTGGTCTCATCGGATAGACGAATAGGAAAGTCCGGAGGCTATACACCTAGACTATACATCACTCTGGCACTTACAAAGCCTAAGGTTCAAACTGAAACAAAATTACGTGAGATTATAACTCGATGGAAGAAGAAGGTAACTTGATTAGAACTTCGACAGCCAATCACTGAGACGAAAAGCTGGTTTAAGTCGGCAACTAATGCCGGAGTTAAGAGTAATTCAACCTCTGATGGGCTTAGCTCGGCGCCTCTTAACTTAAACCTTGCTGTTAGAAAGCCTTTTTAACAATGAGATTTATGCCCTTGTGACAAACAATCATGTGGTATATACCCTCATATACGTGTCCTCTCTTTAGTTCATAACGCTATGCGGCCATCTTTAACTCCTGCTCTCGCTAGGACTGCACGGATAGCTCTTCCCAGGGCCCGTCTTCCTGTAGCTCTTGGATTTCATACCACATCTGCTGCTTCCGTTGTGAGAAGCGGTAGAAGAATAAACACCAACATGGCGTCATCACCAGCATCACCTCTTAAGCCCCTCCCCGCCTCTAAATCCCCTCTTTCCACCATCTCCTCTGCACAAGCACAACCATCATCACAAGGGCAACCAGACCCTCGCGTCGATGAGATCCTAGACTTCTGGCTCCCCCTCGAGCCGAGCTCATGGTTCGGCGCTCCGAGCGCAGCATACCCTACATCCGCGTCCCTAGACGACGCGATAAAGTCGCGCTTCCAGGAGACTATACTCGCTGCACGCGCGAGGAAATTAGATGAAGAGTGGACAAAGACACCGAAAGGCACGCTTGCGCTCTTGATATTGCTAGATCAGTTCCCGCGGAACATATATCGCGGGACCAAGGACGCGTTCGCGAGCGATGCGCATGCTCACTCTATCGCTGTGAAGGGGATCTCGAAGGGGTTTGACAAGGCGTTTGGCACGGATGGCTCGTCGCTTACGCATCGCGTCTTCTTCTATCTCCCCTTCACTCATACCGAGGACCTGCTTACGCAGGTTGCGGCCGTCGCGCTCTCGGAGAATGCACTGCTTAGTTGTCCTGAGACGGCGCCTGAGAGGACGTTTCTTGAGATGAGTTTTGGATTCTTTAAGAGACATCGTGATGCTATTATTCGGTGGGGAAGATTCCCGGCTAGGAATGTGGCGTTGGGACGCACGAGTACGGAGGAGGAGATTGGATTCTTGAAGGAGAATCCTTCGGGTTTTTAGATGCGTGGTGATAGATGGATAGATGAGTAAGTGAGTCTTGTATGATAGATAAACGTCAGTTTAAGAGAAACCATCACCCCTCCCCTCTTAGTTTAGCCTCGCTCACTCTTGAGATTCGCGGTCCTTGATTGTGGTTTTCGAGTCTTGTGTATCAACAGCTATATTTTATATAGATTCATTATTTATGTATTATTACTTTTTAGATGGAAGAAAGCGCAGGCAACCCGAAAATGACAACAGTGATTACTGAGCTCATAACTCTCTGGCTACCTAAAGCAATCGATATTGGTCGTCAAAATCTGATGAATTCGGTCACGCCATTTCACGTGGCTGTTAAGTAATACTATATAATCTATCTATCTACATGGTAGCAAATAACAACACATACTCAGCGAAGGTTTATTGATTAATTTGATTTTCTTTGTTCGGTTGAGTGAATAGGGGAATTATCCTTCGCAGCCCATGGAATAATGAATTAATTACTAGCCGTTAACTATTCATTTCAATCAGCCTTCCTGGTGCATCACACCCCAGCTGAGTGATCAGGTCAACTGAGAGAACATTTTGGTGGTAGGTGAATCTATAGAGTACTTGACGCCATAAGAACACTACAAAGATAGCGAGCGGCGGATTAAGATATTGCCTTCTTTTCCGAAGTACTAGCTGTTGACAGCTCTCCACGCCGGGGGGAGTTTGAGGTCTATATAGAAATTCGAGATTTCACTGCATTTTTAGCTCCTGCGGGGGGGATGCAGGATTAATCGGATACTATACGGCTTTAAAAATATTACTGTAGAGTAAGCTCACTACATTTTAGCACTTCGAGGCAATGGCGAGATACCTAGATAAGACAGGCGGAGATGGGTGCTATCTATGCATGACTTTTCGTAATGTAGTGAACACTTTTTCCCGTGGAGGCACGCTTTCACTGCAATTTTAGCCCCAGCGGGGAGGACGCACGATGCATAATATGTAACCATCTACCAGTCGGATACGAGACCGCTTTACTGTATGCTCACTACGTTTTAGCAGGACAAGCTGGGATAGGTGCTATCCAGGTATATATGATGTACGATTAAGAATCGTCGGCCTATCTTGATTAACCTTTCCAATAACCTCTCCACGCTGACATCTTCAGTCAAGGCTTGTTAGCACGACTTTCTTCTAGCACTGACACTTGCACAAAAGTCCCCTAGCCTTTAAAGTGATCAAAAATGTTCTCATCATTATGTACTAGTATGTAAAACGGATATCTAATCTAGTACGTCCAGTAATCCATCCATCGCGATGCTTTAGAATAAAATAAAAACAGCCTTCCATGATCCATGTTATGCGATGCCCTAACACCGATATGCAGAGATTAAGCCGCTTACGGCAACCTTCGTTGTAAAAAACCGCTATATAAATAAAAAAGAAACAAATATACGTGAAAGTTGCGCTGTGTATACGCTGTCTTATGATCTATGCTCTTCTTCCTCAAGCTCACGTACATACTTCACGAAACGTTTCTTGTGTGCCTAGACAATGGTTAGATATCAGCATATCCTTATTACCGAGCCGGGATTGAGCTTACCATGCCAGCATAGCGTCCGTTCTTAAGAACGCATATATACCGAAGGCCAAGCTTGGCGAAACATTCGTGTACTAGTTCAAGCGGAGACCGTATGTCTAATGCCACCGGGGCTGGGTCGATGTATTGCGTGAAATTCGTGGGGTCTTGATTGGCGTTATCGTCGTCGTCGTCTATGCTCGGAATGTCCGCCATCAGGCAGAGATTCGTACCCTCGTCTGGCAGATTGTCTAAGCCATACTCAAGATCTGGGGCTGGGATTAGGCCAACTAGAACGCCATCTCTAAGTATAGGAAGTCCACCATCCAGTTCTCCAGCCCTATGAAGTACTTCCAGCTTGGCCCTCAAGCTTGTGGCTGCAACGAGAGGTGAATTGGTTATGTCGATGACTCGCTCGCGCCGAACTCGGGGCACGATATCTGCTAGTTCGCCGGTAAACATGGGCTTATGCTTGTTGTCCAGATAGGGGTAAGAGTTCATCATGGTCAAAAGATCGTAAATGCTTAGTGGCTCCAAAGCATCCGCTGTCCATTTGGCAACCAGGATTGCCAGAGAAAAAGGCAACACGTAGTCGAGACTTCCGGTGAGCTCAAATAGGATGACAGCAAGAGTAACCGATAATCGCGTTACACCACACATCGTTGATCCAGCAGCAATAAGGGCGTAAACTCCTGGCTGGACACAACTAGACTGTTGTAATAACGGACAAGTACCCCATACTGCCCAGTGCGGAAATCGGAGGACGAGCCATTGAACGAGATGGCCGACGAAACGGCCCATAAGGCCTCCTACCACCATGGAAGGGACGTATATTCCAGCAGGCACCTTGATGCCAAATGTGATGATTGTAAGAAACCCCTTGATGACGAATGCTATGAGAAGCATGTTGATGATGCCTGGTATGTCATCAATGCTCGATATGCAGAGTCCTAGCTCGTCGTCCCTCTCGTCATCATCGCAAGGAGCGGCAAGATTGAGCAGAAGCTTTGCAACGGGTAGTTTGGTTAGGATATTCCAATAACCAATGAGTCCAGTTACTAACGCCACTAGGACAACCTCGAAGAGGGGATATTTCTTAATTATTGATATCTTGCGGAAGCTTAGTGCCCAACGACGGGATGCCTTGATAAACAAGGCCCCAGCAGCACCACCCAAAATACCGACGAGAATAAAAGCGCCTAGTTCAAACCATTCCCAGTCGATCTTGTATCGAACTTCGAATAAGACGATTTTATGTGTACCGTAGGGATTGAGGAACTTGAGGGATAAAGCTGCAACGATGCAGCAAAAGAACGTTCGAAACAAGGTTTTGGCTGGGAAGAAATAGGCAACTTCTTCCAGCCCAAAGAGGACACCCCCTATAGGAGCACCAAACGCGACGACAACGCCAGCTGCTGCTGCCGCTGAAAGGACCTCTCGTCTCTTCGCATCGTTCTGGTCATATTTGCTGAATAGCCGACAGCAAATGTTACCAATACATGTCGCAATATGAACGTAGGGACCTTCTTTTCCGAGGCTGAGACCCGATGCAACACTGATGATGAGACCGGCTGATTTGATGATGAGAGTCTTGAGCCCAAGGAAGCCGTGTAGAACAAAACCGCTGAGTATAACCCGAACCTCTGCAACGCCGCTGCCTGCGGCTGAATAGTACACCATGGGTGGAGGTAGCAGCTCGTCCGGACGAGGCTGCGCGGGGCTCACCGAGCCACTACCCCCCTCTTCGTGGTCAACGTCCTCAGGCATCCGTGAATGCTCAGCGGCGAGATTCTCGTCAAGCGTTGACATTCGGTAGGCCGAGGGAACGATGGTCTTGGTCGTCAAAGTCAAGAGACAAGCCGCGACAGAGAGAGTGAGGACAGAAACAACGTAAATGGTAAATTGCGTCCATTTCTCTCCAAAGGGGCGGCCACCGAGCACTTCAGACCAAGACCGCCAGTCCGTACACAGTCCATGGGGACAACACATCTATCATAATGCTTGTTTAGCGTTGCTGTCATAAAAGGGACCTCAGGGAGTAAAGGAACAACTCACCTTCTCTCTCAAATACCAAGCCCTCGTACAATACCCGTCCTTGAAGTCAAATAGTGTCGTTTCGGCCACGTTGACGCAATAGGCCAGCACGGCGACCAAGACACCGACGACAGCGCTGAGGATCCAGCCTTGAGCGCCATCGAACAGGACAACCAGCCTGCCCCACCAGTCTTTACGACTTCGAAGCTGTTTTGCTCGATAGGCGTCGGCAATGCCATCATGGACCCAGTCGGTACAAGTAAACTGGTCATACCAAATACGCTCATCGGGGGCGATGGAGAACTTGGACTCTGCCATGGAGTCCTGGCGGTCCGTGAGAGCCTGTACTAACCGGTGGCTCCAAGACCCATGTCGACTATGGTGTCTGGACGAGCTGTAGTAGGAACCATCTGCAAAGCGAGTCAGGAGCTGTCGTGATGAGGGGGAGAGGGTGAGGCAGGCGTGGAAGACGGACCATGGTAAGTGTGATTTCGCGAGAGATGAGCGGGACGTGCCGGCGTGTCGGCGGAGTTCTGTATGCGTATGCGTGAGCGGGAGGGTCGCAGCAGCGATGTGGTCTCGTCCGGGGGGTCGGATATGCTGTTACGCCTCGTAGGCCGCTGGTGTTTCCGGCGGGCAGTGGGTGAGACGGAACCATCGCCCGTTCTATCGTCGGCCGTGTCCATATCGTGAGTCGGGGTCTATTTGTAAGCTTGGAAATCAGAGCAAGCGAGCGAGAGACCACATCAGACAAACGTCCGAGGACCCAAGGATGTCCAGGGACTTTCTGTTATGCGGAGGATATCGGACAAAAAACAAAAGATAGACGATCTGATCTGCTCTGCCTCGTCAACCTACCCAGCTCTCTATTGTAAGCACTGGGGTAGCGAGTGACAGGGCCCAAAACAGGATAATCCGGTGCGACATCACCTGCTATTGCACCTTATTATGCTACTTGTGCAGGAGGAAGGTATGGCTGCGAGGCGACCCTCATCGGTATAAATCTGCACGTGTATGCTGTAGAACGCCCGGAAGCCTCGAGCCTCAGTCCGGACGTGACCCAACCTACATCACAGGTAGGGGACCTACCTAATCTAACTAAGGTAAGCACATACGTAGGCAGGTATAGGTACCCAAGCTAATGCGGGTTCAGTTACCCAGTACCGATGTAGGCGCTACACAAGCATCTAGGTCGGTAGGAGCGCAGTTCTGTAGCGCAGTTGCCCAGGGGGTGTCACATGCGAAACGTAGGTGGCTGGGCTAGGTGGAAATAGCACGTGGAAGGGTCCAACCGTCCTCCTATTCATTCACCTATTCGCCAACTCTTGTCAAGAGATCCACCCCCACGACTCGTTTAAATACACCATACGTTAGGCTAGTGTACCCCATAACGCCATAACGCCGCTGAAGAATTATGGCACGAGTCCACTATAGCGGACATGCGGTAAGAAATGTGCAGAGTGAGGGTGTGCAAACAGTAATAAGATGAACAAAACATAGCTGACTTGAGGGTGTTGCCACGCATGAGAGACCCGTATCCTGTGCGTAGCCCGCTTCTACGAAAATTAGGTAGGTTAAGGTATTTACGTCAATAAGCCTTAGCATCAAATGGATCTCACCCCTATACCCAGCCAGCAGATAACCCCCGTAAATACATCGGCCAGTTGTACACAGCATATGTATCTAGCCGAGCGCTATGAGCCTCAACCCCATCATCCATGTCAACTACCTATCTAAGTAAGTACCGTATTTGACGTACAGATACAACAATAGGACTGACTTATCAATTAATCGACTACCTCATTTATCGAGAGACAAGGAAAATGGGTTTTGTGGCCCACCATGTCATCACCGCGTGAGAAGGGGAGGAAATCAACTGTGCCCAAATTCGGATCCTTCAAGCCAAAGACCCTAGATGTCATACCGCCTACAGCAGAGACAGCTACCGATAAGTCAAAGCGCAGTGATCATCGCGCTACTACAGCGAGCGACTCACAGGCTCGCCGCCGTCTTGTAGTTGACGAACATGTAGCGCCCAAGCCGGCCTCTCGCCTCCCACAGAATCTGCAGAGACAGACCGAACGAGGCTCAGATGAGAATGTCTTGTTTTGCGTCGACAAGCGAGGCGACAGCCTGATTTCGCGATACGGGAGCAATGACCGTGGCCGTGTTCCTGAATATAGGCGCGTCGGCGATGGCCGCATCTTGGCAACCGAAGGCTTCATGAAAATTGAGAGGCTTGGTAATCGAAAAGAGTTCTTCATGCGTACTTATCATGAAAGCGGCTCCTTGCTTAGTAGCGATAAGAAGAATCTCAGAGCAAGAGGTATCCGACCAGATTCACAAGCTATCCGGATTCGGCAGGGGTTATCCGAGGGCGGTGCTGCCGCGGATGATCATATTTCAT
Source organism: Xylaria curta (assembly GCA_022495235.1). Classification (NCBI taxonomy): domain Eukaryota; kingdom Fungi; phylum Ascomycota; class Sordariomycetes; order Xylariales; family Xylariaceae; genus Xylaria; species Xylaria curta. Next base: position 29,068 of record MU375902.1, on the reverse strand, counting down.
TCAAGACATCAAGAAAACGTAAGCGAGATGGCAGTGCTCCGGAAGAGTCATCCGGCGATGAAGGCCCATCCTATAGGTCTATCAATGGAATGAGCAAGAAGCATGAGCATTCCGATAGCGATGAGGAGTATGAGAGCGATGCATCCGAGAACGCATTAAACGGAAAGACAAGCGACCCGATAACTATGCGATCGATCGAGCTTTCAAGAAAGGTGCGTGAACATCCAGAAGATGTCGACTCCTGGCTAGAGCTGGTTGATCACCAAAACACTTTGCTCGATCTACAGAGCGGCTCGCGTGCTCCAACTGCAGCAGAGATAAAAAGTTTCGCGGATATAAAGCTGTCTATGCTTGAGCAGGCCCTACTGCACGCTAGCGACGACGGGCAGCGCGAGAGGCTTAATCTGGAAATAATAAAGGAAGGTCTCAAGGTATGGGAGTTAAAGGCGGCCCTAAAGAGGTTGACGGAGATGATGCAAAAGTATCCCAATAGCTTCGAGCTTTGGAAGTTGTACATTTCTTTCTCGCAGTCTACGCTTGCGGCCTGTCGTTATGATGAAATCAAACAGCTTTACATCGAAAAGTTGCAATCTTTACGAAAGGAACTTCTTGGCCTCTCTTCTATTGAATCCCAAGTCAAGTGTTCAGGCCAGATAATCTACGTTTTCCTACGTTTGACACTCTTCTTGGCAGACGCTGGTTTTGCAGAACTGGCCTCCGCAGCATGGCAGGCTACTTTGGAACTAAATCTTAAACGACCTTCCACGCTACCATCAGAAACAGAACTGGAGATTCCTTCTAGCTTTCAAGAATATTGGGAAAGCGAAATACCGCGGTTAGGCGAAGATAATTGGCAAGGATGGGCCACATTTGTGACAGACGCCGCTGCTCAAGATCCTCCTGATCCTATAATATCTAGCCCGCCGGCTCCGCCCACCACTCGTGATGGATACAAAGCGTGGCACACCATCGAATGCCACAGAGCCCAGAGTGCTACAATACCTGCTCGAACCTTGGACGAGGGAGCTGAGGACGACCCATTCCGAGTCGTCATGTTTACCGACATTCATGATATACTATTATATTTTCCGACAAATGTTATCCCGCATCTTCGGCAGCATTTACTAGACGCATTTCTAGTATTCTGTCGTCTTCCACCAAGCTTACAACATGGTAGTATTGTCAACATGAACGACTCCTTTCTCATTCGCAGTACGCAAAGCGTTCCGTTTCCACACCTCTCTCCCAGAAACGATATGAGCTTGCATGAAGACCAAAAAGCCAGACCACCTGAGTTCTCTCACCCAATCAAGCAAATTTCTCTCACACCCGAAGTTTTGTTCCCTTCTACAAAGTGGTTTAGGTATTTCGAGCAAATCCACGGCAAAGTACCATCTGAGAGTTATCGATGGATAGCAACCACGCTGAAGCAACTTACTCGAATCGTGGGAATTAGGGAACTCAGTCCCTACGCTCTGGCATTCGAATCCTTGAACGAGCCTGGGAACGAGAAGAAAAGCGCCAAAGCACTCCTAAAACAAGATCCTCTCAACGTGGATCTGTATCTAGGCTATTCGATCCTCGAACACGAGCGACAGAACGGGGCCGCGGCTCGCAACGTTCTATCGGCGGCGCTCGGCTTGTCATCTATCCCAGCTCACGATCGCGTTTGCTTGCACATCGGGGCAGCATGGCTGGAGCTCGATGACGGAGATCTTGCGAAAGCCGTCTTACAGCTGTGTCAGTCGGTAGAAGACGAGCCAAAATCGAACACGGCACAAGCTCCTGATCCCACAGAAGCTGCTCCATCTCAAATTCTAAAAGCAAAACAATTCCTGGTGACGAATCGCGATTACAAGATTTCTTCAGGAGACATCTCCCAAGCGGTTATATACGCAGAAGGATTAGTGCTGCTCGACTACCTAACTCAACGCAGCGAAAAGGAACCCAGTTCTCACGCACAGGGCGATATATGGTCCGCGATCCAAAGAATCACCCAATTTTCCTCGGATCTCGTCTCGCGCGATCAGCAACACAATCCTTCCCACGAAATCTTCCTCCAATTTTGCGCCCGCCTGCTTTACTACCACGCTAGCCACGGGTGAGTCTCTTTCTTACCCCCCACCCCTATTTGAACTTTTCCTCTATAAGTAGTAAGTAAGAGTACTAACGAAAGCAGATCTTTCCGCCCAAGTCTTCTCCGCGAGCAACTAACAAAATACCTAACCTACTTCCCCAGCAACACCATCTTCATATCTTTCTTCGCCTGGCGCTCAGAAAGACTAAGCATCGCCGACCGCGTGCGCACTCTCCTCCAAGACGTCATCCTAACTCGCAAAAACGAATCCCTAAGTAGCCACATCTTCGCCATCGCGCACGAACTGCGAACAGGAAACGCACATTCCGCCCGCGCGGCCTTTGAGCGCGCTTTATCGTCACCCGTCTGTGCAAACCATGTCGGCCTCTGGATCAGTTATATCAGATTCTGTCACTCGTGCAAGGAGTTGAGGGCTAAGTTTGCTAAGAATGTCTTTTATAGAGCTGTTCAGGCTTGTCCTTGGTCTAAGGATGTCTTTATGGAGGCTTTTGGCACCCTTGTGAGAGAGATGGATTCTGCGGAGCTTAAGAGTGTTTATGCTACTTTGTGTGAGAAGGGATTGAGGGTCCATGTTGATATGGATGAGTTTGTGGACAAGTGGCGGAGGGAGATGAAGGGGGGTGATGGTGAGAGGGTGGGTAAGGCTAGGAAGAGATAATAGGGGGGTTCAAGCGTTGTAGTATGTCTGCACTCGATGTAGTTGCTACGGTATCCTTAGACATTAGTAATATTGAGCGTCAGCTACTATCTTCGAAAATAATGCTTATTTCTATACCTTACTGGCAAAACTCGTGAGATAGTATATATTTACTATCGTGACGCCTCAGCGCGGAGGCGTTCGTCGATGTTAGTTACACTTAATGCATTTTATATACACAGAATACTTATTCACAGTCCACTCATATGTAGCTCCTTATAAACCTAAAGAACAAGTCTAAACACCCTTCCACTTTCCAAACTTGCGATACTCAGCGAACAAAGTCCTAAAAACAGCGCGTCCGCTCGCATCCAGACTCTCATTAAGCACCTTCCTGCAGCCCTCGCTCGTGATATCGAGGACGGAGAAGACGCCCACCTCGAGCGCCTTGCGCATCTCCAGCGACACCTCGACCTCGAGCTGCAGCTTGATATACGTCTCGAGCACGAGATACATATACTGACCGGCAGCGCGCTTCGCGACATCCGTGGCTGAGTCCAGTTCGGAACGGGAGCGGGACCGCGCCACAGAGGCGGCGCTCGGTTCGCATATTAGTGTCAGTAGCCGGGCGAACCGTTCCCCATGACGTGGTTGGAGGCGCGTGGTCAGCCAGGGCGGATGGCGGGATCGCGCGGATTGACGACGTGATAGTGAGTTAGGGTCCGCGAGGAGAACAGTTAGGAGTACGCGGAGCGTCTTGAGGAGGATGTGGAAGTGTCCGCTGAGACGTAGACGATGCCGTTTGATGATGAGGGCTACGAGCTTGAATAGAGCTGCGAATATCTCGCCCGCTGCATTTGATCCTTTGATCTTGGGTCCGTGAGCAGAACATACTTCGACTACGGCTGTTAAGGTTGCTTCGATGTTATACTGCGTCATTGCGCTAGCATGTTTGTCGAGGAGGAATAGAATTATCTCTGATATCTGCTTGAAGTGTGGGAGGGATTCGGTGCGGCTCAGATGCGACATGAAATGTTCATGTACTTTGGCGAGGTCTAAAGTCCCTTCTGGTGTGCTGACTGATTTGTGATCAGCATTTGGCCCTATAGACTCATAATATTAGATATCATTCTGTATAGTCGTTGATAGATATTCGACGTACCTTGGTAAAGCTCAAGCAGTCTCCGAGCAGCCAGCAAAGATCCGGTGGAACCCTTAGTCAGGCTGTCACGGGCCATTAATTCGCCAAGTAATTGATCTCGAATAGACTGGTCCTTTCCTTGCACATATGCATCTACCAAGCCATCTATCTCTTCTTCGACACCGGCAACATCTTCGTCCAAAATCGCACTAAATGATTCCGCGGTGTGACGATCTGGGCTTTGTTTGATGAGGAATGATCTCAGCTTCCACATAGTAGCCGGGCTTCTAGATATCGTAAAATTACCCCTCTCTAGCCGAGTAAGAGTGTCGCTTGATAGCTGGATTTGTACTTGAGGGATAGCGTCGTGACTGATAATTTGTGCGGCGTCTAGAACAACTGATAGGATTCGGAGCGTCTCGTCAGTTAGCGAAGCTATCGCGGATCCGTTACTATCAGACGCAAAGTCGTCCAGTGTCCGTTCGACTAATTTAGCCAGCTTTTGCCCAAACTCATTGGGATCTATGCCAAGCTGTTGTAAAGATTCATAGGCAGATTTGTGGTCACGAAATGCTACAACAAAGCCCTTCAAGAGAATGATCTGAGTGCAAACTACCGAGCCTTTCCCTATTTTGAGAGCCTTGGCGTATTGAGCCGCATTGAGCAAGTAAGACTTCGTCAACTCGTTCATATTCCCAAGAACTTGTCTAATTATATTTAGCATTTGAAAAGAAAACGTGTTACAACGAAGTGACTTACCTAATTGTGCTGTCAACAACTCTCTCAGTCAAGGATAGGAGAGTAGCATCGCCAGTTATCGGACTAGAAGAAATATCAACCAAATCGCTAAATTCCATATCCTTCACAGGGTGTTAGTAAGAGTACTATGAAATTAATGACTAAGCGAAATCGAGTAGTTTGTATAAAATGGTAATCTGAGACATACTTCATAGAAAGTTGGCTGCTGCATGATCTTTGCAAATAACCGCAAAACGGCAAGGGTATAATTCGGGTCTTTGGCCATGTAAGAGATGATCACAGATTTATGTTTTTTCCATGAGGCCATCGTGCGCTTCCGGCGGCCTCTCGTCCAGCTTTCGGTTGGGAATTCCAACAGTATCGATAGCAAGTTAGAACTATGCGGTTGTGTCCATCCGCATTGGGTTTCTGAGTCAAGAGCGTCCAAAAGTGGCGCCATCAGAGCATCAACTATTGGCTCCTCATCCGCGGCATCATAGTTGTGGATTAGCGGCCGCACGTACTCGAGACGTTGTTCATTCGATAACGAGGGGAATTTGTGGCTGAGAAGCCAGAATAATTTGACGATCTGGTCAGTTGAAGTATTAACTTCTTGTTTTGGTTGCTCGCTGAGTCTTGGGAGGTATTTAAACACCAAGTCCATGTATGGTCTGAGTGACTGGACATCATTTTCTGTTTTGACTGATGAAATTAGTCTTTTCAGGAATGCACAGATCAACTTGGTGAGATCTTCTTCATATTTGCCACCGATGTGGTTGGAAAGAGAGAGTTCGTAGCAACAGAAGAATGCTTCCAAGGTTTCAGGAGCAGTCAACGGATTCTTCTTCAGGATCGGCTTCATGTCAGACTTGACTTTCTTCCAAAGTTTCTTGCACTCATCCGACGTTCCCCATGAGGCCAGGCGGCTAAGAACTCGCCATCTCAGTGCAAGGACATCTGGAGAGACATTTTCCCACTCCTGGTCCATCATCGACATGATCTTGGAGCTGACGTATGCGATCGTATTTTCGTCGGTAAGCCCAGCACAAATACCATCGAGAACGACCAGAAGCTCCCCGGAATCGCTACGTATTGGCCCCAAATCTTCTAGGAGTCGTAAAAGCTGCGAACTTGAGAGAGAAGTTTGTATCATAGTTGCCAAATGCTGTCGAATTCTCTGATCAAACCATATTGATTTCTCCACAGATTCAGCTGCACACAGATTTTTAAACCATAGTGTAACAAATCCTGCCAAATCTCGTGCATTGGAATATGCGTCTTGTAGAGGAAGAATTATATTAGATACAATATCGTCCTTTTTCTCAGTATCGCTATCCGAGACCCTGCTAATGTTATCGAAAAGGGCCCCTGGATCTTGAGCAACAAGAAACACTTCTGCGTCGCTGGCAAGAATCTTTGACAGCAGCGTCCAGTCCGTTTCGACTCCTTCAAGGGCATGCTGCTGGTATAGTACGCGAAGCGTTTCGGTGTCCGGAATTGATCGGGTCTGCAAAGCAATATCTAGCAGTCGAGAAAGGACCTCATTCTTCCTTCGCTGCGTCAGAGGCTGTAGGCTTTCCACCAATGCTTGAAAGATACTCTCGGTCCATGAATCATGATCAATCTTGGACTTGGGGTCACCAGTGTCTCGGGGCGTTCTAGCTGCTATACTCCACATGACTGTGGTTGATGCAACAATATCCTTTTGAGCAATTCGTAAGGCCAGCTTCAACACATCTATATTTTTGTCTTGAGTGAAGCGCTGCCTGGCAGGTCGAATAAAATACGCGCTCAAAAACCTCCGAAGTTGAGGGGCCCATATTTCGCGGCAAGTATTATAGATGTGATTTGGAGTTTGCACAGAAGAGTCATCTTCGAGCTTGGCTAGTGTGAGAGAGGCTCGTTCGTAAATAAATTTAGCAAATTCGAGGCTGTCTTCTTTGCTGTGGAGCCGGAGGTTCCAGACAGCGGTCAAGGTATCCATCCAGGACTGTTGGCCGTTTATGAATTCTCCATCAGTAACAGAGAGCGAGTTGTCGCATATAAACAACAATTTAGCTGTTATATCTCTTGTCTCATCGCTAGATGATGAGAATAGAGACTTGACGTGCTCGGCGCCGACTCGTTTTTCAGGCGTAACCTCCCCGGACTGAGTAGCACCTTGCTCAAGCAAAATAGCCAGGGCCTCAAAGACCTCTGAGGCCGTCCTTAGACACCCTGGAGAGGTACGGAGTTCTACAAGCGTCACAAGTAGATCCGCCCCTCTCTTCCTCTTCTTTGCTGCCGCGATGCTGTCTTCGGTCTCAGGTACGCTGGCCTGAGTCTCTTGTGTAATGACATCTCCCAGGGTCTTGTTGAGAATCGACACGAAGCGGACGTAGGCTAATGATCTACCTAGCGCTTGTGCAGGAATCCTGGGGAAAACGTGGCCGAGAATCGTCCAGGTAAGAGGGTATCGGCGGACATGCTCGGCGCTGTCGGTGCTACCGCCCATCTGCTTCAGCAGCCATCGTAGTATGCTTTCTTCGACACCGTGTAATCGGGTATGTTTAGCTGCCGTCAACAGAAGCCAAAGCTTATGGATTTTTTCCGGTATAGTCGATGAGCTGTCTTCGTCGAGGGTTCTAACAGCTCGTATAAGTGCCAATTGCCGGGACTATGAGATATGAATTAGTATATCTTGGATATCGCAAAGTTTTAAAGCGCTGCAGCTTACCGGACCATCTTCATCCACTTCCATAGCTTCCATTGCGAAGCCGGCGGCGAATTGGCATCGCAGAAGCACTGGTATGAAGCTAGAATGTAGCTTACACTTGAGCGCCAGAACTTTTTCCAGGGCGCTGTAAAGCTACAAAGCTCCCCTCCAAAAAAATACTGCCGGATTACGCTAGACCTGCGATAAGATAGCGCCCTATGTACAAAGGTACAACCTCCCACCGCCTTTCAAATCACACATCACAAGCCAAGCCAAGCTGAGCAAAGCCGGGCTTAAGCTTGCATTGGAGCTCCGGCAACATTTCGTTAGATCCCGACTTCAAATCGGATGCTCGTGCCAGCCGAAACGTCACCATTGACGGGCAGTTAAAAACCTTCCCACGACTACCATAATCGACCCCCTTTAGGTACGCACAACCCGGCCTGAAAATGCTATTGTATAAACCCAATCGGCTTAATTCGCTGACGTCGCACACAGTTCGTTAAAATGCCCGAAACGACGACGACTCCTGCGCCCTCGGGCGCAGTCTCCCGGCCCGTGAGCGAGGCGCTTCTGAACGAAAAGGTAGGCTCGAATGTTATAAGTTATGATTGAGATTCGAATCATTACACACTAGGTACTTACGATAAACGCCGAGGAAAACTAAGGAGGGGCATCGTGAAAGATTAATTACCGCACCAATAACCCAAGTTGAACGAGCATTGCCAGCGAACAGAGGCTAATGACTGTTATGCTGCTAGTGGGACCGCTGCGTCTCGAATATGCTTATAAAATCGACCCTCGGTCTCGGTTTCGGCGTCGTCTTCTCCGTCCTGCTATTCCGGCGGCGCGCATGGCCTGCTTTTGTGGGAGTCGGATTCGGAGCCGGCCGCGCATACGAGGAGTGCAACTGGAGTCTGAAACAAGCATCGCGAGACCTCAAGAAAAAGGCATAGATCTTTTTTTGTAAAAAGCAGTCTTCTCAAGCAACTATCCACGCATATATCGGTTCACCCCACCATGAACGACCCGAGTTAACAGGTCCATTATGTCGCAATATTAGGGACAAGGAGGGAATCGAGAGCACGTGGGGTTATTGCGTGTCGAATGAAAGAGGTGTACAGGATACGAAATTCGGTCTTATACAACTATAGACTCGGGGAACGATTCAGCCAGAGCGAGCGTTGAAACAAAAGCAAACACCATTTTTTATGTACATTTGTACAACAGCAGCATCCATAATCAATAGATAAGACAAGCCTATATCAACACCGACGCGACACCATAGACTCCTTTTACGCCAGAATATGAGTTGGGTACACCATATTCCCAGCGATTTCGGCCGCACTATGAGTGAGAAATGGTATAAGTGGTGAGGTCATGTTTAAATATGTTAAAAGGCAAATAGAACTCGGAATTATGCTCTTAATTGTCTATCTTCTCATCCCCTAATTCGGATTTGTAGTCAGAGCAGCCGATGACCGAAAGCCATTCTCGGCTTCCCTCGCGAGAGCAGCGCGATCCAGAACCACTCCTACTCAATACACTAAGATAACCAGCCAATACTGGGGAATCCTCGCGCGCACGGTCACGCCTTTTTCCCTTCCTCAAGAATTCTGGTATTTCTGATGAAGACGCAAATACTCCTACGTTCCATCGCCACTTCATAACTTTCTGACAAGTTCTTCTTATCCATCCCATCATCCCCGGTTGACAAAGCCCGCATATGCCTGTCACAGAGATGTGCCGCGGCAGTGTAAAAAAGATCTGCCGGAATGCTCTCCGTTCTTTGCCTTTGACTCCCTGCATGTGGCCGTTTCATAGGGACGAGGAAGGTCGCTGAGGCCGTGGGAAACAGCAGCAGCAGTGGCGTCGTAACTTAAGCCTAAGCCTTCTTCCATGTTCAAAGTTGTGTCTTCCCTCCTCATAGATCTTATCACAGGGTTCGGCATTAGCAGCCGCTTCCGTGACACCGGCTTGCATCTAGGTGGGATCTGGGTGTAGTAGTGTCGTCCTGGGATAACGTTGTTCCTCCTCATAACCTTCATTCGAGTAACGCAACCCGGTCTTGCGGAACATGGTGGCTGGGAATAATCTTGTTGTTCGTCGTGAAAGATTTGGGGTCGACTAAGAGGAGTAGAGGTTCGTTTGCTAATCGATTGCTCCGATCCATCGTCTTCCGCGGACGTTCTGATGATATGGGGGGCATTGCCGCGTGACAATTCTGGAGAAGAGGCATATAATGAATAGCTGAATATTCGGAGCCCTGCACAGAATAGAACGCAAAGAAAGAATGCGAGGAGACAAGTTGCGGTAGCGATTCCCAAGAGCTCGATGCCACTTGCAGGGCTTGGGTCGAAGGTTGCGATCGACATTTGCCGTGTTGCGATGGTCATCGGGATATTCATTTTCAATGAGACCGGTCATTCCAGAATTACCACTGGATTATCGCATATTCAAACACAATAAACACCACGACGAGATGAGTTTCTCTGGACTCAATGATGGCACTTGTTCGATTGCGATGGTAATGATGATCTGCAGTCGCTGGGAGAGTTCGGACTCGGGGTTGTGAGAGGCAACAGGATAAGTGTAGACGCGCTTTGATGGAAGCAATATCTTCAAAAGTGGTTCTCAATATACAATTACAGTATTCCGGCGGTTTTGCTATTGAAGCCGGAGGACATCGTTGCGAGGGCCAGGAGACAACGAATGGTGCCTGGTAAATAAGAAATGTTCTTTCGATTTCCCACGAGAATGTCTTGCATCAGTCGACAGGTATGGGGACGATGTGGAAGACGAAGGAGGAGGTGCACCTGTTAATAAGTGCCTAATAATTGCCGTTCCTCCCCAAGAAAATTACATGCTACATTTCTTCAACGCATCATTGTAGAATGGAAAGAACAGCTGACCGAGAGAGAGAGAGCCCCAAGGTGCATATGCCACTTCACTTCTTCAATCTTTTCACATGGCGGTCCATCGGTCCTTCCTTGGCAGCATCACTCTTTCCCCCTGAGTGCTTTTCTCCATCTCGACGCTTCGAGATCTTGTGTGACGGGTGATCAGCGTCATCTGCATGGTCGCCCTCGTCATCCTCGTCAAAGCCGTCCATACCTTCCATCTCGGTCTCGCCGGCTTTTTCAAATAATTCTTTCCACGTCCCGTTCTTGACGGCCTCATCATTTCCATGAAGACCAATAGAATAAGCTCTTTTCATCGCAGAAATGCACACGCTTCTCCTCTCGTTGAAATCGAACATGGCCTCTGGATAAACGCCATCTTTCTTGCTGTCTCCCAGACCATCCCCTTCGACTCTTACTCCAGCTTTGTCGAGCGCCGCCTTAGTCGCCTTCCATGGCTCGTAGATGAATTTTGCGTCGAGATTTCTCAGTTCTGGCACCCACTTCCGAATGAAGTCGCCGTTGTTGTCCCACTTTTTCCCGAATGCCACGGGACTGTAGCAGCGATAATATTGCGAGAAGAAGGCCGTGCAGCTCAACCATTGCCAGTTGCCCGCATTCGATGCTGGTTCGTGATCGAGAAGCAGCTCTTCGAACACGTCGGCGCCACGCTCCCAGTGTATGTAACAACCGCCTCTTATCAAAAAACATGCCAGCATATGACGCCCCAAGTGATGAATCCATCCCTCATAAAGAAGCTGGCGCATCAATGCATCCACAAAGGGAAAACCTGTGACACCGGCCTTCCATCGTTTAAACCAGGTGTCCGCTGACGGCGAGTCGATATGGTACTCGCCGCTGATAGCAACCATGCCTGTTTCCGTGTCCTCATGCTTCGATGGTAAGTGCCAAGGAATAAATCGAACATATGGATTATTCAGTGTCTGTGTGTATGGTGACCCAATTGCTGCCTGTGCCGCGAAATACATATCGCGGAACAAAAGCTGGCCAGTCAGACTCTCAGGGGGTTTCGAAGCCCCCTTACCGTATTTATCAACCACTTCACGTGCACGCCAGTAAAAGAGCCGAGGAGAGAGAGCACCAAAATGCATGTGAGGTGAAAGAAGAGTAGTTGACTGTGGTTCGAACGCTGCGGGACTAGTTTTAGGTTTCTGAAAAGTCGCCGCATATTCCTCATCTGCCATGATTTTGTCTAGCTGCTTAAGTGCAAGACTTTCGCCGCCCCGATGCGGTGTGGTAGCCGCTGGGAAGCCCAGCTCCTCTAGTGTCTCAATGGCGAAATCACCCTTGGGGCCGGCAATGTTATTGTATGTCCGGTCAGTCTTACTTCGGTGAGGAGCATTCAGATCGCCTGTATTTGGGGCTTTCTCTTGATCGAAGTCAATTGGCATCTCCCCGGGATCGGGTAGAGAATTGGGCGCAGGAATCGGCTTTGGAACCTCCCCAATCTTGTGGCCAGCAGCTTGAAGCTGAGTGATAGACATAGTCGGCTTGCCTCCATTTTTCGCAACTACTTCGTCACTATCCCATAATGTTCTACCGTAACGTATTATGACTTTGACCCCTGCCTTTTTGGCTGCGTTGGTGACCAATTTGTCTCTTTCGCGTGCGTAGGCATCAGTGTCCCTCTCAAAAACTAAATGTGTGACATTCCAAGCATCAAATAATTTCGGAAGTAAAGTCTGCGGCGCCTCACGAAGCACAAAGAGCTTTGACTTTGGATTCAGTTTCTGTATTGAATTTGAAAGATCTTGCTGGCAATCGAGTCTGTGAGTAGAATTAGTAATCACGTACGTTATGAGTAAGATCCATAATGTGACCTTACATATACTGCCATCTGTTTGGTGCAGCCTTGACGCTATACACGTAATGAGGATCCCATGTGAAGATGGGCCAGAGGACTTCCGGATTTAGGTCCAGAGCCGCTTTCAGCGCGGGAGAATCATGGAGGCGGAGATCGGTTCGGAACCAATATATTACCCTTGGCTTTGTCATGATTAGGGGTTCTGTTCGTTAACGCGTCATTATACGCGTTACATATAAATAAAATCCATAAATGTTAATATTCGATGTTGTTATTCTATGATGGTTTAGATGAAATATTCGGTCTAGCCCGATATCGAAATCCATGATGTCAGTATCTCAGCCACAATCCAGCTAATTCAAACTCTCGCATTTTTTGACGATTTTCTTTTCTTTTCGTTAGGTCAAAATACCATTTCTTGTTATGATGAGGAAATTCAGCTTTCCTGTCGGCTTAGACTTCGTGTGCCAATTTTGGCTCACCTGTTGTTGTCTCCAACGATGTGCACATTATCGGATTCGAACCGTTGCACCGATAATTGACATCAAAACGAGAGTAACAGAGAAGTATCATAGCTAAGAGTTATTGCGATACGTATTCTTCATCAAACTGAAGCGCGATTGTTCAATATATTTAGTCCGAGTGGCTTAATCGAGAAAATAGTCGTTCATATAGTTTGGTTGGGGCATATGTACATAAGTAGTGACGGAACCCCAGAGATCAACAGACATCACATGAGCGAAGCATTACGGTGTAGAGCCTGGGATTATGTTTGTAAGGTTGAGTAAGGCTGGCTATTTTTAGGACATGGGGAGAGTGAGTACCGGGAATCTGGTAATTACGAGTCTTCACTGCATTTTTAGCACCTGCGGGGAGGTTACAGAATAGGAAAATCATCCTGCAGAGACCCTTGTCTGCAGATTCACTGCATTCTTAGCACCGCCTGGGGTGATGGTAAGAAAGATGGGATAAACTAGAACAGGCGCTTTTTAACTTGGCAGTCGAAGTAGATGCATCTCATATTAACGGATGATATATGTTCCCTAAGACTTTGCCATATTGGATCAGCATCATGAATCCGGCATGACATAGCTGTAGCCTTACGGCTAATGGATCTGTTTTATTAGTACTGTATGCATAATTGCTAACAGCTAGTCTGTATTCACTATTGTATACAAATGTTGAAGAGCTTTTATTGAAGCCTCCAGGACTGGAAGTTCTAGGATCAAAAATTGGAGCCCCCATATCATGTTCGCCTCATAGTACGAGACCTTCGGGTGGTCCTTACATAAAGTCTGGATAGCACCAGTATTTCTTTTGAGCAGGTATTGAAGTGATGGGTACTTAAAGTACCCCTTCTCTAAGCCGTTCAGTCGACAGGGGTAGTGGTATATGCATATACGGGAAATGGAAGCTAAAACCGAGAATTCGAAAAGTATATGTTAAAAAGCCAAACAATGTCTAAGCTATTGTAGGTTTCATATCTGGTGTATTTGTTTTGGGACTAGTAGATTTTACACACGCGGCCAGCTACTGTAAGATCAAACTTATATTCCACCCAGCTGCTTCGCACATAATCTGACATTAAATAGCTAACCAAAGTCCTATCTAGCATGCCGTACACGTCGTATTGAACAGGTCGGTCAGAGGGACGCAGGTATATGGAATAAAGCTGTAATTTCCACTCGCCAGCGGCCAAGTCTGGCTCAGAGACACCGAGAAGAGGGTTCTTTTTTCGAACAAGCGCGTCAGTATGCTTGATTCGAAAGTACGTAGTGTAATTTTTGTTTCTAGGATGGATGGATACTTACGGGGCATTGACAGCCGCGAAGAGATTAGCTCCCGCTTCGCCGCCATAGCAGACTTCCGGACTGGAGTCGCTCCCGCCTCCGGCGTTGCCGTACAATGTGGCGTAGGCGTCCAGTTCAAGGAGAACCTAGGCAATTAAATGTGTTATTAATTAGTTGCCCTAATATCTCGTGCATTCTACTGGCTATAGAGTAACTCTTTCTCTGTTTGACTGGGTACTCACAGATGCGCTTGGGATGCCCAGAGTGCTGGCGAAAACGACACCGAACTCGACGAGAGGAGATCTGGTTTAGTAGTTTTTCAAGTCAGCATCAACATAGTCGTACAGACTCTAAGGTGAATGACAGGGGTAGAGGGTGGACGGGATAACATACATAGTCGCCTTGACATCGCCAGCAACAGAGACATCAGCATGCCACTCGAATTTATTCTCACTCATGGATGTCTGCATATCCGCGGATGAATCGGTCGACGCTCCGCCGCGATCGTTATTTGGATTGGGATACCGCTGGGTGTAGTCCCAGTGGGCGAGATTGTACGTCGCCTGAGCTGTCCTGTTGTTCCCTTGTTGCTTAGCAATTGGGTAATTACCCACTGTATGATAAATTGTAAATCAAAGAACTACTTACGTGTGTAGAGTCAGTTGCCCGGCAAGTTGCTACACCATGTATTAATTAGCGAAAGGCAGCCGGTCGAAGACATAGGGTAATTAGACACCTCGATAAGGGACGACCCCAAGACGACGTGACACCTGTTACTTACCCCGTATACCTTGAAATTGGGACCGATTGTGACAAGACCTGGAATGGTGAATGTAGCGCCAAAATTCTGCGCGCCGAATATCTCTAGTCTTCCCGTCGAAAAGCTAACCTTACCAAAGGCGTCAAACACTAACATGGCATCAATATTTCCTTTACTCCTGGCGAGCAGATGTGACTCCTGAAAGCTCTGTAGGTTATTCAATTTCCCCTATTATTGTGCAGAAATTAGTTGGTATCAGCGGGAGACTTCTAGATACTTAGGCATTTTAATGAAGCGACGATTGAACTTACAATCAATGTCAGTTGGGCCTCAGTCTGCACATTTACGTTGAGATCAGCGTAGGCCGCGAAGTATCCTTGCACGGGTAGACCTCCGAAGCTGCAATCAATTCTGTCGTCGAAGAAATAGACGCGGAAATCATCCTGCACCGTATGAGTCCCAGCTGTCCATTGGTCGTTTACATCGAGCTGTTTGTCGAACCACAGTTTCAAGTCAGCGGAGAACCATCTCTTGCGCAAGAGATGGAGCTCCTCCTCGGGCGTGTTGTGTTTCTCTTCGTGAAAGACGTCATGAGCGTAACGTTTCCAGTTTCCGCCATACTCGTGCCGCACTCGGAGTTCTACGTCGCGCTTAAACACGGCCCTATCAACCACGTTGGACCAGTAATACGGATCGGTCGAGAAGTCGATGCGAATATCGACGTTGCTGTCGTCGCGCCCTTGCAGCACAGAGAAGTCGTAGTCGAATGTCAGATCAAAGACTCGCGGCTTCAAGAGGCCGCGCTTCACCAGCCGATGCGCCATATCTCTCGGTAGAGTATGGTCAACGCTCTCGCTCATGCTGACTGCCATTGCGTAGCGTCCGGGGCCACACTCGTGAGGCACCTCGATGACAGTCCGTTCTACGCCGCCCTTGAAGATCACGTTACAGTTGCTGGTCTCCGATTCGTCAGTGCAGACCGCCTTTACGGTGCGTGTGCCAGAATGTGAATTATCTCCGCAGTCGTAAAGCTCCCAGTGCGAGCCGTCTCGCTTCCGCATGCTCGTGAGCTGGGAACTGGGGCCTACCATGATGACCCAGCCAAAGCCGTTCTCGTTGGGGTCTTCCGAGCCATTAGCATTGTTACCCTGATCAGTCGTGTCGATGGACAGTTGGATTGTCGCCGACTCTGTAGATGCCGGTGGGTCGGGGAACAGAAAACTACCAATATGTTAGTCCACGTGTGCGAAGGTGATCAAGCTGATTTGAAGCGAGACTGACTCATAGGGCACAGGAGTCTTTTCGAAATACTGCGCGGTCATCTATCAGTATCGTGCTGCTAATTATCCTTCTAATTAGTTAATAATGCGCTGGGGGTCACTCACTCCGCCCAGATCCCCCGCCGGACAACACAAGGCGCGTTTTTTAGGAGATGGCGAATATCCCGACAATGGGTAGAACTCGTCCCATATACAGTTGCTTCCGCCCCCTTTCTCAGAAGTCCCAAGATTGACGTAGCTTGAGGGACACCTATCAGAGTTATCGCACGAGTGCTCCGAAACATAGCCTTCTGGCTCCCCTTGCCACGAACATTTGCTGGTATCGACATCGGGATCACAGCACCACGGCAGCCACTTGCCATGGGGACACGAGCCTGAAAGATGTTAACAAGGGAATAAAATGGTAAAAGATTTTTGTGGCAGCTACCTTGGGAATAGGTGAAGAAATTTCGCCCGGGTGGGCATGCCCGATTATTATCTTCTTGTGTTGCGGGTTGACCATTGTTTATGTTGATACAGACACCTTTATTGGCACCACAGGATTGCTCAGCATATTCAGACTAAGCGAGCGCAGTTTAGCTATCATATCCTCGATATATGTTTCTGATAATGGTGATACGTACGGCCTTACAACAATACGCCGCAGTGCCCTGAAAACAATAGGCGTCGTCATTGTCGACCACGTACCAGTCATTCTCAGCGATCAGGATGTAGCCAGGATCACACGACCCACCGCAGATTGGAAAGTGTGGACTAGCAGCTGTTGATGGCATTAAAATAAGCTGTAGTTGGTAACATGGACTCTTTCTCATCGCGAAGCGGACTTACAACCTGACCAGTGGCAAGTAGCCCCTGAAGGTGCGTCTACATATGGACAGCAAACCCTTCGACGAAGCTTGGTTCCGTCTGACTGTGCGCCGCACAACACCGCCGGCCCAACAGCTGTGGCGCCGACTGGACAGCCGGGGTTCGTGCCGCAGGCGCCCACTAAAAGATAATTAGTCGTATTTCTCCAGGAGGGGAGAGCACATATGAAAACGGGGGTCGAGGACATGACTGACTGTAACAGGTTCCGGTGGCTGGTCTCCATTCCGTAGTGTTCACCCCAGGTCCATAGAGACCGACGCCGTTCTGCTGATCAAAATAGCCAAGCCCACCAACAGAGTCGAGCACCGCGTCGAGGGCTGAATGTCTGTCGTCGTCCTGATCAACAGCCCAGATAAAAATGCCCTGGAGGCCGTTTTTATTGGCGTAGTCTATCTTGGCTTTTAGGGTGTTGACGTCGTCGTACGAGACCCATTGGTTCTGGTCGTACGTAAAGTAGTCCACTTCGGCGACGTCGTCCTCCTGCGTGCCAACATTCAATTCAACTTGTACTAAGATCAGATCGTCAAGAAACGTACCACTGTTACGAGATTGTATTGACTCCGTATGTCTGATATTTCCTTGTAAGATAGAATCCCGGGCGTTTGGGTGCAGGGGCCCTGATTGCCCGCGTCTGAAAAGGGGCATCCTAATAACCGATCAGTTAACTATGCTCATAACTTGTTTGCGTGTGGTGGTGGTCAAGAATTCGCTCACCTGGGGAGACACAGCTATTGTCGGCCAGGGTAAACGTGCGTCCGTAGAAACCAATACCCAAGTTCACCTTGTTGGCCGGTACATTGTTCCGCCACAAGAGATCCAAGGCGTCGATGATCTCGGTTAGGTTGGTGTGGGCATAGACGAAAGAGCCGATCTGGTCCTCAGGTGAGTCCCAGCTTCCATGGAGGTCGTAGGTCAGCAGGTTCACCCAATCGGCTGCTGCCGTCAGGTTGCCTATGTCGAACCACCGCATATACCAGTATGACGATGGCGCAGTGAAGGATAGACCCCATCCATTCGCCATACCATCCCACCTAGTGCGAATATCCTGTAAAAGGGACACGTAATTGGGGATATCCCTTTCCATACCACCACGGTCGGGTGCCCCGGGGTATCTGGAGTGATTATCATGTTAGCTCTCGATGTCATCTAGCAGCCGGTTTCGTAATAATACAACCTACTCCCAATCAAGATCAACGCCGTCAAAACCCCAGGTCCTCATGAACTTAACCAATTGATCGATGAACATGTTGCGCTTCTCCGCCGTGCTGGACAGATCTCCCCAGACAGCCTGGGTCTCCGTCCCATTATCGCTGTATGACCAGCCGCCCAGCGACAAGTAGATCCTGAGCCCCGGGGCGTTCTGCTTGAGACCCATGATCCCGCTGATAGTTGATATTGCGATGCCGTTCATCGGCGTGATCTCATACGTGTCCGGTGCCATCGATCCGAACGCCACGTAGAGATGACTCAAAGATCCCGCGATCTCTTGGATATAGCTGATGTCCCGCTTGCTACATCCAGTCGCGGTTGCTGCCCATGCTTCATAGTACCTTTCCCGGCGTGTCAGAAATATATAGCACGAGATTAATTAGAATGTAGAAATTTCTTACCCGATGACCAGATTCGTGACTTTGCCAGTGCTGAGACTGGTGGCTGGTGGCTGTACGCAGTTGCTCTGGCATGGGTTCGGTCCAGTTGTATCACAAAACTCAGATGTCGTTCCGCAGTACCCCCAATGACTACAGCAGACGTTTAACGGACAGGTAGATCCGGGTACAGCTGCGTCGGCGCCGCATTCTGCTTTTGCGTCGCAGTTCGATATGCTGAAGTTTGCACATCATTCATTCTCTGTCAGCCATGCTAGATCTTCTTTAAGTTGTGTATAGGGCAAACAATAGCGGAGTTTTAATGGTTTTCTCGTGTTGTAGAGTTGATCTCTCAACAGCGAAGACCACAGCGAAACATTGTCCACACACTTACCAGACCGTTGCATTACAATGTTGAGGATCCAAGCCACACTAAGAGGATCATTGTAAGACTATTCCATTACTTGATAGTTTCACCAGTCTCTGTGACTCACTATGCCACTATAATTGAGGTTTGATCATTAATAGGTATTCTTCTCATATACAAGTATGTAACAACACTCGTGTCATCATCTTCTGTGCTAATCATGGAAACTCACGTTTGACCATTACAACACGCGTCGTTCGTGCACGGCTGTCCAGGGGCACACTGATAGTCTCGTCGAAAGAGTTCGAATCCCAAGGGGCGAGTGTCCGTCAATGACGCATTCCACACCATCGGTGCGAGGTGGTGCTGAGCCAGCGCCGGACCCAGGGGTAGTAGTAAAATAAAAAATGCGCATGATAAAATACTACGACCGGAGAGGTCTAAAGTTGTTGGTGTCTGAACAAGCATCGTGCTAGATGCTGTTTCTTCTTCAAATTTGGCCCAAGTAAGAGGTTCCAAGGATTGAAACGAATAGGGCCAAGGGCAACTTCTTCAATCAAAGTCTCGGCGTGAACGAACTAGAAAGTTATCACATCGTAACGGCGGTGATAAGATCTTACAGCACCAAGTTCGTCTAGTCTCTCTCTCTATCTCCTTTTCATTCCCGTATGTTAGAACCAACAGGGCAAATGTCTAGTGGCGGCGTCGACCGCAGTCAACGTTACATGACGGTAAAAAGGTCGGTCTTAGAGTTATGGTCAGTTATTAGACTCATCATAGGTGGCATTAGTTGTCTGCCATTTTAGGGTGCAATGTTTCCAAATCTTGTTGGTAGTCATCTCCTGTTCAATCTTGTTGGTGATAAGAGCTGGACTCTTGCAGATGAGAGGAAAAAAAAAGATCAATTCTCACTGCAAGGCACACTAGCGGCAGGGCCCGCGACGTTCGCAGAGTCTAGAACACAATTATTTCTTTTTTAGGAACTAGGGAATGATCCCTCGTGACATATGATCATTATTACGTTCTCGCTGATGGCGGTGTTGGTTCTTTTGCACGTGGCCGATCACCACACCACACTAACGACGACAATTCTCCAGTGCCGCACAACTGCATGTCGAAACCAACAACGCCGGGTCTCCCAAACGGTGTCAACTCATGCGGAGCGAGAATTCCTCTGCCCCTATAGTTCAATGGCGGCTTTTCGGAATGTCCTGTCTTGTTGGACATGGCTAATTAATTATCTGAACTTTGCCCTCGGGTCGATCAATCCACCTCAAGCTCGTCGTGTGCACTGCTAGGTTATCATCTTCAAGGAATAACCAGTATTGACTGACCGCAAGCATGCCGTCCAGCAGCGTAGGTGGTTTCTTGCTATCCTTCGTTGTGCTGGGCACCACGACGGGCATTGTGTCACCAGTCTTTGGTGAACGAAGTAACAGCCATGTTATTGTGAATTCTTCTCCGTTGCTTTCTCCCGAGCACATCTTCTATGCGAATTCTCAGACCAACTTTTCATGGGACGATCCCGGGCTACTGCGTCGATTGGTGAGTTCCTAACTACATTACTATCCTGACCATCCCTCTCTCTTTCGTTTGTTACCTTTCGCCTAGCTCATTCGGTTTTGTCTGGCATTCATTTAGTGGTCCGGCCAACCGGAAATGGTGCAGAATGAGGGATTGTTGATGCCGATACCAACTACTACCGTGAAGAGGCGCCTTGGAAAGCGAGCAGGATCGCCGCGCGTTCTCGGCACGTTGTTCAAGATTCCGAGCTGCCTGGGATGCGCGAGAGCCCAGAACGGGGGCCCCAAGGGAACGATTGACGAGCTGACTGAGAGTTATCTCGAGGGGGTCCTGCTCAAGACGGACGCGCAGTTATACGACACGTGTCTGTTCTACACAAGTGTATGGGGCATTAAAGATCAGGGAGAAATCAATAATATCGGGGCATGGTACACCGGCGCCAAACCACCGGAGAATCTGTCTAAGCCGGCTACCAGCTACGGCTGCATGAACAGTCTCATCACTATCTGGGTAAGTAAAAACCCACCCAAACTCTAATGCGAGTGTTGAAGACTTCCTGAAAGCTGAGAATTTGGGTTGGCAGAACTGCTTCTCGGGCGGAAACGATGTGACGGGAGCTTCGAATAACCCAAAGGAGTACAATTATTGGGAGGTGTATGATCCGGGTACTGTGAGTAGAGCCCTTCTTACATTGTGTCTTATCTATCAAGCCCTTCTCCTCGGAAGTTTCAGAGGCCTGTTCTGAACTGACTTGTGGTTGTTGCAGTGGCTATATGACGGTCTCTTTATCCAAGGGCGACCCCGCGATCTGGGCTCCCAGGTCAACATCCGCACATACTTCGAAAACATGTCGGCAGCGTTCGCGAAGCACTGCGGTGGCACGGTCCGGGTCATGACGCTCGACCCTAAAAACCTAGGCAAATATCCAAATATCTGGGGCAACAAAGAACTTCCCGCGTTGCGAGCCAACCTAAACAGCCCGTCTAAGTATAGGCCCACAAATCTCATCGCTATCTACGCCGTTGACCCGACTATGCAATACATGATAGACTGGACTACTCTCGCCGCAACCAGTGCAGTTAGCAAGGACGATCCGTTGTACTACGATCCGGCCCGGCTTCCACGCAGAGATACATGCGATTACAATGTTAACTACCAGCTGGATGGCCAGGATTGGTTTGGATAATCACGCGAGGAGGGAGGGTGCTAGCGATCCTGTTGAAGGATGGGTATAGTAGTCAACTGCGTACGATGGGTGACGATTG
Source organism: Xylaria curta (assembly GCA_022495235.1). Lineage (NCBI taxonomy): Eukaryota > Fungi > Ascomycota > Sordariomycetes > Xylariales > Xylariaceae > Xylaria > Xylaria curta. The sequence continues at coordinate 7,595 of MU375902.1, read as the reverse complement.
GTTTTCTTATCAATCGAGAAAGAAAGGGGGAACAGAAGCACTACGGTTATCTGTCATGTTTTCGCAGGAGACTTGATGCAAAACAGTACTTTAGGCACTTCGCTAATAATAGTTCTATTCCTTCAACGCCGGTGAACAGTATACTACTCGTAATTACCTGAGTAGCAAAAGAGAGCATCGTTAGTTATTATCTGCACGCGGTTCAGTAATACGGTTATCAGTTGGTGGGCCTCCTGTATAGGTACATGCTCAAGTAGGTACTTAATTCAATAATAGTTCATCTTGTAGTAACATGCAGTTGGTTCCTTGGTGCATGAAACTATTGGAGTCCTCTCTTACATGCAGGCATCATCAGGCATCATCAAGCGATATGAAAATCAAACCAAACCTCATGACTCACATTCCCGACCTCCATTGTGTAGATTGTCATATTGGAGCAACACACCAGGCCTCACTCAACTAACGCAACTATCATCATCGTCGTCATCATCAGCCTAGGATGGATCCCGCCATCACCAAATACACATTTCAACTCCCAGTCGACACCGCCCGCCCCGTCTCGCCGGCATGTTTCGAGACGTGTGCAAAGGATTTTGAGAGCGGCGGACTGTCCTATGACAAATTCTTGGATGCTGCCCTCGCACACGTCGGCGGCGGCGACCTGTTGGTTCGCCATCCGGAGGATTGCGATCTCGCCAATCTCGCAACGCTCACTACATGCGGTCCCATGGGCGCCGTTGCCGCCGCAATTAAGCTGTGCATGCTGTGCGACGAAACGGACTTTTCCCAAATAGCCATCGACATGCTTCACCGTATGGATCCTTCTTCGGCTGACTCCTCCGCCGAGCTTCTTCGCTCGACACTTTCTGCCAACCTGTCACCACTACAGCTTCAAGTCGTCATCCTCGCTGCTCTTCGACGAGGGCTCCCCAACCTTGCCACGGACATCATGTTGTCGGCCCCCGAATCTCCTAAGGAGTCCCTCTTCAATCTGTTAGATAGTGAGGTATGTCCCGTCTATGTCCATTTCCCCAAGCGACAGATCTTCGAGCAGTTTCCCATTGCCTTCTGGACCGCCGCTGTGGGAGCCCGCTGGGTTATGCCGTCCCCCGAACTGGCTAGACTCGCGTCGGAGATCGGGCCGCCCGGTGCTCCGCTGCTGCGTACGCTGCTCGACAATCCTGCCCTGGACATCACTCTCGTCGCGGATCATATGCGGCTGTACAAACTGCTCTTAATTTACTTGGCAGAGAAGCACGACGATCCGTCGTTGCTGCGCGATACCCTGGCGCGCCTGCCTCCTCCCAAAAAGCTAGATCCGGATCTGCTCCGGGCCGTAGTAGATTTTCGCTCGCAAGGCGGCGTCGAGATGCTTGCTGTGCTCCTCGACCATCGCGATGACGATGGTAACGGCCTGGACATCAACTATCGAAACAAGAAGCGCATTACGATAGGTCAGCTGACCGACGTGTGGTCCGGCGACCACTGGTATCAGGTGTCGCTGACGGCGCTGCACAAGGCGGCGCAGATGGGGAATGAGGACGCGGTCCGCTTTCTGATCTCAAGGGGGGCCAACGTAAACGAACCAGAGTATTACGGGCAACACGCGAGAGATCTAGCGTTGCAGGCTGGACACCACGAGATAGTACGGTTGTTTGACCAAGTACCAGAGCAAAAGCCAAGTCAACCCGACTTTGACTCACCAGCGCTTTTCTCATCTAGTAGCGATTGGTGACTAAGGGGGGCGTTGGGCCACTATGATGGCTTATCTACCAATCCTAACATCTATAACAGATGGCCCTCTTGCGAAAGGGAAGATATTTTGCAGACTTGGGGATTTTCTAATGTGTGCTTGCGCGATGCTGCTAAAGCCTAATATTCTACAAGGGCGTTGTTTGTTTAATTGGGGCGCCCAGGGGGAAAGGTGTAGGGAAGTAACAGAAATGAGACTACCTAGGTTGCAAAATTTAAGATTTTCCGTTATATTTATCAGCAATGTGTAAACGAAGAAGTTCTCATTGTTACAATACTTTCTTTCTGACCCAATTAAGATCTATACCGCCAGCCGCCGGAAATACCACCACCACCACTATCCATCTTCTTCACCTCGAACTACTTACTGATCCGTGTATGTACAACATTTCATGTCACCTATGCTGTAGTCATACTGATATCTGCTGGCGGCGTGAATGAAGGGGCAAGGGGAGTAGTGCTAGTATATGTAGGTTTGTAGTGGGGGATCGAAACGCAGTAGTCGTAACCCGGGTACATTCCTGTGCCTGTAATGCGCGTTGTCAGTAATTATTACTCTCGCTTACCTATTGAGAGGTATCATGTCATATAATAATTACTCACAATTGTTCATTACCGCTGGGTTCCACGCGACGAATCTTGCGTGGCTCAGACCGTACTGAGTCTCGATAATTTGACAAGGCAAATCAGCCCCTGAAAACAGTTGATTAGTAACGAAGAGTCTCATAAGTGGCATCACTCGACCTACAGTTGGTATCGTTCGCGACGGCAAACTGATTGCAATTGGATGTCCAGCCAGGCTGCTTGTAGTGATATACTGCCACGCAGTATTGTAATCCAGGTGAGAAGATGGAGCAATCTGGACCGACGGTTGGATTCCATTCCACAAACTGCGACGGGTCGACGCCGGCCTGCGCGGTGAAACTCAGACAATCGTAGCCTGGAGGTGGGATCTGGTACTCGATGCAGTAGTCCGTGATATTCGGCGCCGGAACAGCGGAGAGCTGCACGCAGTACTGCACGTTCTCGGCTAGAACACACGACGTGTCGTTGCTGAGGTCGGGGTTCCAGAGCAGGAAGTCGGCTAACGAAACGCCGTATGCCGCGACCGCGTCAGAACACGACGAACTTGTGACTGTGTTGTTATTGTCGATAATCTTAACCTGAAACGGGGCCGTGATGTAAGATATGCAATCCATCCGTGTTGAGTTGGCGTATGGGGTTGTCAGGTTGCTGGAATACGGCGAGTAGGTTGCCGATGGGAGCATGGTCATCGCAGTTAGCGATCCGGTGAGGAGAGTTGGTCTGTGTTTCTCAGTCCCATTAGGCTCCAACATCTTTCGTATTTCAGCTTGCTTCCAGATAAACCAAACAACTTACGCTGGCAGACTAGTCGGTGGGGGAGCCACGGTCGAGATATCGCTGGTATTTGGATTGATCCTAATCATCACTATTGGTGAGTCTAACTCTTCTTTTATTTTATGTTTGAAAGCTTCCCGAGGAATACGTACCAGCTGCCTCCCGGCGTTGATACGCAGATGACAAAACCGACAGTTGCGCCCAGCCCCTGACAACCGACTCCCAGTGACGGATTCCAGGAGATGAGTTGCGAGTACAAGATCGAAAACTTCGATTGAATAGAGGAGCAAGTATCGGTAGCGAGAACAGTATAGGTCTCGCAGTTCGCATTTGATGGGATGCAGAGTTTACCCGACGTCGGGAAATTCTCACACGCCGATGTGAGATTGTTGTTCCAGATGAGATCATATGTACTGATTCCTTGTGAAGTCGATATGCCCTGACATGTGTCAGAGGCACCGATGGTGTAGGTCTTCCCGACACAAGTTGGCGTCGCTGTGGGAGTTGCTGGAATTGTGAATGTTGTCCCAGTCGGCGTGGGACTAGGCTTGAAGCCGGTCGTGGAGCCGCACGAGGAGGTCAATGAGGAAAAGTAACTAGCAATGTCGGGTTTCGAAGCCAACGGCATTGCCAACTGTGTCTGAATTGCTGAGAGGACGCACGTGTTGCAGATGGCAGAAGTGGCTGTTGTTACCCGTCCCAAGGAGTGATGAGTTAGCTTTTAATCCCTATCATCGTAAATCTTAGGGGTTATGGCCTGCTCACGTACGGGGAGTCCCTGTGAAGTTCTGATTTGTCGCATCAAAACTCAACACGCTTGCAATCTCGGAATTGCACATTGTTCCAGCGCTGATGATCCATGAGTGATGTGTGAGCACTCATTTCTTCAAGAGCCAGCCCTCCCCCTCTCCGTTAATAAAGCAGGCGGGGGTTTTCTCCTGAGTGGTATAGGGTGTACTCACGAGTTATTCAAACAAACGGAGTTATAAATCTCCAAAAACGTCTCGGCGATCGTAGACGGCAAGAAACTACCCCCGTCGCCGTTGGAGTCGGGCCAGTATTGAGTGCCGCCACACGCGCCCTGGATGCGGCGCTCCCAGGCTGCCAGCGAGAAAGCGCATGCTGCCGTGCAGAGCGAGGTGAGCTGAGACGCGGGGAGGAGTGCCGGCAGGCCGTGAGGAAGACCGAACTGTTGTCCCAGATCCAGCAGCGAGGCATCGCAGGTCACGTTCTGGTTTAACACGGCTTCGCAAGTCGCAGTGATATTTGTGTTCGTTGCTGTGAAAGGGAAGAGCTGGACGCTTTGGCCGTTCACGAATGATGTTGTCCACCAAATCGTCGTCGTCACTTGAAGGACGAATGCAGCAGTTGTGGGACACTTCATGGTCACGACGATTCCTCTCTAGAATTGATTGTCGAGGAGAATAATAGCTGCAAAAAGGTTACAACCAAGCAAGCTACCTCTTCTTAGAGGGGACTCTCTTCAAGGATTCAACTGGGCAGGCACCGTAGTTCTCTCTCTTCCTTTCTTGACAATAACGGGCAAGGCGAGCAAGAAAGCTATGAATGACCTAGTGAGCCATTTCGGTTTGGATGGTTTGATTTGCCAATCCAGACGCCAAAAGCAACGTTCCATTTGTGTGGCCAGTTGTTATGATCGCCTCACGAGATCTCAGGCATGTTAACACTACTATGACTAACCTCACAACGATTAGGTACAGGTAATGCTAGAGGGAGGTGCCGCAAAGGACTGTTGGTAAGGCTACTGTTGGCTCATGCTAGCCACCTTACTCAGATTGGAAGTTTAAGTGGTCTACTAGTTCTGTCGTATCGTGCACTATCGCACAAGCTTACGCTTACCAACAGCATTTCAATTACAAGGTTCTCTCGGTCGGGAGCACGAGATGGTTCAATAACTAATCTGATAATTAATAGAAGCGTGACCTAGTTGAAGGTAGCACGCCGCCAACGTGCGCCAACCCTAGGCTGCGGCACAGACATCATGATGATCTGGATAATCGCTTCGACAACGGGCTTCACTCTCGAGGCGAGAAGAACTTCCCCCCTACCCTTCTGATCGGGGAGAAGTCCTGCTGACTTGTTAGTTCGAGGGCGCTACTGGTATTGCTAGTACGAGGTGAGAGAAATGAGAAGTTGATCATATTGGTTCGACAAATCCGTGGTTTTCGGGTAGATATATTATATGGCTTCGCTTTCGGGCGGAGACAAAGGAGAGGAGAGAAGAGGCCAGCAGAGGAACATTTTCCCCCAATAACTAGTAATATATTCTGCATTTGTCATTCGTTGCTTCACCATGCTGTCGTCGCAGGTAATAGCATTATTACTTGCGCTCATCCCGCTCACGCTTGGGTATCTGGTTGACCCTCCTACTACAGCGCCCAGCAACACAATCCAAGATTGCACCACCTGGACGGTGGCTACATCTACTGATACATGTGAATCGGTTGCCGACGACAACTTCATTACCCTTTCCCAGCTATACACATACGTGAGTTGATAGATTCTTGTTTCGTGTACAGCGTAACGAACGGGAGAAGATTTGACTACGAAATCTGAGTAAATAAGATCTCTGTCACTGACAACTAGTACAATATAGAATCCATCCCTATCGGCGAGCAGTTGTCCTCTGATTGTAGGTGATTCCTACTGCGTCGAGGAAAACTATGGAGCACCGCCGCCGACTACATCTACTACTACCACTTCGTCCACTGGCAATGGCGTTTCGACGCCGTCTCCCGTGCAGACCGGAATCGTTGGAAACTGTGACATGTTCTACTATGTCCAATCCGGAGACACGTGCAGTATTATCGTCGCAAAATACGGAATCACACTTGCGCAATTTTACGCCTGGAACCCAGCCGTAGGGTCGTCTTGTGCCTACCTAGGTTTGAACGACTATGTCTGCGTAGGCACACTCAACGCCACCGGCACTATAACAACGACGGCTAGTACTACTACTACCAAGCCAGGAAACGGCATAAGCACACCCATGCCCATTCAGACAGGTATAGTGAGTAATTGCAACCGTTTCTACGAGGTTCAACTAGGGGATACATGCACCAACATCGTCGCGGCCTATGGGATCTCCTTGCAGAACTTTTACTCCTGGAACCCAGCAGTCGGGTCATCTTGCTTGAATCTCATAGCGGGAGACTACGTCTGCGTTGGAACTACCACGTCATCCACCAGCGTGACAACGTCAACCAGCACGTCTACAACGGCCACCCCCCTGGGCAATGGTATTGCGACGCCTACGCCGTACCAGGCCGGCATGGTCAGCGACTGCAACGACTTCTACTTCGTCAAGAGCGGGGATACCTGTGACAATATCGCTACCGCGGAGGGGATCTCCGTGGCCAATTTTATCGCCTGGAACCCCGCCGTAGGGGGTACCACCTGCAAAACTCTAGGATTAGGAACCTACGCGTGTATCGGAGTCGAATCGTGTACTACGAACGCGTTTGGTCTGGTAGTTCCACAACCCCCGGGGGCCGTCTGTGGAATACCCGCTGTCAGTAATGGTGGCACCACACTTATCTCATACAGCTCGGGAACACCTGTTTCCAGCCTTGTAAACTGCAAGGACGCCTGGTATGTATTATCCATCATTCACCCCGAAAATCCTCTCCCGTAACTAGCCCATTTCTGATTCACTCCTCGTCACGTTCAGCTTAAACACCGTCGGCTGCACCAACCTATACTTTACAGAAGGAAATGCTTGCAATCTTCACGCCGGCGCCGAGACCCACGTCGCCTCGTCTACTTCCACGTTTACCTTCTACGACTCGACATGTTTCGTCTGCCCTTCGAAGTGCCTTTCTGGCTCTTCGCCGCCGGCGAAAGCTGTATGCAACGTGAAAGCGCTCAGCAACGGGGGCACGACCATCATATCTTATAGTTCTGGGGCGCCGATACAAAGCATCAGCAACTGCGCATCAACCTGGTAAGTTTTTTTCAACCGAATATGTCTCCCGGGCAACACGAAGAATAAAGAAGTTAATAATTCCTTTTCTGCTCCATTCAGCCTGGCAACAACTGGGTGTACCAACCTTTATTTCACTCCTGGCACATACTGTAACTTGCATGCCGGCACCGAGACGCATCAGCTTAGCTCGACCTCTCCGTACTCCTTTTACGATGCTTCTTGTTTTGAGTGTGCTTCACCGTCATGTTGGACAGACTCTCAGGGGTTGGCCATTCCGCAACCTTCGGGTGCCGTCTGCGGCTTGGCAGCCTATAGCAATGGCGGGACCACGGTTATGTCATACTCCTCGGGAGAACCTATAACGAGTCTTAAGGCCTGTAGTGCAGAATGGTACGTTTTTTTTTTTTTTTTTTTTTTTTTTTTTTTTTTTTTTTTTTTTTTTTTGGGTGGGAAAAAATAATTTTGTGTTGAAAAAAAAAAAAGGAAAAAAAAAAAAAGGTTAAAAAACCGGGGGTTAGAAAAGTTATTATAAACAGGT